>JAKDEW010000259.1:0-445083 GCA_021963965.1 Artemisiospiza belli | reverse complement strand
GGAATTTTAATGGGAAAATGGGAGAGGGGTGGGAAAATCCCCTCAAAAATGGGGAAAATGAAGAAAAAATGGGGGAAATGGGATTGCGATGGGAAAATGGGAGGAAATGGGAATAGAGAGTGGGGAAAATGGGAAAAGGGTGGGGAAATCCCCTCCAAAGTGGGAAAAATGGGGTTAGGATGGGAAAATGGGAGTGGGAAAATGGGAATGGGGGGGAGGGTGGGAAAATCTCCTAAAAAGTGGGAAAAATGGGAAAAATTGGGATTTGGGTAGGAAAATGGGGAAAAGTAGGAATGGGGGGGGAAATGGGAATTGAGATGTGATGGGTGGGAAAAATGGGAATTTTAATGGGAAAATGGGGGGGGGTGGGGGGGGGTGGAAAAATGGGAGAATCCCCTCAAAAGTGGGAAAAAAATTGAGAAAAAATGGGGGGAAATGAGATTTGGGTGGGAAAATGGGGGGAAGTGGGAATATGGGAATGGAGGGGGGAAATGGGGGGATAACGGGAATTAAGGGGGGAAGGGTGGGAAAAAAATGGGAATTTTAATGGGGAAAATGGGGGGAATGGGAAAAATGGGGGAAAATGGGAATGGGGGGAAAATGGGGGGAAATGTGAACATAGAGTGGGAAAAATAGGAAAAGGGTGGGAAAATCCCCTGCAAGGCGGAAAAACTGGGATTTGGGTGGGAAAATGGGAAAAAGTGGGAATGGGGGTGGAAAATGGGGGAAAAAACGGGAGGAATGGGAAAAATATGGGAAAAAGGTGTGAAAAAATGGGGAAAAAGGTGGATTTGGGCCCCAAAAAAGGGAGTAATGGCGGGAGAAGAGGGGGAGGGGCTGGGAGAAGGGCGGGGGTGCAGAATTCCCGCAGAATTCCCACAATTCCCGAATTCCCGCTGCTCCCAGCGTACCACCAGCACTGCCACGTGTCCCCGCCCCCCGGCGGCGCCGCCCCCTGGAGCTGCCGCTGCTGCATCTTCGCTGTGGCCACCAAGGTGAGGCCGGAACGCCCAAAAAGTCACCAAAAATTGCCAAAAAAGGTCACAAAAATTCCCCAAAAAATCCCCCCAGAAATCCCCCCAAAATTCGATTAAAAAAAAAAAAGTTCCCCAAAAAGTCCCAAAAAATTCCCCAAAATTTAGCAGGTTTTCCCCGCTAATTCCTGCTGTAATTCCCGGGTTTTCCCCAATAATTCCTGTTGTAATTCCCGGGTTTGCCCCATTAATTCCCGCTGTAATTCCCGGTGTCATTCCTGCGTTTTTCCCACTAATTCCCGATATCTTTCTCGATGTCATTCCTGGTGTTTTCCTGTTAATTCCTGATGGAATTCCCACTGTAATTCCCACTGTGATTCCCAGATATTTCCCTTTAATTCCCAGTGTCATTCCCGTTAATTCCCACTGGAATTCCTGGGGTTTTCCTGTTCATTCCCAGTGTCATTCCCCACTGTAATTCCTGTTAATTTCTGGTGTCATTCCCACTGGAATTCCTGGGGTTTTCCCATTAATTCCCAGTGTAACTCCCGGTGTAAATCCCACTCTTCCTGTTTGTTCTTGGTGTCATTCCCAGTGTAATTCCCATTAATTCCTGGTGTCATTCCTGGTGTCATTCCTGGTGTCATTCCTGGTGTAATTCCCAGTTTTTCCCACTAATTCCTGGTGTTATTCCCGGTGTCATTCCCATCAATCCCCATCCATTCCCAGTGGGAATTCACAGGGTGATTCCCCCTAATTCCGACTGTTTTCCCATTAATTCCCGCTGAAATTCCTGCTGTAATTCCCATTTTTTCCCCCTTAACTCCCACTGGAATTCCTGCTGGAATTCCCAGTGTCATTCCAAGTAATTCCCGGGTTTTTCCCATTAATTCCTGCTGGAATTCCTGCTGTAATTCCCGGGTTTTTCCCATTAATTCCCACTGGAATTCCTGCTGGAATTCCCGGTGTCATTCCACTGTCATTCCCAGTAATTCCCACTGTCATTCCCAGTAATTCCCACTGGAATTCCTGTGTTTTTCCCAGTGTTATTCCCATCAATCCCCTTCAATTTCCAGTATGAATTCCTGGGCTCATTCCCGGTAATTCCCGCTGTTTTCCTGTTCATTCCCAGTGGCATTTGCAGTGTAATTCCCACTGGAATTTCTGGGTTTTTCCCTTTAATTCCTGGTGTTGTTCTGGCTGGAATTCCCAGTGTCATTCCTGGATTTTTCCTGGCAATTCCCAGTGTAATTCCTGCTGTTTTCCTGTTCATTCCTGGTGTCATTCCTGGTAATTCCCACTGTAATTCCCACTGTAATTCCCACTGTAATTCCCACTGTAATCCCCACTGTAATTCCCACTGTAATTCCCACTGTAATTCCTGTTGTTTTGCTGTTAATTCTCGCTGGAATTCCTGGGGTTTTCCCCTTAATTCCTGAGGTTATTCCTGCTGTAATTCCCGGTGTTAATTCCCACTGTTTTCCTGTTCGTTCCTGCTGTAATTCCTGTTCATTCCCAGTGTCATTCCTGCTGGAATTCCTGGTTTTTTCCTGTTCATTCTTGGTGTCATTCCTGAAGATTCCCACTGTAATTCCCACTGTAATTCCTGTTGTTTTCCTGTTAGTTCCTGCTGGAATTCCTGGGGTTTTCCTGCTCATTCCCGGTGTCATTCCCACTGTAGTTCCCACTGTGATTCCCACTGGGGAATGGGAATTAACTCCCATTGTGGGAATGGGATTCCCATTGTGATTCCTGATGTGATTCCCAGGTTTTTCCCATTAATTCCTGCTGTAATTCCCGCTGTTTTCCTGTTTGTTCCTCGTGTCATTCCTGGTAATTCCTGGTGTCATTCCCATTAATTCCTGCTGGAATTCCTGGGATTTTCCTATTAATTCCTGGTGTTATTCCCACTGTAATTCCTGGGCATTTTCCTGGTGTTTTCCTGTTAATTCCTTCTGTAATTCCCAATAATTCTCACTGTCATTCCTGGTGTAATTCCCAGGATTTTCCTGTTCATTCCCAGTGTCATTCCTGCTGTTTTCCTGTTCACTCATGGTAATTCCCACCATAATTCCTGGACTTTTCCCATTAATTCCCGCTGTAATTCCCACTCTAATTCCCAGGTTTTCCCCATTAATTCCCGGTGTAGTTCCCAGCTTTTTCCTGTTCATTCCCAGTGTCATTCCCATTAGTTCTCGCTGGAATTCCCGCTTCTTTCTTTTTCATTCCCGGTGTAATTCCTGCTAATTTCCACTGGAATTCCTGCTGTAATTCCCAGATTTTTCCCATCAATTCCCACTGTAATTCCCAGTGTCTTTCCCAGTGCCATTCCCATTAATTCCTGCTGTTTCCTGTCATTCTTGCTCTAATTCCTGATGTAATTACTGGGTTTTTCCTCTTCACTCCCTGTGTCATTCCTGTTGTAATTCCCAGTGTAATTCCCATTGTAATTCCAGGTTTTTTTCCATTTATTCCCAGTGTCATTCCTATTAATTCCTGCTGTAATTCCTGATGTTTCCCTGTGTTTTCCTGTTCATTCCCACTGTAATTCCCGCTGCAATTCCTGGTGTTTTCCTGCTGTAAATCCTGGTGTTAATTCTTGTGAATTCCCACTGGAATTCCTGTTGTGAATTCCTGCTGCTATAATCCCCAGCGGGAATTCCCATTAATTCCCACTGGAATTCCCATGTTTATTCCCCTTTATTCCCGTACAATTCCCAGGTTTTTCCCCATTAATTCCCAGTGTTAATTCCTGTTGCAATTCCCGGTGTTTTCCCAGGATTTTCCCCATCAATTCCTGTTGTTTTCCCTGGGTTTTCCCACTGTAATTCCCGGTGTTTTCCCTGTTAATTCCCGTTAATTCCTGGTGGTTTCCCGCTGTAATTACCAGTTCTTTTCACAGTGTTTTTTCCCGGTGCTTATTCCCGGTTTCCCAGTGGGGCAGGGTGCTCCGGTGGGGCCATTCCCGGTGTGAATTCCCGGTTTTTATTCCCGATTTTTCCCGCTCTAATTCCTATTTTTTCCCATTTTTCCCTGTTTTTCCCATTCCAGGGGAGCGGGGCTCTCCGAAGGGACCATTCCCGCTGTAATTCCCGGTGTTTATTCCAAATTTTCCCCATTTTTTCCTGTTTTTCCCCCAGCGGGGCGGGGCGCTCCAGCGAGGCCATTCCTGGTGTGAATTCCCGGTGTTTATTCCCGGTTTTTCTCACTGTAATTCCCGGTGTAATTCCCGGTTTTTCCTAGCATGGCGGGGCTCTCCAGCAGGGCCATTCCCGTTAATTCCCGGTGTGAATTCCCGTTGTTTATTCCCATTTTTCCCTGTTTTTCCCCGTTTTTCCCGCAGCGCGGCGGTGCTCCGGATGGAATTCCCGGTGTTTATTCCCATTTCTTCCCCATTTTTCCCGTTTATCCCCATTTCCCAGAGTGGCGGGGCGCTCCGGCGGGGCCCGCAGGCGCGGGCGATGCTGTGGATGCAATTCCCGGTTTTTCCCGGTGTTTATTCCCGTTAATTCCCGGGTTTTTTTCCCCATTTCCCAGCGCGGCGGCGCTCTGAAGCGGGGCCCGCAGGCGCGGGCGATGACGTGGATGGACTCCCAGTGTTTATTCCCATTTTTATCCCCATTTCCAGCGCGGCGGCGCTCTCCGGCGGGGCCCGCAAGCGCGGGCTGAAATAAACAGGGCCAGGAGATTTCTTCTCCCTTTTAATGCCTTTATTAAAAGTGATCAGCTCAGGATGGGGTAGCTCGGCAGGGCTGCAGTCTCCCATCATCTCTCCCAGGGCGACTCAGAGGAGGAGGATATGCGCAGCTCTGTCCACAAGGAGCAGAGCCGGGGATCAAGTCCTCAAGGAAGCCTTTTGGGCCTTCTAATCCCTGCCAGATGGAAGTCTTAGCAGGCCCTCATCTCCGGGGGCTACTCCCATGGTCAGGGCGAGAGGCTCCGAAGGTGTTCCGCATCTCTGCAGGCTCAGCACTCGGCTCCTCACGTCTAGACATCACTCCAGTCTCTCAACTCTTATGTGGCTCGTTGTTTTTGGGGTTCCTGCATGTTTGGAGTAGGGGTCCCACAGCATGCTGGTCCTTGGAGTCACTTTGCATAGCCCCCCCCCACTCTCTCAGGTGTCTTCACTATTCTGGGAAAGGTACAGCTTAGCCTCGGGAAGGTCTCCACCCATTACAGTCTCAGGAGAAGGGCCATTACCTCACTCCAGCCAGGGCTTTTACTAATACAAAAACAACCATTAACGACAACGACCCGTGATTACAATAACAAAGGCAGCAGCCCAGCAGTAGTGGTAACTTTTTCTCACAAAAAATATATTAACCGAATTTTTGTTCATAACACGGGCGATGCTCCGCATGAAGTCGGTGCTGCCGTACGCGCTGGGGGCGCTGGACTGGGACCCCCCCGCACCTGCACAACCTGCAGCACTGCTACTGCTACTGCGACGGGCCGGGACAGTGAGTGATCGTCCTGGAATTCCCAAAAATTCCCGAAAAATCCCCCAAAAAATCCCGGAATTCCCCAAAAAATCCTGAAATTTCCCCAAAAATCTCAGCCAAAATAACTCAAAAGTGACCCTTAAACCGCCCCAAAACCCCCAAATGTTATCAACAAAAATTCAGTTGATTGTTTTTCTGTGAGAAAAAGGTTACCACTACTGCTGGGATGCTGCCTGTGTTATGGTAATCACGGGTCGTTGTGGCTAATTGCTCCTTTTGTATTAGCAGAGCCTTGCCCGAGGCTAAGGTGTACTTTTCCCCAGAGTAGTGAAGAGACCTGAGAGGGTGGGGGGCCTATGCAAAGTGACTCCAAGACCAGCATTCTGTGTGGGACCCCTACTCCAAATGCACGGAGAAAACCCCAAAAACAACGAGCCACCTAAGTGTTGAGAGACTGGAGTGATGTCTGGATGTGAGGAGCCGAGCGCTGAGCCTGCAGAGGTGCGGAACACCTTCGGAGTCCCTCTCGCCCTGACCATTGGAGTCGTCCCCAGCGCCGAGACCGAGCGGACGGGGCCGGTAAAAGAAACAACGAAGGGATCATCACCCCATAAAGACTCCCACGAGGACGTGATCCCCAGCTCTTCCCCAAGTGGACAGAGCTGCGCATATCCTCCTCCTCTGAGTCGCCCTGGGAGTGCCGAAGGGGGACTGCAGCCCCGCCGAGCTGCCCAATCCTGAGCTGATCGCTTATAATAAAGGCATTAAAAAGGAGAAGAAGTCTCCTGGCCCTGTTTATTTCACCAAATGTGCTCCAAATTCCCCCTGCACAACCTCCAGCACTGACGCTGCTCCTGCGGCAGGCCCGGACAGTGAGTGAAAATCCCGAAAATCTCCAAAATTCCTGAAAAAATCCTGGAATTCCCAAAAAAATCCCATCCAAAATAACCCTAAAATGGCCCTGAAACGGCCCCAAAACCCCAAAATCTGCCCCAGAACTGGGACCCCCCCGCACCTGCACAACCTCCAGCACTGACACTGCTGCTGCGGCAGGCCCGGACAGTGAGTGAAAACCCCGAAATTCCCGAAAAGTCCCAGAATTCCCAAAAATCCCCATTAAAATGCGCTCAGAAATGGCCCAAAAACCCCAAAATCTGCCCCAAATTCCCTTCAGCACTGCCCCAAAACTGCAGGGAGATTGGGCAGTGAGTGATGGTCCTGAAAATCCTGAAATTCCCCAAAAAATCTGGGAATTCCTAAAAAAATCCTAGAATTCCCAAAAAATCCCAGCCTAAATAACCCAAAATTTGCTCCAAAACCCCCAAAATGGCCCCAAATTCCCTCTGCACCTGCACAACCTCCAGCACTGCCCCAAAACTGCAGGAGATCGGGCAGTGAATGGTGATCCCAAAATTCCCAAAAAGTTCCCAAAATTTCAAAAAATTCCTGGAATTCCCAAAAAAATCCCAGCCAAAATAACCCAAAGATGGCCCCAAAACCTCAAAAATTGTCCCAAAATCTGCCCCAAATTCCCCCTGCACAACCTCCAGCACTGCCTCAGAACTGCAGCAGTGAGGATCCCAAAAATCCTGAAATTCCTCAAAAAAATCCTGAAATTCCCCCCAAAAATCCCAAAATTCCTCAAGAAATCCCAGCCAAAATAACCCCGTAATGGCCCCAAAACTGCCCCCAAAAAGGCTGGAAAGGCCCAAATTCCCCAAATTCCCTCAACTCCCCCAAATTTCCCCCAATTCCCCCCAAATCCTCCCCAAATCTCCCAAATTCCCAAAAAAAATCCCCAAAATTCCCCCAAAGTTCTGGAATTCTGTTCCCAGCTGGAGCCTGGGAGTGCTCACAGGGCTCCCCCAAAATCCCCAAAAATTCCTCAAAAAATTCCAAAAAAATCTCCCCCAAGCCCCCAAAATCCCTGCAAAATTCCTCAGAAAATTCCCTAAAAATCCCCCCCAAATTCCCTAAAATTCCCCAAATTCGCCCCAAATCCCAGCTGGAACCTGAGGATGCTCCCAGTGCTCCCCCAAACTTCCCCAAAATTCCCCTAAAATCCCTTTAAAACTCCCCAATTTCCCCTAAAAAATCTCCAAAATCTCCTCAAATCCCCTAAAAATCCCCCCAAAATTCCCTAAAATTCCCCCAAATCTCTCTGAAATGTCCCAAAATTCCCAAAAATTCCCAGATGGAGCCAGAACATGCTCCCAGTGCTCCCCCAAAACCCCTGAAAAATCCCCCTGAAAATTCCCTAAAAATCACCCCTTAAATCCCCTCAAATCCCCTAAAAATCTCCCTAAAATCCCCTGAAATTCCCCTAAAAATTCCCCAAAACTCCGAATAATTCCTGGAATTCCCCCCAGATCCCAGCTGGATCCTGAAGATGCTCCCTGTGCTCCCCTGAACCTCCCCAAATCCCCCCAAAATGCGCTGAAAATTCCCTAAAATCCCCCCAAAATCCCCAGAAAATTCCCTAAATCTGCCCCCAAATCCCCTGAAATCCCCTCAAAAGACCCCAGAAAATTCCTGAATTCTCAAAATTCCCCAGCCGGAACCTGAGGATGCTGCCTGTGCTTCCCCAACAATGCTGAAAATCGCCCTAAAATCCCTTTTAAACTCCCCAAAGTCCCCTAAAATGCCTCAGAAAATTCCTTAAAATCCCCCAAATGTCCTCAATATTTTCCAAAATTCCCCAAATTCCTGAATTTTCCCCCAATTTTTCCCCGATTTCCCCCACATCCCAGGTGGACCCTGAAGCTGCTGCAGTGCCGGCGGTGCCAGCAGTGGTTCCACTGCTCCCAGGGCTCCCCAAATCCCCCAACCCCCCCTGAAAATTCCCTAAATCCCATAAAAGTCCCCCAAATTTACCCCCAAAATCCCATAAAAATTCCCAAATTCCCCAAATTCCCAATTTCCCCCCAAATTCCCCAGCTGGAACCTGAAGATGCTCCCAGTTCTCCCCCAAAATCCCCTAAAATCCCCCAAAATCCCCAAAATTTCCCCCAAAAATCCCCCCAAAATCCCCAAAATCTTCCCAAAATACCCCCAAAATCCCATAAAAATTCCCAAATTTCCCAAAATTCCAAAAAATTCCTCCAAATTCCCCAGCTGGAACCTGAAGATGTTCCCAGTGCTCCCCCAAAATCCCCTAAAATCCCTCCAAAAACCCCTGGAAAATGCCCCCTAATCCCCCAAAATCCCCCAGAATTCCCCAAAAATCTCCGGAAAAATCTCCAGAAAATCCCCCAATAGCCCATAAAATCCCCAAAAATCCCATAAAAATCCCAAATTCCCCAAAATCCGCTGAATTTCCCCCAATTTTCCCAGCTGGAACCTGAAGCTGCTCCTAGTCCTTCCCCAAAACCCCTGGAAAATCCCTCCAAAATCCCCTCAAATTCCCTCCAAAATCCCCCCAAATTCCCAAAAATCCCCGTAAATCCCTTTAAAACTCCCCAAATACCCTCAAAATTCCCTAAAATTCCCTCCAAACTCCCCAAAAAACTTCCTACAATTCCCGAAATTGCCCAAAATTTCTGAATTTCCCCCCAAAATCTCCCAGCTGGAACCTGGAGTTGCTCCCAGTGCTCCCCCAAATCTCTCCAAAGGCCTCCAGGATTCTCCCGAAATTTCCCCCAAATGCCCCCAAAATCCCCTAAAAATCCCCCAAAATCCCCAAAAAATGCCCCAAAATCCCATAAACCCCCAGGGCACCTCGTACGGGTGGTGGCTCCTGGGGACACAAAACAAACCCTGGTCACCCCAAAACCCAAGTCAGGAACCCCAAAATCCCAAAAATCCCCCAAACCCAAGTCAAGAACCCCAAAATCCCAACATTTCCCCCCAAAATCCCCTGCCAAAACCGGCCGTGGGGACCCCAAACCCCCTCGGGCACCTCATACGGGTGGGGGTACCTGAGGGACCCCAAAATCCAACTCAGGAACCCCAAAATCATATCGGGAACCCCAAAACCCAAGTCAGGAACTCCAAAAACCCCAACATCCCCAAACCTCCCCAAAACAGCCTTGGGGACCCCCAAAATCCCCCCAGGGCACCTGGGGACCCCAAAATCCCCCCAGGGCACCTTGTATGGGTGGGGACGCCTGGGGGACCCCAAAATCACCTCGGTCACCCCAAAATCCCAAAAATCCAATTCAGTCATCCCAAAACCCAACTGAGGAACCCCCAAAACCCCCCAAACCCCAAAATTCAACCCAGGAACCCCAAAATCCCAAATACCCCCCCAAGAAACGGCCCTGCGAGCCCCCAAACGCCTTTGGGCACCTCATAGGAGTGGGGGCACCTCGGCTAACCAAAATCCAACTCAGGAACTCCAAAAACCCAAAAATCCCCAAAAACCCCAACACCCCCCACCCAAAACAGCATTGGGAACCCCAAAATCCCCCCAGGGCACCTGGGGACCCCAAAATCCTCCTCGGTCACCCCAAAATCCAACTCAGGAACACCAAAAACCCCCAAATCCCTCTCAAAATCCCAAGAATTGCCCCCAAAACCCAACCTCCCCCCAAAAATGGCCCTGGGAACCCCAAAATCCCCCCAGGGCACCTCGTATGAGTGGGAGCACCTGCGGGACCCCAAAACCCAACTCAGGAACCCCGAAATAATATCGGGCACCCCAAAATCCTGAGAACTCCAAAATCCTCCCCAAAATCTGCCCTGGGGACCCTCAAATCCCCGAAGAACCCCCCAGGACCCCCCAAATCCCCTCTGGGACCCCCAAAAATCCCTCAGGACCCCCCAAAACACCCCTGGGACCCCAAATCCCACGCAGGACACCCCAAAATCTGCCCTAATCCCCCCCAGGACCCCCCAAATCCCACCCGGGACCCCCAAATCCCCCAAATCCCCCCAAAACAGCCCTGGGACCTCCCCAGAATCCCACCTGGGACCCCTCAAATCTGCCCCAGGACCCCCCTTGACCCCCCAAAATCCCCCTTGGAACCCCCAAAACAGCCCTGAGATCCCTCAAAATCCCCTCTGGAACTCCCAAATCCCCCAAGGACCCCCCCAAGGACCCCAAAAATCCCCCAAGACCCCCCTGAACACCCCTGGGACCCCCAAATCCCCTGCAGGACCCCCCAAAATCTGCCCTAATCCCCCCCAGGACCCCCAAATTCCCCAAAGATCCCCAAACATCCCAAGACCCCCAAGATCCCCCAAGGACCCCCCAAAATCCCATCAGAGACCCCCCAAAATCCCACCCGGGACCCCCAAATCCCCCAAGGATCCCCAAAATCCCATCAGGGACCCCCCAAAATCCCTCCCCCAGATCCCCCTAAATCCCCCAAGGACCTTCCTAAATTTTGTCTGGGACCCCCAAAATCCCCCAAGGACCCCCCAAATCCCACAGGACCCCCCAACACAGCTCTGGGAACCCTCAAATCCCACCTGGGGCCCCCCAAAATCCCCCAGACCCCTAAAATTCCCCATTCCCCATCCCCACCTCACGAAGTCGCTCAGCGCTGGCACCCGGGAGCTGCGGGTCTTGATCATCTGGGGACATTGGGGACATCAATGGGGACATTGGGGATGCTGGGGACACTGGGGACACACAGGGGACATTGGGGGGATCGGGGCATTAATGGGGACACTGGGGACACTGGGAACATTGGGGACACTGGGGACATCGGGGGGATTGGGGACACATGGGGGACAGTAAAGGGACACTGGGGACATCACTGGGGACGCCTTGGGTATTGAAGTGAAGGGAGACGACCATCCGATTGATGAGCATCGACTCCGATTTATTGATCCAATCAGTCACTTTTTATAACAGTGTTAATTAAGTTCATGCATATTGCAAAATCCGAGCTCACGATAGGTTACAGAGAAAACTCTAACCCCCCCTTTTGTTTACAATACCTGTGGTTTGTTTTTTGAAACCAAGATTTGTGTTCTCACTGTGATATGAAAAGTTCTCAAAACCTTCATATCTGTTCCCAGAGCAGCCAAGGACTGTTATGAGAAGACTGTCTGAGAATCCTGCTGTTTATAAAAAATGTGCCTGAGAACCTAATTATTTACAGAATCAAGCCTGGGAACTGCTGCTTTACAGCTGTCTTTTACTTTTCCATCAGCTGTATACTTTCATGGCCTCTTTCTTTAAGCCATGTTTGAACCAAGCTCTCCACACTTGGGGACACTGGGGGACATTGGGGACAGTGGGGAAATCACTGGGGACGTCATTTGGGACACCTTGGGGACATCAGTGGGAACACTGGGGACATCATTGGGGACATTGGGGGGATTGGGGACATTGGGGACATCATGGGGGGATTGGGGACATCATTGGGGACATCATTGGGGACATTGGGGACATCATTGGGGACATTGGGGACAGTTCAGGGGACACTTGGGATATCACTGGGGACATCATTGGGGACACCTTGGGGACATTGTAGGGGGACATTGGGGACATTGAGGGCACCTTGGGGACATTGGGGCACATCATTGGGGACACAGGGGACGTTGAGGGGGGACACTGGGGACATTTGGGGGTGTTGGGGACACTGTGGGGGATTGGAGACATCATTGGGGGGACACTTCAGGGACATCACTGGGGACATTGGGGACAGTGGGGGGACACTGGAGACGTCATTTGGGACACCTTGGGTGTTGCCTTCTGATACAAGGCAAGGCGACCTGGTTTCGAGGAACAGCACGGCAACCCAAACTCTCCAGGGTCGCTCGGGCCAAAGAGCACGCAGACACCAATGTGGTAGACGGTCAAAGGCCTTTATTATCTCTTCTCATGGGGTTTTATAGTCTAAGGGGTCTCTCTACGTCAGAGGGGTCTGCAGTACCATCTATGGTTAGTAAGGAGTGGAAAGTTACCAGCATTACTATTGTTAGGGGGGCTACATTCCTAGTTACATTCCTAGGGTGATCTCTTATCTTAAGGGATTAGGGGAAAAGGAGTCCTGCCGCTTTCCGTCACATCGCGTGATCTTCCGATCGCCTGTCCCTATCTACCACATCTCCCCTCCCCTTTTCCACAAATGAATGAGGTAGTCATATACGTAGGAAACGAAATGAGGTATAGGGTTGTAATTCGACAAGGGAAAGGGGTTTGGTAAACCTGAGTAAGTTTTTGCCAGGCAAGTTTAGAAAACCTTGTGACTGGCAGTGTTCCCTGGTTGAATTCACAGCATTTGTTGCCGGCCTATGAACAGGATGTTGGCCCATTCTAGGCGGGTCTGAACGAATGAGACTAGCTTGTTCATCAGGCATGGTCCGAAGGTAACTGCTAAAAGTAGCATTGCCAATGGACCTATTAGGGTAGAAATCAGGGTGGTTAGCCATGGTGATTGATTGAACCAGGACTTGAACCAATCCTGTTGGGCTTCCCTGTCTTTCTGTCTCTGAGCCAGCCTGTTTCGGAGTTCCGCCATGGAGTCTCTTACGACTCCCGTGTGGTCCGCGTAGAAGCAGCACTCCTCTTTCAAGATGGCACACAGGCCTCCTTGCTGCATGAACAGGAGGTCCAGTCCTCGCCTGTTCTGCAAGACCACTTCTGAGAGTGAGGAGACTGACTTCTCTAGAAAGGAAATGGATTTCTCGATCCTTTGCAGGTCCTCATCCATGGTCATTTGCAGCTGGGACAGTCCTTGGTGTTGGGTCGCTAGGGCTGAGATGCCCGTTGCCGTTCCTGCTGCTCCTAGGCCGAGCAGCATTATGATAGTTATACCTGTTATTATTTCTCTTTTGTGGAGCCGGCTGGGTTCCTCAAAAAGGTGGTACACTTCTTCGTCTGAGTGGTACAAGACCCTAGGAACAATCAGAACTTGGACACAAAAGTCATTAGAGTCATTGAATTTGGCAAGGAACACACAGGGACTCACTCCAGATCGCTGGCAAACCCTCATCCCAGATGCAGATGGGACTGCCCACTTATTGTTTTTCCTGTCGGGCTTGACAACTTTGGTGCAGACGTTGCCTTTCCGCCTAGCTGGGGTTGCATTGCCAAAGCATCTGCCCTGGCCTGTGACTTGACTCAGGGTGATTCCTTTGCGAGGGGTATCCCATCTGCACTGGTGAGGGGCATCGGCTGTGGAGTAACTGAAGGGAGTGTTTAAAGCGACTCCTTCGTAAAAGCGGGGTTTAACATCGTAACAAAGCCAGCAGGAGTTGGTTAGGTTAGGGTTGGATTCGTTCAGAGATAGAAAGGTAGCTTCTAACATATGAAGGATTGGGTCTGAGTCCGACCCGGCTGAGCGGCCTATCTGAAAGGCTTCCGCATGGCCGGTCGGGATATTGGCGACCTTTGTCGGCAAGGCTTTGGGGTAGGTCGCGTTTCTCCCTTTCGGTGCGCTTTTAATCACTTTGTTGGGTCCGACCGCTCGGGGTGCCGACGGTTGGAGCCTGATAATTCGCACATTCACCCTCTCTTTCGACCCTTGAAGGACTACTGTCCACGTTCTGCCTATGGCCCAACTAGGGTGATCTGGCTGCAAAACCGTCATGTTATAGCCAGTGCATTTCCGAATTTTAGGGATTTTATGGCGGTTTCGATAGAAACTTCCCTGGAGGAAGACGGGTGTTTTGCAGCCGGTGAGTGCCCAGGTGAACTGTAAGAATTTGCCGGGCTCTTGTGGATCCCACCCAGGCCCCGACGGTCTGGCATCTGTAACAATGGTTTCGCAGCCCCAGTGCCCACAATATCCCCTCCCTGGGTGATTGCAGTAGCTTTTTCCTGGGTTTGAAGCTGGGCACCAATAGGATAGGTACATGTGTGTTGCGTGTGGGGAATAGGGGTCTACCTTTGGTTGTCCTGGAAACAGGTCGGTAATGCGGTGCACGAAGGATGGGGTGTTCAGTGTGGTGATTTCTTTGAGCACCTTGTCACTACTAAGGTGTCGCATGACCCACCTGAATGGCCGATGGGGGTAGTGATCTGGGCTGGCTTGCCCTCTGGCAACAAGCCCCAACAGCAAAATCACACAGAAACACTGTTGATGCTTGGGTCTCACCCGTGCGGGTCTCTCGGGCGCTGCCTGGCGGCTTGGTGGTCTGTCACTTTCCTCTGGAATGGGGATGTACGCGTCACGAGGACGTCCCACGAGCATGTCCTGTAAACAGAAACTCGCAACTCTAGTCAGTCTCATTCTGCTTGTTGTGAAGGTCGGGCTTGATTGACTTAAGTGGACACCACCTGATTTTGCCGTCCTTTTTGACAGCTGCGTACCCTCGCCCCGTGAGCATCAGCCTCCAACCCCGTTTCCACTCGCCTAGCTCCTTTCTAATTACAACCTGCGGGCCCTCCTCTAGCGCTCGGGTGGCCCAGTGCTTTTGAACAGGACTGTTTGTTTCATCTCCCCTAGGGAATTGATTCAGTGCTAGCAAAGCAGTTGCCAGTATACGCGCCTGATCTCCTGGGGGAATGGAATTGGCAAAGCCCTCTGCTTTCGCCAACACTTCTAGCCTGGTTTTCAGGGTCTGATTTGCTCTCTCAACTATGGCCTGCCCGGTACTGTTATACGGGATACCTTGCACTAGTGTGATGCCCCATTTTGAGGCGAATTCTTGCACTGGTTTGGAGGGGAAATTAGAACCGTTGTCAGTTTTGATCTGCTTGGGGATACCAAGTCAAGCCATGGCTGTCAGCCAGTGCTGAATTGTGGCCTTGGAGTTAGTTTTGGGGTGCTGTGTGGCTATGATCGTTCCGCTATAAGTGTCCACTGTCACTGCAAGCCATGCTTGGGGCTTCAGCAGTTGACACAAGGTGAAGTCCGACTGCCAGATCTCTGAAGACTTGAGACCTCTCGGATTGACCCTGCAGGTCCATAGGGGTGACTTCTGGCAATGAGGGCAGGTGGCTACCACATGTTTCGCGTCCGCTGTCGAGATTTCGCATCTCTTCCCCAGTGCTTTGGTACCGATGTGGAGCGACTCGTGCAGTTGACGTCCATACGCCTTTTGCTGCGGCGTCCGCTTTGTCATTGCCGATCTGGAAGTAACCTTTGACTGGGTCGTGGCTGTTGATGTGAATGACTGACACTGTGCCCTGTTGTTAGCGTTCAAAAATACATAATTATGGAGCGATTATATGCGGTGCTTTTTATTAAGAGCTCTGGGAATCGGAGTATATTCAACCCAAATCTGACTCCGACCGTACATCCGAAATGATCATGTTTTATACTCTATCGTTACATAACTTTCATTTTAATTATTAAACTTATATTGTTCTATTGTATACATAAATTTAGCCCCTCTCTGAATTTCCAACATAGTTTCTCACTGTTCTTCTTATGGTTATATAATAATTACATTTAATTACTAAACAATCATCACATCTAACAATTATATAATTTATCATACTGCTTACGCAGGTGCAGTTGATCTGGGAAAGCACAAAGCCTAACATTTTAGATTCTATCTTTAACTTTTTCCAGGGTTCCACTATCACTGTCGCGAGGAGAGTGCTTCTTCCAGCATTAGGGCTGCTGCAGATGTTGACACTCCTGGTCCTGCCATGGCTAGGCAGAGCCTTGCCACAAATATAGAGTCCGTTACAATGTTGAGGTGTTCATCTTGGAAGAGTCCGCACGCCAAGACCACTGCTGCTGCCTCCTGCTGTTGCACTGACAGTGTGGGGTCACATGCTTTGACGCAATGCCATTGTTCTCCCTCCTGCCACACTGCTGTTGCAGTTGAAGTCGTGGAGGAAGCATCTGTGAAGACCGTTGGTCCTGACTGCAGTCGGTCCATGACCTTTGGCGGCATGTCCATATCGACAATGGTCAGCAGCTGAGTCCAGGGTGGTCTGGCAGAATAGGAGATTTCTCCTCCGAAGCCGGTGAGAGCAAGGGCTAGGTGCTCCGATATTGTGGTTGACTCCGTGGTCGGTTGCTTGCGAAAAGGAAGGTGGATGCTTGTCGGCTCGGTTCCTAGGTGTTTCAAGGCGAGTTTCCTGCTTTTCATGATGAGGTTAGCGATGCATTCGATTCCCGGGGAAAATGCACAAGCAGGTCTTCCGAGGACCACGCATTGGATTGGTCAAGACTTTTAGGAGGGTCCTTGGGCCAGTGCTCCCACTCCCCCCTTCGGTGTAAAGTGGACGTACAGGTCCAGCGGCATGGCTGGGTTCCACCTGGCAAGTGTGCCAGTGGACATCTGGCTTTCGATGAAGTCGAGGGAGCTCGTTGCTTGCGGTGTCAGCTCCTTGGGTTCCCAGGGGTGCTTTCCTTTCAGGAGGTGAAGTGTTATAGCCACCAGCTGGGTGCTTTTCCACGCCCGGGACTGCCCTCCCACTCCGTTCACTGGAGGGACTTCTTTGAATTGCCAATGTCCGGGCCAATGTGCTTGGGGAATAATCATGCAGTCTGATCCCGTGTCCGCCCAAAACTGAAACCCTATGACGTGGGGATCCTGACTGCTGTAAAGGCGGCATGTGCCCCACACCATCAGGGGCTCCTTCCCTATTTTCATGGCCAGGGCCACCCAGGGGTTCTGCTCTGGGGTGTCTTCTGCTGGTCCTGTGACACCGGCACGGCTTGTGGCGGTGGGGGGTGTGAAAGTATTACTGGCGGTGCTGCCCAACTCTGCCATTGTGCTGCTGGCGGGGATGCGAAACTGACTGCTCCCTGTGGAGGCATGGGGTATGAGGGTCCCCTGCCCCACAGGGGGTTGGCATAGATGGGCCGTCTTGCATTCGCAGCGGGAGGAGGCTGAGTATGGCCCACGCGCCCCCTCCCTCTCCCGTTTCCCCGGGGCCGGGATCTACAGTCCCTAGCGAGGTGCCCTCTCTTCCCGCAGCTCCAACAGATCCCTTTTTCTGAAATCGCTTTGACAATCGCTTGTACACCTTTGGAGTTTACCGGGGTATATGTCCCTTGTTGGTTCCCCCGCGCTCCGGTGACCCTCACCGGGAAGGCATGTATCGTGGCTGCCGGTGCCCAGTCCGCACAAGCTATTTCTATTTTTCCCCAGTTGGTGAGTTTGTGTTGCGACTGTTTCCTGATATCACTTAAAGCTTTACTCGGTTTCGCTCGAAACTGCATTAATTCTGCTCTCTCGGCTTCCGAGTCCCAGCCGGGCTCGGTCGGCTCTCCCGAGCTGTCTGAGCAGCTGTAGCTCAACTCTGAGCTGGAAGTTGACTGCCGGTACATTTCCGGCGCTCCAAGCCATTTTGTGCGGCTTCAACCCGGCTCCTCCCTTCGGGGGTGGTGCCGCTCCCGCCCCCTGGGCTTGCCCTGCCTCCTAGAGGGCGTGATCTCTCCCTTATATGGTAGCAGCATTGGGCGCGGCCCTCTTTGTCGCTCCCCCGCGCATGCGCGCTTGCGGGGACCCGCGACTCTAGACCGAGCATGCGCTCTGTGCTGGTCTCCCGCGCATGCGCATCTGCGACTACTCGCGCCTCCGGGGTTTTCCCTCCGCAGACTCGCACGCCCCGCCCCTCCCCTGGGTCGCCGGTGCCGTGTTTTGCCGTATATGAGGGCGTTGGGGACACTCCAGGGACACTTCAGGGACATCAGGGACATCATTGAGGACACTGGAGACACCACTGGGATACCTTGGGGACACTGGGGACACTCTGGGGACATTGAGGACACCTTGAGGACACCTTGGGGACACTGGGGACTTTGAAGGGACATTAGGGACACCTTGGGGACATTGGGGACACCCTGAGCACAACACTGGGGACATCGGGGACATTGAGGGGGTTTGGGGACATTTGGGACAGTGAGGGGACACACTGGGGACATTGGGGACACCCCAGGGACATTTCAGGTACATTGGGGACTTTGGGGACATCACTGGGGACACGCTGGGGACATCGGGCACCTTTGGGACATTGGGGACACCTTGGGGACATCATTGGAGTCACTGTGGGACATCACTGGGGACATTGGGGACATTGGGGACAGTGAGGGGACACTGGGGACATCACTGGGGACATCAGTGGGGACATTGAGGGGGTTTGGGGACATTGGAGACACCTTGGGGAAATTGGGGACATCATTGGGAGACATTGTGGAATTGGGGACATTGGGGACATTTGGGACATTTGGGACACTCCAGGGACACTTCAGGGACATCAGGGACACCTTGGGGACATCACTGGGGACATTGGGAACATTTGGGGACATTGGGGACAGTGAGGAGACATCAGTGAGGACATTGGGGATACCTTGGGGACATCAGGGACACCCTGGGAACACCCTGGGGGACATTGGAGAACATTGGGGACACCATTGGTGGCACTGGGGACACTGGGGGGATTTGGGACATCATAGGGGGGACACTGGGGACACCCTGGGGACATTGGGGATGATGGGGGCACCCCAGGGACCCCTTGGGGACACTTTGGGGACATCGGTGCCGTCACTCACCAGCAGGACCTCGCTGTCCTCCTCCAGCTTGCCCTGCCATGTGTACCTGGGGACAGTGGGGACAGTGGGGACACCGCGGTGACACTGCCCTGTGCCCTGTCACCATGTCCCTGTGTTCCCAATGTCCCCAACCCCTTCAATCCCCCACTGTGCCCCCAATGTCCCCAATGTCCCAATCCCCTCAGTGTCCCCAGTGTCCCCCACTGTCCCCCCGTCCCCAGTGTCCCCCCCAATCTTTGATGTCCCCCTCAGTGTCCCAAATCCCCCATTGTCTCCATCCCCAATGTCCCTGTCCCCAATGTCCTTGATGTCCCCATCCCCCATTGTCTCCAATGTCCCCCCATTGTCCCCATGTCCCCCATTATTCTCAATGTCCCCGATGTCCTCGATGTCCCCCTGTCCCCTCAGTGTCACCCCCAGTGTCCCAAATCCATCCCCCTGTCCCCAATGTCCCCTCCGTCCCCAGTCCCTCCTCGTGTCCCTGATGTCCCCAATGTCCCCCCAGTGTCCCCCAATCCCCCATTGTCCCCCTGCTGTCCCCAATCTGTCCCCACTGTCCCCACTCACACCGAGGTCACTCCAGGGATGATGTTGACACAGGCGGCCAAACGCTGCTGCACCAGGGACCTGCGGGGACACCTGTGTCACCTGTGTGTGTCACCTGTGTCACCTGTGTCACTCTGTGTCACGCCCTGTGTCACCAACCCCAGCCAAACGCTGCTGCACCAGGGACCTGCGGGGACACCTGTGTCACCTGTGTCACCTGTGTGTGTCACCTGTGTGTCACCTGTGTGTGTCACCTGTGTGTCACCTGTGTCACCCCCTGTGTCACCAACCCCGGCCAAACGCTGCTGGACCAGAGACCTGGGGACAGGGACACCTGTGTGTGTCACCTGTGTGACACCTGTGTGTGTCACCTGTGTCACCCCCTGTGTCACCTGAGTGTCACCTGTGTCACCTGTCACAGCCCAGTGCCACCTGTGTGTGCCACCTGTCACCTCCCTGTGCCACTCTCTGTGTCACCAACCCCGGCCAAACAGTGCTGAATCAGAGACCTGAGGGACACCTGAGTGTCACCTGTCACAGCCCTGTGTCACCTCAGTGTCACCTGGGGCACCTTCCTGTGACACCTGTGTGACCTCCTGTGTCACCTGTCACCTCCCTGCGTCACCCAGTGTCACCAACCCTGGCCAAACGCTGCTGGACCAGAGACCTGGGAGGGGACATCTGAGTGTCACCTGTGTCACCTGTGTGTCACCTGTGACAGTGTCACCTGTCACACCAGCCCTGTGTCACCCCCTGGGACACGGACAGTGTCACCTCTCCCTGCCACCCCTGGGGACAGTGCCACCTTTGGGGACAGTGCCACCCTGGTGCCAGCACTGCCCGGGTGTCACCCCTGGGGACAGTGCCCAGTGCCACCCTCGTGTCCCCAGCACCCCCCAGTGTCCCCTCAGTGTCCCCTGGCCAGCTCGGTGTCCCCAGTGTCCCCTCAGTGTCCCCTGGCCAGCTCGGTGTCCCCATTGTCCCCATTGTCCCCACGGTGTCACCTGGCCAGCTCGGTGGCCACGCTGAGGTTGGGGCAGTTGACAAAGGCGTCCAAGACCTCCCCGGTGTCACCCGCGCTGTCCCCTGCGCTGCCACCCCCCGGTGCCACCCCCGGTGACATTCCCGGTGCCACATCTGCCCCCCGTGGCAGTCCCTGGTGCTGTCCCCTCCATGGCGGTGGCCATGGTGCCCTTGGTGGCTGTCGTTGCTGTCCCTGTCACTGTCACCGTCCCCGTCCCCCTCCGGCCCAGCCCCGGCAGCAGCAGCAGCGACAGCGCCTGAGAGAGAGAGAGAGGGGGGATAGTGGCCTGTCACGATAGTGGTGATACCAGCCTGTCACGATAGTGGCCTATTGTGATAGTGGCCTGTCATGATATTGTTGGCCTGTCACAATATTGTTGGCCTGTCGTGATATCAGCCTGTCACAATATAGGCAATATCAGCCAGTCCTGCTATCAGCCTGTCCCGACAGCAGCAATGTCAGCCTGTCATGATAGTGGTGATACCGGCCTGTCACGATAGTGGCCTGTCACCATAGCAGCGATATTAGGCTGTCACGATATTGGCAATACCAGCCTGTTGTGAAACCAGCCTGTGACGATAGCAGCAATACCAGCCTGTCATGATACGAGCCTGTCACGATAGCGGTGATATCAGCCTGTTGTGATAGCAGCCTGTCACAATAGTGGTGACACCAGCCTGTCGTGATAGCGGTGATATCAACCTGTTGTGATACCGGCCTGTCATTATATTGGCCTGTCACAATATCAGCCTGTCACGATAGCAGCAATGTTGGCCTGTCACGATAGTGGTGATATCAGCCTGTCACGATACAGGCGATACCAGCCTATCACGATAGTGGCCTGTCACGATATTGTTGGCCTGCCATGACAGCAGCGATATCAGCCTGTCGCAATAGTGGCAATAGTGGCCTGTCGTGATATTGGCCTGTCGTGATAACAGCAATACCAGCCTGTCGTGATATCAGCCTGATGCAACACTGGTGATAGCAGCTGTCACGATATAGGCAATATCAGCCTGTCACAATATCCACCTGTTGCGATAGCAGCAGTATTGGCAATACCAGCCTGTCGCGGTATCGGCCTGTCACAATAGTGGTGATACCAGCCTGCTGTGAAATTGGCCTGTCATGATAGCAGTGATAGTGGCCTGTCACGATAGAGGCCTGTCACGATAGCAGCAATATCAGCCTGTCACGATAGTGGCAACACCAGCCTGTCCTGATACCAGCCTGCCCCAATCGCAGCCTGTTGCAATATTGGCCTGTCGCAATAGCAGCGATACTGGTCTGTCACGACAGTGGCCTGTTGCAATAGTGGCGATAGAGCCCTGTCGTGATAGCAGCAACGTTGGCCTGTTGCGATACCGGCCTGTTGTGATAGCAGCGACAGAGGCCTGTCACAACAGTGGTGATACCGGCCTGTTGTGATACCGCCCTGTTGTGATATCGGCCTGTCATGACAGCAGCCTGTCACAATAGCAGCAATATTGGCCTGTCACAATAGTGGCGACAGTGGCCTGTCATGATAGTGGCGATATCAGCTTGTTGTGACAGCAGCCTGTCACAATATTGGCGATAGTGGCCTGTGATGACAGCAGCCTGTCGCGATAGCAGCAATACTGGCCTGTTACGATAGTGGCCTGTCGCGATAGCGGCAACACCAGACTGTCGTGATAGTGTCTCAATAGTGGCCTGTCATGATAGCAGCAATATCGGCCTGTCACAATAGTGACCTGTGGTGATACCAGCCTGTGGCGATAGCAGCAATACCGGCCTGTTGCGATAATGGCCTGTCACGATAGCGGCAATATTGGCATGTTGTGATATTGGCGATAGCAGCCTGTCGTGATACCGCCTGGTCATGACAGCGCTGATACTGGCCTGTCACGATAGCGGCCTGTCGCGAATCCCAGAAATCCCAGAATTACAGAATTCCCAGAATTCACAGAATTCCCAGAATCCCAGAATTCAGACAATTCCCAGAATTCACAGAATCCCAGAGTTCAGGGAATTCCCAGAATCCCAGAAATCCCAGAATTTAGAGAATTCAGAGATTTCACAGAATGACAGAATCCAGGGAATTCCCAGAATCACAGAATTCTCAGAATTCAGGCAATTCCCAGAATTCCCAGAATCCCAGAATTCAGACAATTCACACAATTCCCAGAATCCCAGAGTTCAGGGAATTCCCAGAATCACATAATTCCCAGAATTCAGACAATTCACACAATTCCCAGAATCACAGAATTCTCAGAATTCAGGCAATTCAGAGAATTCCCAGAATTCCCAGAATCCCAGAGTTCAGGGAATTCCCAGAATCCCAGAAATCCCAGAATTTAGAGAATTCAGAGAATTCACAGAATGACAGAATCCAGGGAATTCCCAGAATCACAGAGTTCAGGGAATTCCCAGAAATCCCAGAATTCAGAGAATTCCCAGAATTCAGAGAATTCACAGAATCACAGAATGACAGAATTCAGGGAATTCCCAGAATCACAGAATTCCCAGAATTCAGACAATTCAGACAATTCACACAATTCCCAGAATTTTCAGGAATTTTCAGGAATTCCCAGAATTCCCAGCCCGGTGTCACCTGCAGAGGGACGGATGGACAGCGAGGGCCCCTCCAACAGCTCATCAATAATTATAGTGATATTAATATTATTATTAATGATATTAAACTTACTGACAGACAATGCCATCCCCTCCTCCGTATCATTAATAACCATATTAAGATGAATATTAATGATATTAAATTTACTGATGGACAGCGCCATCCCCTCATCTGTGTCATTAATAACCATATTAACATGAATATTAATGATATTAGATTTACTGATGGACAGCACCAGCCCCTCCTGCAGGTCATCAATAATTTGATTAATATTATTATTAATGATATTAAATTTACTGATGGACAGCGCCATCCCCTCATCTGTGTCATTAATAACCATATTAACATGAATATTAATGATATTAGATTTACTGATGGACAGCACCAGCCCCTCCTGCAGGTCATCAATAATTAGATTAATATAATATTAACAATATTAAACTGACTAATGAACGGCTCAATCCCATCATGCACGTCATCAATAACGATATTGATATTGATATTTATAGTATTGATAATAAACTGACTAATGAAAGGCTTGATCCCCTCATCCGTGTCATCAATAACAATATTAATATTAATAATAATGATATTAAATTTACTAATGAAAAGCTCAATCCTCTCATCCATGTCGTCAATAACCATATTGATATTGATATTAATGATATTATTGATATTAAACTGACTAATGAATGGCTCAATCCCCCCATGCACGTCATCAATAATGATATTGATATTGATATTGATATTGATGATATTGAACTTACTAATGAAAGACTCAATCCCCTCCTCCAGGTCATCTGTAATGATATTGATATTGATATTAATATTGATAATAATACTAATATTAATTACATTAAACTGACCAATGAAAGGCTCAATCCCATCTGTGTCATCAATATTGATATTGATGTTGATATTAATGATATTAAACTGACCAATGAATGACTTGATCCCATGCATGTCATCAATAACGATATTGATATTGATATTAACGATAATAAACTGACTAATGAAAGGCTCAATCCTCTCATGCATGTCATCAATAATGATATTGATATTGACATTGATATTGATATTGATATTGATGACATAGTCCCTCCCAGTCCCTCCCAGTATATCCCAGTCCATCCCAGTTTTTTCCCAGTCCATCCCAGTTTGTTCCCAGTCCCTCCCAGTATATCCCAGTCCATCCCAGTTTGTTCCCAGTCCCTCCCAGTATATCCCAGTCCATCCCAGTTTGTTCCCAGTCCCTCCCAGTATATCCCAGTCCATCCCAGTCCGCACCACAGGTGACCCCAGCCAGGGGCTCTCGGTTGGGGAGGGGCCCCCGCGGCCGCCAGGAATTTCGGGAATTCCGTTTCCGTCTCCCTGAGCTGGAGCCTGAGTGACCCCAAAATGACCCCAAAGTGCCCAAAATTGACCCCAAAGTGACCCCCAGCCCCCCAAAGTGACCCCAAACTGATCCCAAAATGACCCACGCTGACCCCAAAGTGTCCCCAAAGTGACCCCAAACTGATCCAGTCACTCCAAGTGATCCCAAAGTGACACCAAAGTGCCCCAAAATGACCCCAAGGTTCCCAAAAGTCACCCAAAATTGACCCAAACTGCCCCAAAGTGCCCCAAGGTGACCCAAAGTGACACCAAAGTGCCCCCCAGCCCCCCAAAGTGACTCCAAAATGCCTCAAAGTGACCCCAAAGTGTCCCCAAGGTTCTCACCTGTGTCCCAGTGCTCGGGGCGGGGCTGGGCGGGGCTCGGGCAGGTGACCCCAGGGCAGGGACACAGGTGACAGGCTCAGGGGACATTGCAGGGACAGAGGGACAGAGGGGACAGCTGTCAGTGCTGGGGACACTGCAGGGACAGAGGGGACAGCTGTCAGTGCTTGGGGGGACAGAGGGGACACAAGACACGCTCAGGTGACACTGCGGGGACAGAGGGGACAGCTGTCAGGGATGGGGGGACAAGGGGACACTGGGGTGGCACTGGGGGGACACTGGGGTGGCACTGGGGGGACACTGGGGTGTGACATCTGTCAGAGCCCAGAGCCCATCAAGGTGACACTGGGGTACACTCTGGTGACACTGGGGTGGCTTTAGGGACACTACAGGGACAGGAGAGGGGACACAGGAGGGTGGCCAGAGCAGGGGGGGACATGGGTGACAACGAGGGGGTGACAAGGAGGGAGGACACGGTGGGAACAGGGAGATGGCACCAAGCAGGGGCCAGCAGCTTTGGGGTGACAGGCGATGACAAGGAGGTGGCACTGAGGGGACACAGCAGCCTTGGGGTGACACAAAGGGACACAGAGGGGGTGTGGCCACACAGGGAGGTGACACCGATGTGGCTTTGGCCACTTTAGACTGACACAGAAGGACACAGAGGAGGTGTGGCCACCACAGGGAGGTGACAGGGAAGTTTAGGATGACACAGGGACACTGAATGAGGCATGGCCACCTCAGGGAGGTGACACCGATGTGGCTTTGGCCACTTTAGGGTGACACAGAGCAGCAGGTCCTGCTGGGGGACAAAGAGGGACACAGGGAGGTGACAGTGGCCAAGCCACAGGAGCTTTAAGGTGACACAGAGGGACACAGAGGGGACACAGGGAGGTGACAGAGGTGACACCCAGCCCTGTCACTCACCTGGCCTCGGTCTCTTTAAGGTGACACACCTGAGCAGGTGGTGCTGGGGCACACGGGGGTGACACACAGGGGGTGTGGCACACAGGGCACACACAGAGGTCACGGTGACAGGGGGTGCTGGCACCTGGGGGAGAGGGGGGACAGTGACCTGGTGGCACCAGGGTGTGAGGGGACAGTCCCTGCTCTGGGTGGTGTCACCTCCCCACTGTTTTCATGGTAAAATCATGAAAAATGGAAAATTTGAGGTAAAAGTGGAGGAGGAATAGGGGGAGGGGTGGTTTTGGGGTGTCCATGAAGCGATAGAGACACTCAGAGGTATTTGGGGGGGGATTTCCTTAGTGAAGGTCCCCAAAAACTCCTCAGGAAACCCCCAAAAACTGTAGAGACCCCCCAAAGTTCCTCAGGGACTCCCCAAAATCCCCCAGGGACACCCTAAAACTCCTCAGGAACCCCTCAAAGCTCCTACGGGACGCCCCAAAAGCCCCTCAGGGTCCCCTCAGGAGCTGTTTTCCCTCATAAACCCCTCTCAGATTCCCCTCAGGGGCAGTTTCCCCTCACAAACCCCTCAGAACCCTCTCAGATCACCTCAGAACCCCCTTGGTGGAGGTTTCCCCTCATAAACCCCTCAAAACTCTCCGGATCCCCTCTCAGATCCCCCTCAAGGACTGTTTCCCCTCACAAACCCCTCACGAACCCTTCCCAGATCCCTCTCAGGGGCTGTTTCCCCTCACAAACCCCACACAGATCCCAATAATCCCCCAATAAATTCCTAATAAATTCCCAATAAATCCTCAATAATTCCCTAATAATTCATCAATAATGCTCAATAATTCCTCAATAAACCCCAAAAAAATCCTGAATAATTCTCCAATTAATCCCTAATAAATCCCTAATAATTCCTTAATAAATCAAATAATTCCCCAATAATTCCCAATAAATCCCCAATTCTCATTATTTGTTCCCAAAATCCCGACTATTTTTCCCCAAATCCCATTTTTCCCCCCAAAATCCCGATTATTTTGCCCAAAACCCTGGTGAGGTTTCTACCCCTGCAGTTCCTGCCACCGCCGCGAAGTGGCGCTGGGGGCGCTGTTCCTGCTGGGCGGGGCCGCGGCGCCGCTGGGCGTTCTGGGAACGCGGGAAAACAGCGCAGTGCGGGGAAAACGGTCAGGGGGACACAATGAGGAAAAAATGGGGCAAAAACGGGGATTTTGGGCAAAATGAGGCAAAACTGGGGCAAAACCGGGGATTTGGGGGAAAATCCCCGGGGGTTTTGGGAAAAAAGCCTGGGGAAAAAAATGGGGGTTTGAGGAAGAAATGGGGGAATATTGGGGGTGGAATTTGGGGCTGAGATTTTGAGGAATTTTGGGGCTGGGAATTGGGGAATTTCAGGGGATTTTGGGGGAATTTCAAGGAATTTTGGAAGTGGGAATTGGGGGATTTGGGACTGGAAATTGAGGGAATTTTTAGACTGGGATTTGGGGGATTTGGGCTTGGCAATTGGGGGATTGAGGGGAATTTTCTAGGTGAGATTTGAGGGATTTTGAGTGATTTTAGGGCTGGAATTTTTGGGGAATTTCAGGACTGGAAATGATGGGAATTTCAGGGATTTTCATGGAATTTTAGGGAGTCAGGGGTGGGATATGGGGGAATTTTGGGGAAATTTGGGATTGGGATTTGGGGAAATTCCAGAGAATTTCAGGTCTGGGATTTTCCAGGAATTTTGGGCAATTCCAGGGCTGGGATTTGGGGGAATTTCTGGGGATTTCAGGGCAGGGAATTGGGAAAATTCCAGGGAATTTCAAGGCTGGGATTTGGGGAAATTTCAGGGCATTCCAGGGTGGGGAAATTTGAGGAATTTTGTGGAATTTCAGGGTTGGGATTTGGGGGATTTTCAGGGCTGGAAATTGATAGAAATTAAGGGTTCAAAATTATGGGAATTTCAGGGAATTCCAGGACAAGGATGTGAGACACACCAGGGGCAGGTAAAGCACACCTGGGGCAGGTAAAGCTCATCTGGGGCAGGTGAAGCACACCTGGGGCAGGTAAAGCCCACCTGGGGCAGGTGAGACACACCTGGGGATGGTAAACCACACCTGGGGTAGGTGAGACACATCTAGGGCAGGTAAAGCTCACCTGGGGCAGGTAAAGCTCATCTGGGACAGGTGAGACACACCTGGGGCAGGTAAAGCTCACCTGGGGCAGGTGAGACACACCTGGGGCAGGTAAAGCTCATCTGGGGCAGGTGAGACACACCTGGGGCAGGTGAGAAACATCTGGGGCAGGTAAAGCTCACCTAGGGCAGGTGAGACACACCTGGGGAAGGTAAAGCTCATCTGGGGCAGGTGAGACACACCTGGGGCAGGTAAAGCACACGTGGGGCAGGTAAAGCTCATCTGGGGCAGGTGAGACACACCTGGGGCAGGTAAAGCACACCTGGGGAAGGTAAAGCTCATCTGGGGCAGGTGAGACACATCTGGGGCAGGTAAAGCTCACCTGGGGAAGGTGAGAAACACCTGGGGAAGGTAAACCTCATATGAGGCAGGTGGGACACACCTGAGGCAGGTGAGACACACCTGGGGCAGGTAAAGCACACCTGGGGCAGGTAAAGCTCACCTGGGGCAGGTGAGACTCACCTGGGGAAGGTAAAGCACAACAACAAAATCCGTAAATCAAAATTTAGGGATAAAAAGAATAAAAGGTGCAAGGATTTTATTAGGGGGCCTGTGGCTGACAGTTGCCGGCAGGCTCCTGATAATCCAATATATGCCGGATGGCTCCAGGACCCAAGCTGGCACCAGTACCAAGTCAGGCTGGTTTGACAGTGCCAAGAGGCTCCTGCAATCTGCCATCAAGAAACGGGGCAAGTGAGTTATGTTCACCTGGATAAAGAGCTGAGGTTTTTGTTTGGCGACCTGTGCTGGAGTGGCCGGTTGGCTCCTGAAATTCCACAATACGCAGAAAGGTTCCCAGACCCAAGCTGGCACCAGTGAAAGTCAGGCCGGTTTGACAGTGCCAAGTGGCTGCTGCAATCTGCCATCAAGAACCAGGGCAGGTGACTTTTATTTGCCAGGAAAAAGAAGCGAGGTTTTTTTTTGCAAGCCTGTGGCAGACAGTGTCCGGGTGGCTCCTGAAATTCCGCAATACGCAGGATGGTTCCCAGACCCCAGCTGGCATCAGTACCAATTCGGGCTGCATTGACAGTGCCCAGTGGCTCCGGCAATCTGCCATCAAGAAACAGGGCAGGTGAGTTTTTTTTGCCAGGAAAAAGAAGCAAGCTTTTTGTTTGCGGGCCTATGGCTGAGCGTGTCCAGCAGGCTCCTGAAATTCCACAATACGCAGGATTGTTCCCACACCCAAGCTGGCACCAGTGCCAATTCGAGCTGCTTTTACAGTGCCAAGTGGCTCCTGCAATCGGCCATAATGACCCAGGGCAGGTGAGTTTTTTTTGCCAGGAAAAATGAGCGAGGATGTTTTTTGGGGGCCTGTGGCAGAGCGTTTCCGTCTGCCTCCTGAATATCCAGTATAAGCAGCATGGTACCCAGGCCAAAGCTGGCACCAGTACCAATTCGGGCTGCTTTGACAGTGCCAAGTGGCTCCTGCAATCTGCCATCAAGAACCAGGACAGGTGACTTTTGTTTGCCAGGAAAAAGAAGCGGGGTTTTTTTTGGGGGGTCTGTGGCAGACAGTGGCCGGCTGGCTCCAGAAATTCCACAATACGCAGTATGGTTCCCAGACCCAAACTGGCACCAGTGGCAAGTCGGGCTGGTTTGACAGTACAAAAATTTTCTTGCAATCTGCCATCAAGACCCAGGGGAGGTGAGTTTTGTTTGCCAGGAAAAAGGTGCTAAGTTTTTTTGGGGGGCCTGTGGCAGAGAGTTGCCAGATGCCTCCTGAATATCCAATATAAGCAGGACGGTTCCCAGACCCAAGCTGGCACCAGTGCCAAGTCGGGCTGGTTTGACCTTGCAAAACTTTTCTTGCAATCTGCCATCAAAACCGGGACAGGTGAGTTTTGTTTGCCAGGAAAAAGGTGCCAGGATTTTATTTGAGGGCCTTTGGCTGACAGTGGCCGGCAGGCTCCTGAAATTCCAATATATGCCGGATGGCTCCCAGACCCAAGCTGGCACCAGTACCAAGTCAGGCTCGTTTGACGATGCCAAGATGCTCCTGCAATCTGCCATCAAGAAACGGGGCAAGTGAGTTATGTTTACCTGGATAAAGAGCCGAGGATTTTTTTTGGCGACCTGTGCCTGGAGTGGCCGGTTGGCTCCTGAAATTCCACAATACTCAAGGTGGTTCCCAGACCCAAGCTGGCACCAGTGCCAACTCGTGCTGGTTTGACAGTGCCAAGTGGCTCCTGCAATCTGCCATCAAGAAACGGGGCAGGTGAGTTATGTTTACCTTGACAAAGAGCTGAGGTTTTTGTTCGGCGACCTGTGCCTGGCGTGGCGGGTTGGCTCCTGAAATTCCGCAATACTCAGGATGGTTCCCAGACCCAAGCTGGCACCTGTGCCGAGTCGAGCTGGTTTGACAGTGCCAAGTGGCTCCTGCAATCTGCCATCAAGAAACGGGGTAGGCACGTTTTTTTTGCCAGAAAAAAGTAGCAAGGTTTTTTTTGGGGGTCTACGGCTGAGCGTGTCCAGCTGGCTCCTGAAATTCCACAATACGCAGGATTGTTCACCGACCCAAGCTGGCACCAGTGCCAAGTCAGGCTGGTTTGACAGTGCCATGTGGCCCCGGAAATCCACCATCACGAACCGGGGCAGGTGAGTTTTTTTTGCCAAGAAAAAGGAGCGAGGTTTTTTTTTGGGCACCTGATTCCAGAGTGTCCAGCTGGGTCCTGAAATTCCACAATACGCAGAAAGGTTCCCAGAGCCAAGCTGGCACCAGTGCATAGTCAGGCTGATTTGACAGTGCCAAGTGCCTCCTGCAATCTGCCATCAAGAACCAGGGCAGGTGACTTTTGTTTGCCAGGAAAAAGAAGCGAGGTTTTTTTTTGGGGAACTGTGGCTGGCAGTTCCTGGCTGGCTTCTGAAATACCAATATACGACAGACAGTTCCCACACCCAATCTGGCACCAGTGCCAAGTGGGGCGTGTTTGACAGTGCCAAGTGTCTCCTGCAATCTGCCATCAAGACCCAGGGCAGGTGAGTTTTGTTTGCCAGGAAAAAGGTGTGAGGTTTTTTTGGGGGGCCTGTGGCAGAGTATGACCAGATGCCTCCTTGTGGAGAGTTTTCTTAAAGAGTGGCTTGAGGAGAGAGGACACAGCTGAATTAATTTGGTAAAGATGTCCTAACTAGGGCAGAGGCCTTTTTGCAGGCAGCGTTTCTGTTGAGAAAGTAGCAGACTAAAGAATGGAAAAGTACAAGACCGTGGTTAATTCCAAATCTTGCACCTGCAAAGATAACGTGTCCTCGGGCCTAGCGGAGTATGATAAAGAAGTACACCACGAGACGTGAGAAGTAGAGAACGTAGGCCCAAAGGAATGAGGATGAGTTAATGGTATAGTTTAACCAATAGATTGCTTGGCTTACAGAATATTCATAAGCTTATTATTTGCTGTATAAGTGTTTGATGCTTTTTTCAATAAACTGGACCTGTGATGAACCATCTGGTGTCCTGGTCTCCTTCCTACGACACATGGTTACCCCGAACGCTGACCCCTCGTCTTGACTAAAAGAAAAAGGTGGAGAGAACGGCCCACGGTCGAGGAAGTTGGAGCTGGGTCCTGTTCGCAGCCGGGACGGTGCCGGAATTTTGAAGCACCCTTGGGGTTCACATCGGTGACTCAAGCCCTTCACGTGCTGCCGGAGCCTGGAAAGCTGCAAGAGCGCTCACGAAAAATTAGGTATGGATAGGCAAGCAGCATACGAACTCTTCACCGTGTATTTAGAAAGGCGAGGGGTAAAGGGGATAGATTTAAAAAAGGAACTGCCAGGGTTGCTAGCATATGGTTATGCTGGGGGGGTTTTCCTTAATCCACACACAGTTCATGAATTCGCTGAATGGAGAAAGTTTGGGGATATACTGTGGGAGGCAGTGTTAGAAGATGATAAGACAGCAAAGAAATTGGGCAAGCTATGGCGTGTGGTACACAACACACTACTTCAACATGTTTCTGAGCATAAGGCGGCAGAAAGGGCGACAGAAGCTCATAAGAAAAATATAGGGTATGGTGTATGGTCGTGAGGACGATCCTCTCTCGCCTTCGGTAAACAAGGTGTTAATACCTATGGGTTCACAACAGTGTGGTATGGAGGATCCTGTTACAGGCGCGGGGGGGCCATCTGACATCCTCTGTCGGAGGAGGAGGTCGAGTTGGTGGATCGGGGGGAACGCGAGCTGAGCCCTCCGCCCCCCCGCAGAGAGAGCAAGCTAAGCTCGCTGCCCCCCCGCAGGGAGCGCGAGCCAAGCCTGCCACCTCCCCGCAGAGAGCGTGAGCCGAGCCTGTCACCTCCCCCACCTGAACGGCCTGCGCTGAGGCGACAACAGCGCAAAACTCTCGGAGAGTCAGATCCTATCCCAGGGGCACTCAGTGACCCATGGGGGGAGATGACTAAACAAAGGAGAGAGGCTTGGGCTGCTCTGGCAAAAGAGGCAATGCAAATGGGGGACAATGAGGCAATGGAGGGGGCTTCTGCTCTTGCCTGTCCGGTTACATACATGCCACAGTATGATGTTCAGAGGAACCACACACAGAATCTGGCGGAGTACACTCCTTTAGACTGGAAGTTGTTATCCCAGTTGCGGTCCACGGTTAGTCAGTTCGGGGTGAAAAGCGAACCTGTTAGGCAGATGCTAGATTACCTCTTTAATGCGCAAATTTTGTGCCTGAATGATTTGAGGGGAATAGTGCGGCTAATATTTACTCAGCATCAGCAGTTGTTGTTTAATGCGCATTGGCAAGCTTTGGTTAATGAGTCGGTTGCGACACAGCGAGCTCAGGGGGACCCGTTGCATGGAGTGATGGTGGATGAGCTCATGGGCTTAGGGGCATACTTGCGCACGGAGGCATAGTTGATATCAGGAGCAGATAAGCTTAGAGAAGCCATGCGGTTAGTACGTGCTGCAATAGAAAGGGTTAAAGATCCAGGAGGGCTGCCGGCGTACATGGGCATAAAGTAAGGTAGAGAGGAATCATTTGGGAGTTTTATTGACAAAGCAGCTGTGGCTATAGACCGGGCTGGCGTTGCAGAATACATGAAGGGGGCGCTATTGAAGCAGTGTGCATTACAGAATAGCAATCCAGCCACGCAAAGGGTGCTAGCCACTCTGGGAGCAAATTGGACCATTGAGGAAGCGCTAGAGCGAATGGCATTACAGCCAGCAGCCTCACAAGCATTCTTAGTAGATGCAATAAAGGAATTAGGAGTAGGGCTGCAAAAGCAAGCAGAATCCGCTCAAAATCAGGTGTTAGCTGCTCTTGCTCCTCTCCGAAACGGCTCAATGGCAATCACGCAGGGAGGCTCGAGAACATGCCCCAAATGTTACCGATGCGGCAATGGGGGACACATGCGCTGAGAATGCAGAGCGACTGGCTTGTGGTGCCAAAGCTGCCAATCCAGCTCCCACAACACTACAGCTTGCCGGTGCCGATCGGGAAACGGACGGCAGAGCGCGATTGCCGGCTGCGCCCAGACACAAGTTGCCGCCGTGACATCAGCGCCACCTCCTGTCTGCAGCCAGCAACAGCAGGGAGCCTCGACTTGGACATATCAGCAGCAGTAGATGTCACATTAATGACGAACCGGCCTGAAAGGATACCAACTGGAGTAAACGGTCCTCTCTCACTACAAGGACAACAATGTGGAGCATTATTACTAGGACGCTCCTCAACATCCATGCTGGGACTATTTGTATTACCTGGGGTCATAGATGTGGACTATACCGGAGAAATACAAATCATGGCTTACACCCCTTATCCCCCGATAAAGATAACCAAAGGACAACGCATCGCACAATTGGTACCACTACCACAGATGACATCGGGTATTCCATCGCTTACTGGACAGAAGAGTGATGGAAAGGGTTTTGGCTCTACCGGTGTTACACTCCTGACTGCAGATCTTCAAGAGAGGCCAAAACAAAGAGTTGAAATTACCCATGGACATCAGAGCATAACCCTTTATGGATTATTGGATACGGGAGCAGACACCAGCATTATATCGCCAGAAGCATGGCCACAGCATTGGCCCCTGCTCCCATCAACAAACATGCTTACGGGAGTAGGAGGACTTACTTTGCCAAGCAAAACACCACCTCTGTCGGTGCACATTGATGGGCAACAAGTGTCTGTTGTGTTTTCAGTCGTTCAGTTGCCCCCTACGGTCTCTTGCCTGATTGGCAGGGATGTTTTAACACAGCTGGGGGTGGTGTTGACCAATCACCACCCTTTGGGGTAATTGCCATTGCTTGGACTTTCCCCATTCCACTCACCTGGAAAACAGATACACCGGTGATGGTTAAGCAATGGCCCTTGAAAGGGGAGAGTCTTATGCATGCCCATGAATTGGTGAAGGAACAATACGAGCAAGGACATTTACGACTCTCAACGAGTCTGTGGAACACGCCCATTTTTGTGATCAAGAAGAAGTCAGGGAAATACCGCCTGGTACACGATCTATGAGCTGTGAATGACCAGATGGAACCGATGGGGGCCTTGCAACCTGGTCTTCCAAATCCAGCCATGATCCCTCAAGATTGGCCACTTCTAATCATCGATTTAAAGGATTGTTTTTTCACTATTGGACTGCATCCCGATGACATGAAGAGGTTTGCCTTTACCCTACCAGCAATAAATCGTGGGGAACCAGACAAAAGATTTGAGTGGACGACACTTCCACAGGGGATGCAGAACTCCCCCACGTTGTGCCAGCTTTATGTTGACGCTGCACTACAGCCATTACGTCAGCACTGGCCAGCTACCATAATATATCATTACATGGATGATATTTTGTTTGCGCAGCAACAGCCATTTTCCCCTCTGCAGGTTGACAGCATCAGAGACACTCTTGCAGCATCTTCACTTGTTATTGCCACAGAGAAAATTCAGACCACAAAACCATGGAAGTATTTGGGATGGACTCTAATGGACCAAACAGTGGTACCCCAAAAATTAGAACTGCACTTGGACATTAAGACTTTACATGATGCTCAAAAGTTGCTAGGAGACTTACAGTGGCTAAAACCCACTGTGGGAATACCAAATCACTTGTTGGAGACCCTATGACCTTTGTTAAAGGGCACTGACCCCACTACCCCTGTATGCCTCACGAAGGAACAGCATACCGCCCTACAGCAAATCAGTAATTGTGTACAACAAGGATATGTGTCCCGTTGACAGCTAGATTGCCTTATTGACCTCACCGTTTGGAATAGTCCTTGTCACCTGCTTGGCGCTCTCTCCCAATATGAGAACAAAACGGGGGAGATACGGGTATTGGAATGGCTGTCACCACCATTAAAACATAAAATAACAATATTTTCAAAAATTGAACAATTGGCTGCGTTGATTAAAAAAGGCCATCTCAGAATTACTGAAGTGGACGGTCGAGAACCTGCCACCATTAGGCTACCCATGGAAAAAGAGACGCTGGACTGATACCTGGTTAATTCAGTGGACTTACAGGAAGCATTATTGACATCATCTGAAAAGGTGGAGACAAGCAAGTTAGTGCCCAGGGTCCTGCAATGGATGACAGAATGGGACTGGATCACTCGGCTGCCGAGAAGAGAGCGACCCATAGAAGGAACCACCACAGCCTTCACAGATGCAGGGAAGAAATTGAGACGTGCTGCTGTTACTTGGCAAGAAAAAGGACAATGGAAGCATCAACTTCTTACAGCAGACCCTGCAGACAGCCTACAAACCTTAGAATTGTTAGCAGTAGTATGGGCAATGTCCAACCTGCATGAGCCCTTGAATGTGGTCACAGACTCTATGTATGTCGCTGGAGTAGCCAGACGTATAGAAGGAGCAGCAATTAAGGAAGTGAATAACAAACGGCTGTATGAGTTACTGGTTCAATTAAGGAAAGCTCTCCGGGATAGAAGTGCGGTGTACTCTGTAATCCATATCAGGAGCCATAAGTGGTCCGAGGGCCTAGGAGAAGGGAATGAGCGTGCAGATAAATTGGTTACCTTACCCATTGACAACTCTTGTCCTGTTGATAAGCATACATTGGCAAGAGAAGCCCATAGTAGATATCATCAAAATTCAAAAGGGTTGGCGAGGAACTTTGATTTGGGCTTGTCAGAAGCCAAGGCCATTGTCAGGGCTTGTCCAATATGCAGTTATCATAATGGGGGAATAGGTCTGGGCTGCGGAGTTAATCCTCGAGGTTTAGAAATGAATGAGAAATGGCAAATGGATGTCACGCATGTAGCTAGGTTTGGTAGGCTCAAATATGTGCATGTTACTATAGATACATATAGCCACTATATATGGGCTACAGCTCAGGGAGGAGAGAAAGCGATACATGTGATCAGGCACTTATTGAGCTGCTTTGCTGTCATGGGAGTCCCAAAAGGTATCAAAACGGATAATGGTCCGGCTTACACCAGTGCTAGGGTCCGAAAGTTTTTGGACCAATGGTCTGTCAAGCATGTGACAGGTATTCCACATTCCCCCACAGGACAGGCGATAGTAGAAAGAGCAAATGGTACCCTCAAACAATATATTGACAAACACCAGGATATAAAGGACCCACAAGCATGCCTGACTAAGGTTTTGTATGTGATCAATCATTTATGTGTTTTTGGGGAGGACGATGCCCCCCCTGCAGTTAAACATCACCCGAGATCAAGTCAGGAGACTATTAAGGAAACGGAGGTCTGGGTGAAGTATAAGAACCCAAGCACAGGGATATGGGAAAAACCCGCAAAAGTGTTATATTGGGGCCGGGGATATCTTTGTGTTTCCTCGCCAACAGGGTCTTTCTGGGTGCCTGCCAAGTGGACTAAACCTGTCTTTAATGCAGCATCTGGTGAACAATCTTACGGACGGGGACAAGGAGCGCCTGAAGAAGAAGCTGCCGCTGATCTTACAACCCTTATTGCTGCAACTGAGGGGACACTCGAAAGCAGTGGACAGAGCAGTGACACGCCGCTACTGGATGGCCAGGGAGCTGATTGACACGGTTGAAGCACTATCAACCTTCCACATAAAAGGACCAGCAAGGGAGCGTTGCCTTGAGTGTCGCAGCCCCTGTTGTGCTGCGTGGGTAGCTCTATATTGTGGGGGTTGTGGTAAAATCTTTTGGTTAGAACAGTCCAGGATCTGGAGTTTATGGTGTAATACCTGCAAGCATGACTACACCTGGGGGGGAAGACTGGCAAAGGGAACTAAGGAGACAGACGGGGCTAGGTACGGCTCTAGCTTTAAATCTTTACGAGTCTCCTGAGCAGAAAATCTTGGCCTACTACCGGTGGGAGGTACAGTGTATTGTGAAAAGAGTTAAAGCTCAAAGTAAGTCATACATAGCTTCTGCTAGGTGTAGAAAATTGGTGCCTTTAACACAGCATTTTGTAGTAGGACCCATTAAAGGAGATCCCGATAAGGCATTGGACTCCTGCATTGAGATTCTTCAGGGATTTAGATTGCAAGAGTTAGGATCGGTGAGGTTAAAGACAGATAAGAAAAGGAGAGCGAGAAAGAAACCAGAAAAATGAGGCTTATTTTTGTTATACTGCTCAGTGCTGTGGCGGATGGGGAAGTAGAAGTAACGCACTTTAATCAGCCAAGAGATAATATATGGATAACGCTTGCTAATCAAACTAACCAATCTTCGCTTTGTCTTAGCCTTGGGGGGGTTACTAATCCATTTCGAACATGCTTGGTGGGACTCCCAGTGTGGTCTCCTCGGGAATTTTGCAGTCTGATCAATAATCAAACTCTGCATGCGCAATCTGACAAACATTAAACCATGCACGTCAGGTTACACTGCAAGTCAAAGTGACGGTTACCGCCAATGCTTAATAATCTTATCACTTAATACTACCCTGCATTCTCCTCCAGAGGAGCAAGATCTCTTTGGAAGTGCAAGCGCCAGTATAACTAACACCTCAAATGGCGGATGGTTCAGTTTTGAGCCTTTAGATCCACAGAATTTGCATCGGCCTAGAGACACATGGGCTACCCTGGATTCATCCCTCAGTTTGGATACAGTATCCAAACAGGTTTATAGCCAATGTAAAGGCACTAACAATAAGGCACCGATGAAATTACCCGCAGGGATATTTCTAATCTGTGGAGACAGAGCTTGGAATGGTATACCAGTCAGGCCACAGGGTGGACCTTGCTATTTGGGGAAATTGTCATTGTTTCACCCCAGTGTGTCTTCATTAATGCAACTCAGTCAAAATTCAAGCAGGAGGAGACGCAGCCTGCATGACTTAGACTGCAGCCGGATAGGAGACCCATAGTTTTGGAGTGAGTTTAAACAAGTAGTAGTCTCAACTATCTTGCCAGGAGGAGCTGCAAATAAAGCTATGAAATTAGCAAAGCAATTGGGATGCTGGACCAAGGATGAGCTAGACAAGACATCACAAATTTTAGATATGCTAACTGCAGATGTGCAAAGTGTTAATCATGGTGTTTTGCAAAATAGAGCTGCTATAGATTTTTTGCTTTTAGCACAAGGTCATGGATGTGAAGAGTTTGAGGGAATGTGTTGCATGAATTTGTCTGATCACTCTGTGTCTATTCATGCGAGGATAAAAGAATTACAGCAGGGACTTCACAATCTTAAAGAAGAAGAGGGTTTAGGAATTGACGAATGGCTTAAAAGCTTAGGACTTGGACCGTGGCTGAGAAACCTTGTGATATATGCTATAGGGTTACTGGGTGTGATTTTGCTGCTTTTGCTTATTTTGCCTTGTATTTTTAATTGTATTCAAAATATGGTTAGCCGAATGATAGAAAGAACCTGGCAGACTAGCCTCCTTGCCCAAGAACAAAACGGGGGAAGTGTGGAGAGTTTTGTCAAAGAGCGGCTTGAGGAGAGAGGACACAGCCGAATTAATTTGGTAAAGATGTCCTAACTAGGGCAGAGGCCTTTTTGCAGGCAGGGTGTCTGTTGAGAAAGTAGCAGAATAAAGAATGGAAAAGTACAAGACCGTGGTTAATTCCAAATCTTGCACCTGCAAAGATAACGTGTACTTGGGCCTAGCGGAGTATGATAAAGAAATACACAGCGAGACGTGAGAAGTACAGAATGTAGGCCCAAAGGAATGAGGATGAGTTAATGGTATAGTTTAACCAATAGATTGCTTGGCTTACAGAATATTCATAAGCTTATTATTTGCTGTATAAGTGTTTGATGCTTTTTTCAATAAACTGGACCTGTGATGAACCATCTGGTGTCCTGGTCTCCTTCCTACGACACCTCCTGAATATCCAATATAAGCAGGATGGTTCTCAGACCCAAGCTGGCACCAGTGCCAAGTCGGGCTGGTTTCACAATACAAAACTTTTCTTGCAATCTGCCATCAAAACCAGGACAGGTGAGTTTGGTTTGCCAGGAAAAAGGTGCGAGGATTTTATTTGGGGGCCTGTGGCTGACAGTGGCCGGCAGGCTCCTGATAATCCAATATATGCCGAATGGCTCCGAGACCCAAGCTGGCACCATTACCAAGTCAGGCTCGTTTGACAGTGCCAAGAGGCTCCTGCAATCTGCCATCAAGAAACGGGGCAGGTGAGTTATGTTTACCTGGATAAAGAGCCGAGGTTTTTATTCGGCGACCTGTGCCTGGAGTGGCCGGTTGGCTCCTGAAATTCCACAATACTCAGGATGGTTCCCAGACCCAAGCTTGCACCAGTACCAAGTCAGTCTGGGTTCATAATGCCAAGTGGCTCCGGCAATCTGCCATCAATAACCAGGGCAGGTGAGTTTTGTTTGCCAGGAAAAATGAGTGAGGATTTTTTTCGGGGGCCTGTGGCAGTGCCTTTCCGGCTGCCTCCTGAAATTCCACAATACGCAGGATTGTTCACAGACCCAAGCTGGCACCAGTGCAAAGTCAGGCTGGTTTGACAGTGCCAACTGCCTCCTGCAATCTGCCATCAAGAACCAGGGCAGGTGAATTTTTTTTGCCAGGAAAAAGAACTGAGGTTTTTTTTTGGGGAACTGTGGCTGACTGTACCTGACTGGCTCCTGAAATACCAATACACGACTGATGGTTCCCACACCCAAGCTGGCACCAGTGCCAAGTGTTTCCTGCAATCTGTCATCAAGACCCAGGGGAGGTGAGTTTTGTTTGCCAGGAAAAAAGTGCGACATTTTTTTGGGAGGCCTGTCGCAGAGAGCTCCCAGACGCCTCCTGAATATCCAATATTAGCAGGATGGTTCCCAGACTCAAGCTAGCACAACTGCCAAGTCGGGTTGGTTTGACAGTACAAAACTTTTCTTGCAATCTGCCATCAAAACCAGGACAGGTGAGTTTTGTTTGCCAGGAAAAAGGTGCGAGATTTTTTTGGGGGGCCTGTGGCAGAGAGTGGCCAGATGCCTCCTGAATATCCAATATAAGCAGGATGGTTCCCAGACCCAAGCTGGGAACCAATTCAGGCTGCTTTGACAGGGCCAAGTGGCTCCTGCAATCTGCCATCAAGAAACAGGGCAGGTGAGTTTTTTTTGCCAGGAAAAAGCATCTAGGTTTTTGTTTGCGGGTCTATGGTTGAGCGTGGGCAGCTGGCTCCGGAAATTCCGCAATAATGGTTCTCAGACCCAAGCTGGCGCCAGCGCCAAGTATAACTGGTTTGACAGTGCCAAGTGGCTCCTGCAAGCTGCCATAAAGAACCAGGGCAGGTGAGTTTGGTTTGCCAGGAAAAAGGAGCAAGGCTTTTGTTGGGGGCCTGTGGTTGCGAGTGGCCAGCTGCCTCCTGGATATCCAACATAAGAAGGATGGTTCCCAAACCCAAGCTGGCACAAGTACCAATTCGGGCTGGTTTGACTGTACCAAGATTCTCTTGCAATCTGCCATCAAAACCAGGGCAGGTGAGTTTTGTTTGCGAGAAAAAGGAGCTGGGTTTTTTTAGGGGCCAATGGCTTAGAGTGTCCTGCTGACTCCTGAAATTCTGCAATACTCAGGATGCTTCCCAGACCCAAGCTGGCACCAGTGCCAAGTAGGGCTGCTTTGACAGTGACAAGTGGCTCCTGCAATCTGCCATCAAGGAACGGGCCAGGCACGGTTTTTTTGCCAGGAAAAAGGAGTGAGGTTTTTGTTTGCGGGCCTATGGCTGAGAGTGTCCAGCTGGCTCCTGAAATTCCCCAATATGCAGGATTCTTCACAGACCCAAGCTGGCACCAGTGCCAAGTCAGGCTTGTTTGACAGTGCCATGTGGCCCCGGAAATCCACCATCACGAACCGGGGCAGGTGAGTTTTTTTTTGCCAAGAAAAAGAGCAAGGTTTCTCTTCGGGCACCTGATTCCAGAGTGTCCAGCTGGGTCCTGAAATTCCACAATAGGCAGAAAGTTTCACAGACCCAAGCTGGCACCAGTGAAAGTCAGGCTGGTTTGACAGTGCCAAGTGCCTCCTGCAATCTGCCATCAAGAACCAGGGCAGGTGACTTTTGTTTGCCAGGAAAAAGAAGCGGGGTTTTTTTGGGGGGGGTCTGTGGCAGACACTGGCCGGCTGGCTCCAGAAATTCCACAATACGCAGTATGGTTCCCAGACCCAAACTGGCACCAGTGCCAAGTCGGGCTGGTTTGACAGTACAAAAATTTTCTTGCAATCTGCCATCAAGACCCAGGGGAGGTGAGTTTTGTTTGCCAGGAAAAAAGTGCGACATTTTTTTGGGAGGCCTGTCGCAGAGAGCTCCCAGACGCCTCCTGAATATCCAATATTAGCAGGATGGTTCCCAGACTCAAGCTAGCACAACTGCCAAGTCGGGTTGGTTTGACAGTACAAAACTTTTCTTGCAATCTGCCATCAAAACCAGGACAGGTGAGTTTTGTTTGCCAGGAAAAAGGTGCGAGATTTTTTTGGGGGGCCTGTGGCAGAGAGTGGCCAGATGCCTCCTGAATATCCAATATAAGCAGGATGGTTCCCAGACCCAAGCTGGGAACCAATTCAGGCTGCTTTGACAGGGCCAAGTGGCTCCTGCAATCTGCCATCAAGAAACAGGGCAGGTGAGTTTTTTTTGCCAGGAAAAAGCATCTAGGTTTTTGTTTGCGGGTCTATGGTTGAGCGTGGGCAGCTGGCTCCGGAAATTCCGCAATAATGGTTCTCAGACCCAAGCTGGCGCCAGCGCCAAGTATAACTGGTTTGACAGTGCCAAGTGGCTCCTGCAAGCTGCCATAAAGAACCAGGGCAGGTGAGTTTGGTTTGCCAGGAAAAAGGAGCAAGGCTTTTGTTGGGGGCCTGTGGTTGCGAGTGGCCAGCTGCCTCCTGGATATCCAACATAAGAAGGATGGTTCCCAAACCCAAGCTGGCACAAGTACCAATTCGGGCTGGTTTGACTGTACCAAGATTCTCTTGCAATCTGCCATCAAAACCAGGGCAGGTGAGTTTTGTTTGCGAGAAAAAGGAGCTGGGTTTTTTTAGGGGCCAATGGCTTAGAGTGTCCTGCTGACTCCTGAAATTCTGCAATACTCAGGATGCTTCCCAGACCCAAGCTGGCACCAGTGCCAAGTAGGGCTGCTTTGACAGTGACAAGTGGCTCCTGCAATCTGCCATCAAGGAACGGGCCAGGCACGGTTTTTTTGCCAGGAAAAAGGAGTGAGGTTTTTGTTTGCGGGCCTATGGCTGAGAGTGTCCAGCTGGCTCCTGAAATTCCCCAATATGCAGGATTCTTCACAGACCCAAGCTGGCACCAGTGCCAAGTCAGGCTTGTTTGACAGTGCCATGTGGCCCCGGAAATCCACCATCACGAACCGGGGCAGGTGAGTTTTTTTTTGCCAAGAAAAAGAGCAAGGTTTCTCTTCGGGCACCTGATTCCAGAGTGTCCAGCTGGGTCCTGAAATTCCACAATAGGCAGAAAGTTTCACAGACCCAAGCTGGCACCAGTGAAAGTCAGGCTGGTTTGACAGTGCCAAGTGCCTCCTGCAATCTGCCATCAAGAACCAGGGCAGGTGACTTTTGTTTGCCAGGAAAAAGAAGCGGGGTTTTTTTGGGGGGGGTCTGTGGCAGACACTGGCCGGCTGGCTCCAGAAATTCCACAATACGCAGTATGGTTCCCAGACCCAAACTGGCACCAGTGCCAAGTCGGGCTGGTTTGACAGTACAAAAATTTTCTTGCAATCTGCCATCAAGACCCAGGGGAGGTGAGTTTTGTTTGCCAGGAAAAATGTGCGAGGATTTTATTTGGGGGCCTGTGGCTGACAGCGGCCGGCAGGCTCCTGATAACCCAATATATGCAGGATGGCCCCCGGACCCAAGCTGGCACCAGTACCAAATCAGGCTCCTTTGACAGTGCCAAGAGGCTGCTGCAATCTGCCATCAAGAAACGGGGCAGGTGCGTTATGTTTATCTGGATAAAGAGCCGAAGGTTTCGTTCGGCGACCTGTGCCTGGAGAGGCTGGTTGGCTCTTGAAATTCTGCAATACTCAGGATGGTTCCCAGACCCAAGCTTGCACCAGGGCCAAGTCGAGCTAGTTTGACAGTGTCAAGTGGCTCCTGCAATCTGCCATCAAGAAACGCGGCAGGTGAGTTTTCTTTGCCAGGAAAAAGATGCGAGGGTTTTTTTTGCGAGCCTATGGCTGAGAGTGTCCGGCTGGCTCCTGAAATTCCGCAATAAGCAGGATGGTTCCCAGACCCAACCGGGCACCAGTACCAAGTCAGTCTGGGTTCATAATGCCAAGTGGCTCCGGCAATCTGCCATCAAGAAACGCGGCAGGTGAGTTTTGTTTGCCGGGAAAAATGAGCGAGGATTTTTTTCGGGGGCCTGTGGCAGAGCATTTCCGGCTGCCTCCTGAATATCCGGTGTAAGCAGCATGGTTCCCAGACCCAAGCTGGCACCAGTACCAATTCGGGCTGCTTTGACAGTGCCAAGACGCTCCTGCAATCTGCCATCAAGAAACGGGGCAGGTGAGTTTTTTTTGCCCGGAAAAAGTAGCAAGGTTTTTGTTTCCAGATCTATGGCTGAGCGTGTCACGCTGGCTCCTGAAATTCCACAATACGCAGAAAGGTTCCTAGACCCCAGCTGGAACCAGTGCAAAGTCAGGCTGGTTTGACAGTGCCAAGTGGCTCCTGCAAGCTGCCATCAAGAAACGGGACAGGTAAGTTTTTTTTGCCAGGAAAAAGTAGCAAGGTTTTTATTTGCGGGTCTATGGCTCAGAGTGTCCAGCAGGCTCCTGAAATTCCGCAATACACCGGATTGTTCCCAGACCCAAGCTGGCGCCAGTGCCAAGTATGGCTGGTTTGACAGTGCCAAGTGGCTCCTGCAATCTACCATCAAGGACCAGGGCAGGTGAGTTTTTTTTCTGGAAAAAGGAGCGAGGCTTTTTTCGGGCGCCTTTGGTCGTGAGTTGACAGCTGTCTCGTGATAATCCAATATACGCAGGATGGTTCTCAGACCCAAGCTGGCACCAGTTCCAAGTCAGGCTGGTTTGAAAGGGCCAAGTGGCTCCTGCAAGCTGCCATCAAGGACCAGTGCAGGTGAGTTTTGTTTGCCAGGAAAAAGAAGCGAGGTTTATTTTGGGGAAGTGTGGCTGAACACGCCTGTCTGGCTCCTGAAATATCAATATACGACAGACCGTTCAAAGACCCAAGCTGGCACCAGTGCCAAGTGGGGCTGGGTTCACAGTGCCAAGTGGCTCCTGCAAGCTGCCATCAAGAACCAGAGCAGGTGAGTTTGGTTTGCCAGGAAAAAACTGCAAGATTTTTTTGGGGGGCCTGTGGCAGAGAGTGGCCAGATGCCTCCTGAATATCCAATATAAGCAGGATGGTTCCCAGACCCAAGCTGGCTCCAGTGCCAAGTCTGGCTGGTTTGACCGTACCAAGATGCTCTTGCAATCTGCGATCAAAACCAGGGCAGGTGAGTTTTTTTGCCATGAAAAAGGAGCTGGGTTTTTTTAGGGGCCAGTGGCTTAGAGAGACCAGCTGGCTCCTGAAATTCCGAAATACTCAGAATGCTTCCCAGACCCCAGCTGACACCTGTGCAAAGTGGGGCTGGTTTGACATTGCAAAGTGTCTCCTGCAATCTGCCATCAACAACCGGGGCAGGTAAGTTTTTTTTGCCAGGAAAAAGTAGCAAGGTTATTGTTTGCGGGTCTATGGCTGAGCGTGTCCAGCTGGCTCCTAAAATTCCGCAATACGCAGGATGGTTCCCAGACCCAAGCTGGCACCAGCGCCAAGTCAGGCTGGTTTGACCGTGCAAAACTTTTCTTGCAATCTGCCATAAAAACCAGGACAGGTGAGTTTTGTTTGCCAGGAAAAATGTGCGAGGATTTTATTTGGAGGCCTGTGGCTGACAGTGGCCGTCAGGCTTCTGATAGTCCAATATATGCCGGATGGCTCCCAGACCCAAGCTGGCACCAGTACCAAGTCAGGCTCATTTGACAGTGCTACGAGGCTCCTGCAATCTGCCATCAAGAAACGGGGCAGGTGAGTTATGTTTACCTGGATAAAGAGCCGAGGTTTTTATTCGGCGACCTGTGCCTGGAGTGGCCGGCTGGCTCCTGAAATGCCGCAATACCCAGGATGGTTCCCAGACCCAAGCTGGCACCAGTGCCAAGTCGATCTGGTTTGACAGTGCCCAGTGGCTCCTGCAATCTGCCATCAAGAAACGCGGCAGGTGAGTTTTGTTTGCCAGGAAAAAGAGCGAGATTTTTTTTTGCGGGCCTATGGCTGAGAGTTTCCGGCTTACTCCTGAAATTCCACAATACGCAGGGTGGTTCCCAGACCCAACCTGGCACCAGTGCCAAGTCGAGCTGCTTTTACAGTGTCAAGTGGCTCCTGCAATCTGCCATAATTACCCAGGGCAGGTGAGGTTTTTTTGCCAGGAAAAATGAGCGAGGATTTTTTTCGGGGGCCTGTGGCAGAGCGTTTCCGGCTGCCTCCTGAATATCCGGTGTAAGCAGCATGGTTCCCAGACCCAAGCTGGCACCAGTACCAATTCGGGCTGCTTTGACAGTGCCCAGTGGCTCCTGCAATCTGCCATCAAGAACCAGGGCAGGTGAGTTTTCTTTTCCCGGAAAAAGTAGCTAGGATTCTCTTCGGAGGCCTGATGCCAGTGTGTCTGGCTGGCTCCTGAAATTCTACAATACTCAGGATGTTTCCAAGACCCCAGCTGCACCAGTGCCACGTCAGGCTGGTTTGACAGTGCCAAGTGGCTCCTGCAATCTGCCATCTGAAACCGGGTCAGGTGAGTTTTGTTATCAAGGAAAACGGAGCTAGGCTTCTATTCGAGGGCCTGTGGCTGAGAGCAGCCAGCTGGCTCCTAAAATTCCACAATACGATAGATGGTTCCCAGAGCCAAGCTGGCACCAGTGCCAAGTCGGGCTGGTTTACAGTGCAAAGTGTCTCCTGCAATCTGCCATCAAGTACCTAGGCAGGTGAGTTTTTTTTGCCAGGAAAAAGTAGCGAGGTTTTTCTTCGGTGGCCTGATGCCAGTGTGTCCGGCTGGCTCCTGAAATTCCACATTACACAGGATGGTTCCCAGACCCAAGCTGGCACCAGTTCCAAGTAAACTGGTATGACAGTGCCAAGTGGCTCCGGCAATCTACCATCAAGAACTGGGGCAGGTGAGTTTTGTTTGCCCGAAAAAAGGAGCGAGGTTTTTGTTTGTGGGCCTGTGGCTGCGAGTGTCCAGGCGGCTCCTGACATTCCACAATACGCAAGATGGTTCCCAGACCGAAGCTTGCACGAGTACCAAGTTTGGCTGGTTTGACATTGCCAAGTGCCTCCTGCAATCTGCCATCAAGGACCAGGAGAAGGAGACTTTTGGGTTCCTGGAAAAAGGAGCGAGGTTTCTTTTGGGGTCCTGTGGGTGAGAGTGGCGGGCTGGCTCCTGAAATTCCGCAATACTCAGGATGCTTCCCAGACCCCAGCTGACACCTGTGCCAAGTGGGGCTGGTTTGACATTGCAAAGTGTCTCCTGCAATATGCCATCAAGAACCAGGGCAGGTAAGTTTTCTTTGGCAGGCAAAAGGAGCTAGGTTTTTTTTGGGGGCCTATGGCTGAGAGTGGCACGCCCGTTCCTGAAATTCCACATTTTTCATGATGGTTCCCAGACCCAAGCTGGCACCCATATCTAGTTTGGCTTGTTTGACAGTGCCAAGTCGCTCCTGCACTCTGCCATCCAGAACCAGGGCAGGTGAGTTTTGTTTGCCGGGAATTAGGGGTGAAGTTTCTCTTGGCGGCCTGTCACTGTGAGCGGCTTGCTGGCTCCTGAAATTCCACATTATGCAGGACTGTTCCCCTGCCTAAGCTGGCATCAGTGCAAAGTTTGCTGGTTTTACAGCGCCATGTTGCTCCTACAATCTGCCATCAAAAACCGGGGCAGGTGAGTTTTGATTTAAAGGCAAAAGGAGCGAGGTTTCTGTGCAGGGGTCTGATGCCAGAGTATCTGGCTGGCTCCTGAAATTCCACATTATGCAGGATTGTTCCCCTCCCCAAGATGGCATCAGTGGAAAGTTTGCTGGTTTGACAGTGCCAAGTTCCTTGTGCAATCTGCCATCAAGAACCAGGGCAAGTGAGTTCTCCTTGCCAGGAAAAAAAGAGCAAGGTTTCAATTCGAGGGCCTGTGGCTGAGAGTGGCCGGTGGGCTCGTGAAATTCCACAATACTGAGGATGGTTCCCAGACCCAAGCAGGCACCATTGCCAAGTCAGACTGCTTTGACAGTGTCAAGTGGCTCCTGCAATCTGCCATCAAGAACCAGGGAAGGTGAGTTTTGTTTGCCAGGAAAAAGGAGCGAGGTTTTTGTTTGCAGGCCGGTGACCGAGAGTGTCCGGCTGGCTCCTGAAATTCCTCAATACGCAGGATGGTTCCCAGACCCAAGCTGGCACCAGTTCCAAGTCGGACTGCTTTGACAGTGCAAAGTGGCCCCTGCAATCTACCATCACATGTTACATGGCTTTGCGAGGGTTCCTCAGGGTGAGAGAGATGGACGAGAATCTTGCTTCATGATCAGAAGGCTGGATTTATTAATTTATGATATATAATACATTATGACTATACTCAAAGGAATAGAGAGAAAAGTTCAGAAGCTGCTAAGCTAGGAGTAGAATAGGAATCTAAAAACAAGAGAGCTCTCTGTGAATCTGTCCCAGAGCTTGGTCCTGTGATTGACCCTTAATTGTAAACATGGAACATAAGCCAATCACAGGTGCACCTATTGCATTCCACAGCAGCAGATAATTATTGTTTACGTCCTTCTTCTGGGGCCTCATCTTTCCAGAAGGGGAAAAATCCTAAAAGAAAGGATTTTTATAAAAAGACGTCTGTGACAATCACGAACCGGGGAAGGCGAGTGTTGTTTGACAGGAAAAAGACACGAGGTTTTTATGTGGGGGCCTGTGGCTGAGAGCGGCCGGCTGGCTCCTGAAATTCCATAATACACAGGATGGTTCCCAGACCCAAGCTGCCACCAGCGCCACGTTGCACTGCTTTAACAGGGCAAAGAGACTCGTGCAATCTGCCATCAAGAACCAGAGCAAGTGAGTTTGGTTTGCCAGGAAAAGGAAGCAAGGTTTCTTTTCCGGGGCCTGTGCATGGAATGGCTGGCTGGCTCCTGAAATTCCACAATACGCAGGATGGTTCCCAGACCCAAGCTGGAACCAGTGCCAAGTCAGACTGGTTTGACAGTGCCAAGTGGCTCCTGCAATCTACCATCAAGAAACGGGGATGGTGAATTTAGTTTTCCAGGGGAAAGAGCCGAGGTTTGTGTTTGGGACCTAAGGTTGGAGTGGCCAGGTGGCTCCTGAAATTCCACAATATGCAGGATGGTTTCCAGACCCAAGCTGGCACCAGTGCCAACTCAGGCTGGTTTGACTGGAAAAAGTGACTCCTGAAATCTGACATCAGGAATGAGGGAAGATGAGTTTTTTTTTGCCAGGAAGACGGAGCGAAATTTCTGTTCGGGGGGCTCGGGCTGAGAGCAGCAAGCTGGCTCCTGAAATGCGGTAATACGCAGGATGGTTCCCAGACTCAAGATGGCAGCAGTGTCAAATCAGACTGGTTTAACAGTGCCAAGTATCTCCTGCAATCTGCCATCAAGAACCAGGGAAGGTGAGTTTTGTTGCCAAGCAAAAGGAGAGAAGTTTTTATTCGTGGGGCCTGTGGCTGAGAGTGACCGGCTGGCTCCTGAAATTCCACAATACGCAGGATGGTTCCCAGACCCAAGCTGGCACCAGTGCCAAGTCAGGCTGGTTTGACAGTGCCAAGTGCCTCCTGCAATCTCCCATCAACAACTAGGGCAGGTGAGTTTTGTTTGCTAGGGATAAGACCTTCAGTTTGTGGTCGGGGCTGATGGCTGGACTGGCCGGCGTGCCCCTGAAATTCCACATTACGCAGGATGTTTTCCAGACCCAAGCTGGCACCAGTGCCAAGTCGGGCTGCTTTGACAGTGTCAAGTGGCTCCTGCAATCTGCCATCAAGAACCGGGGCAGCTGAGTTTTGTTTGCCAGGAAAAAGGAGCGAGGTTTTTATTCGTGGTGCTTTTTGCTGAGAGTGTCTGGCTGGCTCCTGAAATTCCACAACACGCAGGATGGTTCCCAGACTCCAGTTGGGAACCACTCCAGTACCAAGTCAGGCTGGTTTGGCAGTGCCAAGCGGCTCCTGCAATCTGCCATCATGAAACAAGGACGGTGAGTTGAGTTTTCCAGGGTAAATCACCGAGGTTAGTGTTCGGGGCATATGGCTGGAGTGGCCCGGTGGCTCCTAAAATTGTGGCTATACGCAGGATGGTTCCAAGAGCCAAGCTCGCACCAGTTCAACTCAGGCTGGTTGAACTGGGACCAGTCGCTCCTGCAATCTGAAATCAGAAATCAGGGAAAATGACTTTTGCTTGCCAGGAGAAAGGAGCGAGGATTATTTTTGAGGCCTGTGGCTGAGAGTGGCTGGTTGGCTCCTGAAATTCCACAATACGCAGGACCATTCCAAGACCCAAGCGGGCCCCAGGGCCCAGTCGGGCTGGTTTGAAAGTGCCAAGTGGCTCCTGCAAACTGCCATAAAGAAACAGGGATGGTGAGTTTCGTTTGCCAGGAAAAAAGAGCGAGGTTTCTGTTCGGGGCCTATGGCAGGAGTGGCCGTCTTGCTCCTGAAATTCTGCATTGAGCAGGATGGTTCCAAGACCCAAACTGGCACCAGTGCCATGTCGGGCTGGTTTGACATTGCAAAATCGCTCCTGATATCTGCCATCAAAACCAGGGCAGGTGAGTTTTGTTATCCAGTAAAAAGGAGCGAAGTTTCATTTCGGGGGCCTGTGGCTGAGAGTGGCCAGCTGTCTCCTGAAATTCCACAATACGAAGGATGGTTCCCAGAACTGTGGAGAAATGGCTACATGGCAGAGGTCACGTAGACATCGCTTGTTAGCCGACCAGGAGCTGGGAAAGTACCGAACACAGCTAGTTGGAGTTTTTGCACCTGCAAGATAGCGTGTCCTTGGGCCGAGCTGGGTATGATAACAAGTGGACAGAGAGACGCCGAAATAGAGAATGTAGGCCCAAAGGAATGAGGAAGGGTCGATGGTATAGTTTAACCAATAGATCGCTTGGCTTACAGAATATTCATAAGCTTATTATTTGCTGTATAAGTGTCTGATGCTCTCTTCAATAAACGGAACTTGCTTATCACTCATATTGAGTGTCCGAGTCTCCCCTCACCGACAAATGGCTCATCCCCGACAAAGGACCATTCTGCAACAAATGGTGCCTGAACAGCGACCCTATGGACCCCTGCGAGCCACGGTCGGTGCAGTATTTTGGTGTCAGTCCCGACGCAGCCCGGGAGGTACAAAAAGCAGGCTCCGTGTCTCAGGCAGCCCCATATGGGAGACCTGGAGAAAGGCGAAAGTGCGGACTTTGGTGCCCTGGCGACCTCACAGGAGAGTCCAGCTGACTGAATGCCGTCGACGTCCTGGAAAGGCTGCAGCGCACTGAATGAATGACAGGTTAAAAGGTAATACAGGGAAAAGCGGCATATAATCCTTTTAAATGCTTTTTAGAAAAGCGGGGACTATAGACTGTTGACTTGGGAAGAGAATTCCCGAGATTGCTGCATATAGACTTGCAAAAACATGCGTTGTGGTGCTGGCCCTGCAAGTATATGCACAATAAATCGGTGACTCCGCTGTGATGGCAGCAGCAGCCGCGGCTTGGGGCGCCCGCGGGGCTGTGCCACTCCAAACTCGGCATGGGCGCTGCGCCATGGGAGCAGCTGCGGCGAGCAGTTCGCCTGAGATGCTGCGCTGCAGCGGCGGTAGCGGAGGCAGTCACGGGGGGAGCGGAGCAGCCTCGGGGGCCGCGACTCGCGCTGCCGAAATGCTGCGCTGCGTCCAGCAGCAGCTACGTTAACCCACCACACCACAGCAACACGAGTAGCAACGGCCCGATCCCAGGGCCTTCCAAGCAACTACTTTCCCCCCTCCGCCCCGTGGCCAGCGAAAGCTTCAGTTTTAGACCTAATAGCCGTAATAAATGTGACTCAAAAGAATCCCTACTGCAGTTAAGAGACCAATGATGATAAATAAGCAACACCAAGGAGAATTACTATCAAGACGCTCCTCACCTAAGTTAAAAAGACTTTTTGTTCTTCCTGGCAGAGACTGTGAAAGAGAAATCAGCGTGGTGAATGCGTTGAGCCAAATTTCGGCCGATTTGGCTTAGCATCCGTTATGCTGTCAAAATCACCTGTATTAACATAGACTTTAAACATCAGAAGCCCAGATAACTCAGTCGGTGGAACATCAAACTCTGAAATTGTATTTTGAAAAATTTAAAAATGTTAAAGATACATTAAAGGGATTGTATAAGTAAGATGTAATGAGTGTGCTTTTTGTATTCTTTGAGCTTTGCTTGGATGTGATAGATGTAAAAGCAAGCACTGAATTCAAAAGAATTTTTTCACAGCTATACCTTGAACAAACTCCTTATTTTTAGGTGCATTCAAGTGTAAAAGTGCTGTAGCAAACACACGAAGAAAGTTCTTTTAGCTTAGTATTTTGGAGTTAGGCCTGTAAGTAAGTTATAGTAAATTCCATATTCTATTCTATTTCTATAGTAAGTTCTATCCGTTTCTAAGTAGTTTAAGTTAAATTGTCTATTAAGTGCCATTAAATGTTAAATACTGTTAAGTTTTGTTAAGTTTATCTCCTGTTAGGTTTAAGTGCTGTTCAGTTTAATTTCTGTTAAGTTTAGGTGCTATTAAGTTTAAGTGATGTTAGATAGATTTATGCTTTTATGATAGGCGTTTATTTTATGACTTGTGTGCAAGGTGTTGTTGTGAACATCAGAGAAACTTTAGTTAAAAGAGACAATCAGAAGCATTTGTGAGTAGAGCCATTCCTGTTTGAAGTATATCTGCTGTTTGAAGATGGAAAGCAAACTTACCAGACAATCGACGCAGATGAAACCTGCACACATGTTGCTCCTTTAGCTTATTTTTGTAGGTTGTATTAGCACACCTGAGTTTTGTTTGAGCCTTGTAGCTCATAGAATCCTTTTTGTATCTGTCGTATAGCATATCCTATAAATAGTAATAGCCTTTTCGCTTTGTCTCCCTGGCTTAGATCCCTTATAAGAGAGAAACCTTGCTAGTTGAGAATACTGCTTGTAATGTAATAGTTGTTAGAATTGCCTATTCTTGTATTGCAAAGAGTGTGATGCAGTTAGCCATTAAACCTCGCTTGTGCAACAAGAAAACAGGGGAATTGTGGAGAAATGGCTACATGACAGAGGTCACGTAGACATTCGCTTGTTAGCCGACCAGGAGCTGGGAAAGTACCGAACACAGCTAGTTGGAGTTTTTGCACCTGCAAGATAGCGTGTCCTTGGGCCTAGCTGGGTATGATAGCAAGTGGACAGAGAGACATGGGAAATAGAGAATGTAGGCCCAAAGGAATGAGGAAGAGTTGATGGTATAGTTTAACCAATAGATTGCTTGGCTTACAGAATATTCACAAGCTTATTATTTGCTGTATGTGTCTGATGCTCTCTCTCTTCAATAAACAGAACTTGCTTATCACTCATATTGAGTGTCCGAGTCTCCCCTCACCGACAAATGGCTCATCCCCGACAAAGGCCTTGTTCGGCGACACAGAACCAAGCTGGCCCCAGTTCCCAGTCGGGCTGCATGACAGTGCCAAGTGACTCCTGTAATCCGCCATCAAGAACCAGGGAAGGTGAGTTTTGTTTGCCAGGAAAAAGGAGCGAGGTTTCTGTTAGGGGGCTGTGGCTGAGAGTGGACAGCTGGCTCCTGAAATTTTACATTACGAAGGATGGTTCCCAGACCCAAGCTGGACCAGTGCTAATTAAGGCTGCTTTGACAGTGCCGTGTGGCTTCTGCAATCTGCCATCAAGAACTCGGGCAGGTGCGTTTGGTTTGCCAGGAAAAAGTAGTGAAATTTCTGTTCGGGGGAATGTGCCTTGAGCAGAGAGCTGGCTTCTGAAATTCCAGTATACGAAGGATGGTTCCCAGACCCAAGCTGGCACGAGGGCCAAGTCAGACTGGTTTGAGAGTGCCGTGCAGCTCCTGCAATTTGCCATGAAGAACTAGGGCAGGTGAGTTTTGTTTGCCAGGAAAAAGGAGCGAGGTTTCTCTTTGGGGGACTCTGGCAAAGACTGGACAGCTGGCTCCTGAAATGCCGCAATACACAGGATGGCTCCCAGACCCCAGCGGGCACCAGTGCAAATTCAGACGGCTTTGACAAGGATAAGTGGCTCCTGCTATCTGCCAACAAAAACCAGGGCAGGTGAGTTTTGTTTGCCAGGAAAAAGGAGCGAGGTTTCTGTTCGGGGGCCTGTGGCGGAGAGTGGCCGGCTGGCTCCTGATATTCCGCAATATGAAGGATGGTTCCCAGACCCAAATTGGCACCAGTGCCAAGTAGGGGCGGTTTTACAAGGATAAGTGGCTCCTGCTATCTGCCATCAAGAACCAGGGCAGGTGAGTTTTGTCAGGAAAAAGGAGCGAGGTTTCTGTTGGGGGTCCTGTGGCTGAGAGTGCCTGGCTGGCTTCAGAAATTCTGCAATATGAAGGATGGTTCCAAGGCCCAAGCTGGCACCAGTGCCTATTCGGGCTTGTTAGACAGTGCCGTGTGGCTCCTGCAATCTGCCATCAAGGACTGGGACAGGTGAGTTTAGTTTGCCAGGAAAAAGTTGTGAAATTTCTGTTCGGGGAAATGAGCCTTGAGCGGAGAGCTGGCTCCTGAAATTCCACAATACGCAATATGGCTCGCAGACCCCAGCTGGCACCAGTGCAAAGTCAGACTGGCTTGACAGTGCCGCGTGGCTCCTGCAATCTGCCATGAAGAACCGTGGAAGGTGAGTTTTGTTTGCCAGGAAAAAGGAGCGAGGATTCTGACTGGAGGCCTCTGGCAGGGACTGGACAGTTGGCTCCTCAAATTCCGCAATACGCTGTATGGCTCCCAGATGAAGCTTGCACGAATGCAAATTCAGACTGCTTTGACACAGAACCAAGTGGCTCCTGCAATCTGCCATCAAGAACCAGGGACAGGTAACTTTTGTTTGCCAGGAGAAAGGAGCGAGATTTACATTTGAGGGCCTGTGCCTGGAGTGGCCAGCTAGCTCCTGAAATTCCACAATAAGCAGGATGGTTCCCAGACCAAAGCTGCCACCAGTGCCAAGTTGGGCTGGTTCTAGAGTACCAAGTGGCTCCTGCAATCTGCCATCAAGAAACATGGCAGGTGAGTTTTGTTTTCTAGGAAAAAGGCGCGAGGTTTCTGGTCGGGGGCCTGTGTCTGGAGTGGCCGGCTGGCTCCTGAAATTCCACAATACGCAGTGTGGTTCCCAGACCAAGGCTGGCAACAGTGCCAATATGGGCTTGTTTGACAGTTCCAAGTGTCTCCTGTATTCTGCCGTCAAGAACCAGGTCTGGTGAGTTTTGTCTGCCAGGAAAAAGAGCCCAGGTTTGTGTCTGGGAACCTATGACTGGAGTGGCCGGCTGGCTCCTGGAATTCCGCGTTATGCAGGCTGGTTCCCGGACCCAAGCTGGCACCAGGGCCAAGGTGGTTTGACAGAGCCAAGAGGCTCCTGCAATCTGTCATTACGAACAGTGGCTGGTGAGTTTTGTTTGCCAGAAGGAAGGGGCGAGCTTTTTATGCGGGGTCCTCTGGCTGGAGTGGCCCGCTGGCTCCTGAACTTCTGCTACACGCAGGATGGTTCCCAGACCCAAGCTGGCACCAGTGCCAAGTCGGGCTCGTTTACAGGGCCAAGTTTCTCCTGTTATCTGCCAACAAGAACTGGGGCCAGGTGAGGTTTTTTTGCCAGGAAAAAGGAGCGAGTTTTGAATTAGGGCACCTGTGACTGGAGTGGCCGGCCAGCTCCTGAAATTCTACAATAGGCAGGATGGTGAGACAACTTCTATAAAGTTGTGAGGTTTCTTCTTTTCTCCGCTAAACATTATTGCGAGCCAGTCAGGAGTTCTCTGTCCCCGCAGGGGCAGGTGGGATAGACGGACCTCCAAGGCACGCCCTAGGATTTTTTTTTCCTGGTGGGGCTCTGCTCGTCTCAACTTGCCACCTGCGAGGACAGACAAGGACCTGCTGGCCTGCGGAGGAAGATACGGCATGTACTGAGGGGCCCCTGGGGGAGGGAAAGGAGAGCAAGGGAGTAAACCACCCAGAGACGTCTGGGTTCAGCTGATAGAGCAGCTGTATTAGAGACGGGGTACATCGTTCTGATAGAGCAGACCGCAAGCGGTTCTGGGAGTGAGCCGGGTGAACCCGTGTATGTGTGTATTGGGGGTTCATTGTTCTGATAGAGCAGAACTGCTGAGCCCGTGTGTGTTTTGTTTGTGTGTGTGTGTATGTGATGTCCGGACACTGTGTTGCTGTATGGTTAATGTGTGCATTGTGTGGTCAGTGCACTGTGTTTGTAATCTTGCAAGTGATAAGTGTATGGTGTATAAAAGAGAGTTACAGTGCCCTACAGTGCGGGGAGGTCAGTACTGCCCGTGTTTGAAGCGGCCGAGTGAGGCCTGAGGCACCGGCTGCAGCAGGCCTGCGGGGGCAGGGAGAGAAGTGCCCTGCGGAGAAGTGAGTGGAGGAATGTCAGTGATGGTATTTATCGTGTTTAAATGTAGTGATTTGTGTAGATTTGGTACATTTTAACGGTGAGTATGAGCTCAGAGAGTTCCTTTGCCTTGGATGTTTGGACTTTATCTGTAGACTGTGAGCTGTTATTTTGATTGTGTCCAGAAAAAATTGATGTGAGTAAATGCCGAATTATGGTATGCTTTGTTGTGTTGAGAAAGTGAGCACTTTGAGAAATATGCCCTTTCCCAGTGATTTTGTGTGGTGATTTTCTTCCGCTGCATTGTGGTAATTTGATTCTCAGATTGTATAGTAGTGTTTGTGGAGATTTTAGATTTTGTTGCAACAAGAGTAGCGATTTACACAGGAGTGTGATTTATGCTTAACTACGATAAAGCAAGTTAAAGGAATTCCAAGAATTCTCCCCCTCACAGCAATTCAAGCCTTGGCTCTAGTGAATTTGAGATAAAGGGGGGTGCGGGTGCATGTTTCTGTGTCTGTGGGCATATCAGAGTTTCGGCTGTGACTAGCACAGCCTTTTTGCAAAGCAGTAAAACAAGTGTAAGTAGACACAGTGCTTAATTAGATTGTGCAAGAAGAGAACTAGAAAAGACTGATATTTTGTAAAACAGAGTTTATATAGAAGAGATGAATGAGATGAATTAGTTAATGAGACTTATGAGATTTATGAGATTTCAGTTGGTACTGCAGTAAGTCTAGACTGGAAACAATCTGCTGTAGGGATTTAAAATTCTCTGTAACAAACAGAAGAGCCTGCCTTTGTGGGCTATTTCGGGAAGCCTTTGGTGCATCAAGAGGCTGGCACGCTGCATGAGGTGACAGTGGCTGTCCCCTGGGCACAGGGACAGCTCTGGCTGCCCTGTCTCCCCAGGGAACACGGGAATGACCTGTGGGCAAAAGCTGGATGTGCAGGTATTATTGCAGCGCGGTGTTTGTGAGAAACGCTAGTTCTAATAAGCGTCAGGGCACATGCCCCGAGTGCAAATTAGAGGTTTCTGATCAAGCGGATTCAGAACCTAAGGTTTTAGAGCTTGTGTGTGGGAATCACATCTGATACCTGCCACCTGGAGTTGTGTGTGTGTAGGAGGAAAACTGAGAAACTACTGAGAAGGTCTGTGAAAAGAGGTTTGAGTGGAAGCGAGATAGGGCAGGGAGAAAGAGGTAATGAGAACTGACCAGAGCAAAGAGGTTCCTAAATTAGCCCCTTTTAGGAGGGGCTCACTGGGAGAAGGCTGCCAGTAGGAGCAGCTCAGAAAATAAAAAGATTTATAATACTTCATTGCTGTTAGTACTGTTTTAAAATAGGAAGATAAATGGGATAGAGTTTTGTATGCTGAAATGTCTTTTTGTTTTAAGAAATCACCCAGAATGGCAAAGAGACTGTGAGATCACACCGCCCTCTGGTCTTGGCCCTTGAAAAAGGAAAACAAGGCAAAGAGAAAGCAAATCAAACATGTTGTTCAGCATGCAGCATAAGATAGCAACGTATGAAATCAGGCAAGGATTATCATGCTGAAATGCAAAGCAATCACAGTTCACAAAATGAGTACATATGATTTGCTAAAGGCTCCTCCCAAGGTAAGGGAGGAAGGGTAAAGATGACCTCCCCAAAAGGGAAGAATTTTTTTCGACACAAGGGTCATATATTCAGTTTTAAATAAAGCTTTAGTACCTGTGGAGAATGTTTATGTTGTAGTGTGGGGAATGAACAAACTGGCCAGTCTGAGAAGGCATACCTGTGCAAGCCTTTAAAGTAACATGTGTACTATGTGTACCTAAAAGCTTTTCTACAATTCACTCAATTTGCTAAACATTCTCAAATGAGAAAGGTTACTCTGGAGGCAAATAATATAAAGATGTTAGGCTTAACAGTAACAGACACTGAAATTAAGAAAGACATTAGTAAGGAGCTATTAGAAGAAGTAAATAAGAGTTTTCAAGGGTCTGGGCCTCTGCTGTACCAGGGAGAGTGAAAGATGCTCCCCCATGAGCATCAAGCTTAAGGAAGGAACACAACTAGTGAGAACTGAGTAGTACCCTCAAAAGGAAGATAAGGAAGGAATCAGCCCAATAACTGATAGTACTGGATTAAGGGCTGTCAATAAGATAACACAGAATTTATACCCTGTGGTAGCAAATCCATATACTTTACTAACTTGTTTAACACCTGAGCTAACCTGGTTCACTGTTTTAGGCCTAAGAGATGCCTTCTTTTGCCTCCCTATCCACGAAGCCAGCCAGAAAATTTTTGCATTCAAACACATCTCACATAGTCCATGTGCCTGAAGGCTTCAAAATTCCCCACTAAAAGCATATTAAGGCACACCAGAGAGTGAGCTTAAAATTGGAGGAAAGAAATGAGCTGGCGGATGGAGAGGCAAAGAAAGCAGTAAAGGGTGAGGTACAGATTTTCCTCAAAGGTAAGCCATAATACAATAATACTAACCCAAAGAGACGTACAACTGCAAGGGGTGGGCTACCATGGAAAGAGAGCTAGTAATCCCTTCCCATTTTCGTGGTTACTAGTGAAGGAAGGGCACTAGAAAACACACTAGGGCCTAACTACTTAAAAGCCTTTTATAGAGTGTGGCTCCTTTCTCAAAATGACCAAGGCTGCGAGTGATACAGAGTGCATTGAAATGAAGTGTTGACTTTGAAGTAGTAATTTCCACAGGCTTTCTAGAACACATATCTGATTGAAACAATCATTGTATCGTTGTCAGGAATTTATATGCCACTATCACACAGGTAAGCCGACAATGTGACCCTTGCCTCCAGACTAACCCCAAAATACCCCCCGGCCAAAACTCGGTCAGACTGGGAGAGGCCATGGGCCTGTACAGCAGTGGCAAATTAACTTTTCAGAACTCCCAAGGAAAGGGGGGTATCAGTATTCACTGGTATTGATAGATACATTTTCAGGGTGGCCAGAAACATTCCCCACCAGAACTGTCAAAGCTCAAGAGGTGACCAGATTATTTTTACAAGAAATAATACCACGCTTCAGAGTTCCACCCACGATATCCTCAGATAAAGAATCACATTTCATTTCCAAAATAGTGCAACAGATTAGTAGCCATCTGGGCACAGATCAGGAACTTCACACCCCATACCACCCCCAATCAAGCGGCCAGGTGGAGAGAATGAATAAGACTGGGGCAAGAAGTTAATCTACCCTAGCCCAAGCTCTTCCACTAGCACTATTGCAAATTCGAACTAAACCTTGAGCTAAAGGAATGCTGAATCCTTTTGGAATGCCTTTTAGAAGACCATATAGAATAAAAGGGGAATGTCCAGAATGTCCATCTACATGGTGGCATTAAGCAAACAGCTCAAAGTAATTGAGAAACATGTGGCTGGAACTCGGAGCAGGGAGTTAAATAGCCTGGGGAATATATATGTTAAGTCTCTTGCAGAGAAGACTTCGGAACCACAGTGGGAGAGACCACTGCAAGTACTTCTCACCACCTTCACTGCAATCAAAATCAAGGAGCAGAATACCTGGATCCATCACTCCATGGTGAAGAAGGCCCAGAAGCCCCTTCAGGAGTGACACCAGGAGACAATGAACTGAGACTAAAACTTACTCAGGCAAAATGAGTATATTGCGGTCGGGAGTAGTTCATACTTTAGTTTACAGGTTATTTTTGTATGGAATCATAACTGCAGTTTTAGAACTTGAGAGTACCTCTATCCAAAGCAATGATGAATGGCCTTGGTCCCAAGCATTTAATCAGTATACTGGATCCATGGGAAAACCTTCTGAGATAAAAGATTTAAACATATCTACTGAAGTAATCCATGAGAATCAGGTATGTGAGGAGCAAGAATAGCAGGAACAGGAACTGTGAACACTTCAAGGAATCTGAGGAGAAAGTGCTGGGTCATCAATAGGAGAGCTTATGAGAGACCAAATGTAATTAGTGTCTGAACCTCCCCTGGTGTATATGAACACCGGGAAGTCTGTGATAACCTAAGTGAATCAGACTGTTGGTGTAATTTCACCTTGATACAGCCTGTAGACGTGACCTGCCTTTGAGCTCGAATTACTATCAAACTTTCATTTGAATTCAAAGTGGACACTGCACTTTTTACCACAGCAGGGCCTTATACACCCCATACTAGTTCAGACTCTACCCAAACTCCAAACTTGAACCTAACGTAGTAAAGAATGTGACTGAACAACAGCTATTATTCAATCCAGAATGGTCTCTCAAATGTGTGGAGTTGATAATGCAAATTAACATCTCAAAAATCCAACCAGCCTGCTCCTCCTTTGAGGGCTGGACAACATGGTTACAAAAACAGGCATATCTCAGGAGCAGAACAAGAAAGGAAGGAGCCAGCTCTCCTGGTGTCTAAAACCAGGAACACCAAGAAATCAGTTTCCTTAGGACATTTTCCAAGCTGGTTGGCTGAACACTCAGGCAATGGCTGGTAAATGGTGCTGAACTGCAGGTGGTAAATTAACCCAAGCAAGAAAGGTGATTTTCTTTATTTATAACTATCCCTTTTCCTACTGAGATTTGGATCAGTGATTGTCCCAGTCTGAGGCAGTTGGATTCTGCTTAAAAGAGGTAGAGAAGAGAGAGACCCCCCCTCAGAGCTCAGCAGCAGGCTGTAGGATTTTGAGCATCACTTTTGTGCTGAGTGTTTCAAGTAGCAGAAACCTGATCCCAGTTTCTTCTGAGGTACTGCAATGAATTTAGGCTCTTCTCTCAGACTTCCCCTTCATTATTTACTTGAGGCTTGGACCTGAAGCTAGGGGCGAGGTGGGTGAGGTTTTGTAGACCAGGAGAGACGTTCCTGCTTGCCACACATCTGGGAAATCAGGTGCTTTGGAGGGGGAAGGAGATTCCCTGAGGTCTCTACATTTCAGAACAAACATCTGCCTCAAATATGACCTAGTGAGCCCAGCACATCCCTCTGGCAGGGAGGGATGGTCATAAACAGAAAGCAGTTCCTGTTCCCCATAACAAACATCTAACTGGCATATTAGGGACAAGATTAGGAGTTTTAAATGGAGTTGATTCAGAAATACTGGTGAATAAACTGGCCACTGCAGCAGGTAGCCTAACAAAATTGAAGCAGCCTTTATAGTAATCTCTATTGGCATTAGGAACTAGCCAGTGACAGATTTCAAAAGTACTGCCAAAGTAAGAAAGTATGAAAAGGCCGGGGACCAAGACCACAAGTTGATAGTAGAAGCACTTAGTATAGTTCAAGATAACATGTCTTTAGCTTTCAGTTGTATACAAGCACAGTTATGGATGCAAGCAACAGCAGCTCTGATCATATGGGAAAGGGGTGAAGGTAATTTTCCAGCTGAAATTCAAGAAATTGTGTGGGATAATGCAATTGATATTGAAAGGAAGTTTCAATCCTGGCGGACTATGGTGAATTTCGCCTATGATCCCATTTCTAATGTGGCAACTGCCTTTGTGCTTGCCATACATAATGCCACTGTTTATGTTATCCATCCAATCGTTGCACTAAGATTAAACGATGAAAAAACAATACTCTACCCTTCAGAACATAGAGTGTGGGCACGAAAGATGAATGGAAAGTGGCAGACAGTAAACTTTGGATCCCCCATTACTAGAGAACAGATGGGATTCATTTGTGAAAGCAATACTATCAATGTCCAAGATGTGTGTTTAGACACTGAACAGAGTATTTGCCACTTTGAAATTCATCCAGTCACTGACCAGAAAACTGTGTTCGTATATACTGGAAAAGGGGGGTGTATGCCTGAGAACTGCCTGTGCTGCTGTAAAAATTGATAGCAATGATGTTATTTTGTCTAGTAGAAACCATTCTAATTTCTGTATTTGTAATTTTGTTAAGATTATCGGGTGTGATTTTTGTACTCAGCCCCAGTGACATCCCACCAGCTGGTAAAAACCAATTATACAATGTATCACAGATTATCTCCTATCCCTATTGGGATGGACCTTACATTGGTAAAACAATTAATTAAGCACCAAGACCTACTGGAAATCTTGAAAGAAATCCAAGAAAGTGGAAAGAAAACCTTAAATACTGTCCAACTTGATACAAAAGAAATAACTAGAATTCTGCAAAGAATAGAACAAAATGCATATCATCACTGGTGGGATGTGATCTTTGGGTGGTCACCAACTGCAAATGGAATTTTTAATAAGCTGAGCCACCCCATTGTAGTTTTGCTAATATTAGCTGGGATAAGCTTAGGATTATCTATTATATTGTTAATTTGGAACTGGAGAATACCACAACGAATAGCTGTACGAACCTCTTTATCAAACGTACATGGTGAAGCATTAAAGACACTTATTGTAGTGAGGGTTTTCATTAAGTAAAAGAATTTACTTATTTCCTAGGAAAGGGGGGAACAAGACAGAGTAGAGATCCATTCTGAATTAGGTGAAGTGTCTAGGAGAGGTGAAAAGTCTGTGAGGCCAAAGCTGAAGGAAAAACTGTATGCATATGCATTTGAAAGGGGGATAAAAGGAGACATGAGGTCTTCAGGGGCACGCATGCCTTTTGAGGAGAATTTTCTCCGCATGCGTCCGGCGCCATAAATAAACATACCGAGCTTTACAACTTTTATAAAGTTGTGAGGTTTCTTCTTTTCTCTGCAAAACAATGGTTCCCAGACCCAAGCAGGCATCAGTGACAAGTCAGGCTGGTTTGACAGGGGCTTTTGTCTGAGAGTGGCCGGCAGGCTCCTGAAATTCCGCAATACACAAGATGGTTCACAGACCCAAGCAGGCACCAGTGTAAAGTCGGGCTGCTCTGACACATGCTAGGCTAGATGCTAGGCTGCGCAAGGTTAGGCTAGGCTAGGCTAGATGCTAGGCTGGGCTAGATGCTAGGCTAGGCTAGGCTAGATGCTAGGCTAGGATAGGCTAGGCAAGGCTAGGCTAGGCTAGGATAGGCTAGGCAAGGCTAGGCTAGGCTAGGCTAGGCTAGGCTAGGCTAGATGCTAGGCTAGGCTAGATGCTAGGCTAAGCTGGGCAAGATTTTAGGCTAGTCTAGGCTTGGCTACATGCTAGGCTAGGCTAGATGCTAGCCTAGATGCTAGGCTAGGCTAGGCTAGCCTAGGTAAGACTTGATTCTAGCCGATGCAAGGCTAGATGCTAGGCTAGGGTAGATGCTGGGCTAGACTAGGCTAGGCTAGATGCTAGGCAAGGATTAGCTAGATGGTAGGCTACGCTAGGCTAGGCTAGGCCAGGCTAGAGGATTGGCTAAGCTAGGCTAGGCAAGGCTAGATACTAGGCTAGGCTAGACCAGGCTAGACCACGCTATTTTAGGCTAGATGGTAGGCTAGGCTAGGCTAGGCTGGGCTAGATGCAAGGCTCAGCTTGATGCTTGGCTGGCCTAAGCTAGATGCTATGCTACGCTAGATTCTAGGCTGGGCTAGGCTAGGCTAGATGCTAGGCTGGGCTGGGCTAGGCTAGGCATGATTCTGTGCCAGGCTTGGTTAGATGCTAGTCTAAGCTAGGCTAGATGCTAGGCTAGGCTAGGCTAGGCTCGGCTAGGCGTGATTCTAGACGAGGCTAGGCTAGATTCTAGGCAAGGCTAAATGCTAGGCTAGGGAAGGCAAGGTTAGGCTAGGCTCGGCTAGGCTAGGTTAGATGCTCGGCTAGACTAGGCTAGGCAGGGCTAGATGCTAGGCTAGGATAGGCTGGGCTAGATGCTAGGCTAGGATAGATGCCAGGCTTGGCGAGGCTAGGAAAGGCTAGGCTAGATGCTTGGCTAGGCTAGATGCTAGGCTAGGCTTCTTGCTAGGCAAGGCTAGGCTAGATATTAGGCTAGGCTAGGCTAGGCTTGGCTAAGCAAGGCTAGATGCTAGGCTAGCCTGGGCTTGGCTAGATTCTAGGCTAGGCTAGATGCTAGGCTAGGCTAGGCTAGATGCTAGGCTAGGCGAGATGCTGGGCTAGGCTAGGTTAGGCTAGATGCTAGGCTAGGGTAGGCTTGAATGTAGGCTAGGCTAGGCAAGGCTAGCGGCTAGGCTAGGCTAGGCTAGATGGTAGGCTAGGCTAGGCTGGGCTAGGCTATACTAGGCTAGTTTAGGCTAGATGGTAGGCTAGGCTAGGCTAGGCTAGGCTAGGCTAGGCTAGGCTAGGCTAGGATAGGCTACATGCTAGGCTAGGCTAGATGCTAAGCTCAATTCTATGCCAGGCTAGATTCTAGGTTAAGCTAGATGCTTGGCTAGGCTATGCTAGGCTAGACGCTAGGCCAGGCTAGGCTAGATGATAGGCTAGGCTAGGCTAGGCTAGGCTGCGCTAGGTTAGGCTAGGCTAGATGCTAGGCAAGGCTAGACTAGCCTACATGCTAGGCTAAGCTAGATGCTCGGCGTGGCTAGGCTAGGCAAGATGCTAGGCTGGGCTAGATGCTAGGCTGGGCTAGGCTGGGCTGGGCTAGGTGCTAGGCTTGGCTAGATGCTTGGCTAAGCTAGGCTAGGCTAGATGGTAGGCTAGGCTAGGCTAGGCAAGGCTCCCGGCTAGGTTAGGCTAGGCTAATCTAGGCTAGGCTAGTCTAGGCTAGGCTAGTCTAGGCTAGATGCTAGGCTAGGCTAGGCTAGCTTAGGCTAGGCTAGATGCTAGGCAATGCTAGGCTAGCCTACATGCTAGGCTAGGCTAGGTGCTAGGCTTGGCTAGGCTAGGCTTGGCAAGTCTAGGCTAGATGCTAGGCTGGGCTGGGCTAGGCAAGGCATGATTCTAGGCTAGGCTTGGCTATATGCTAGGCTAGGCTTGTCTAGGCTCTTGTAGGACTGATTCTAGGCGAGGTTAGGCTAGATGCTAGGCTAGTCTAGATGCTAGGCTAGTCTAGGCTAGTCTAGATGCTAGGCTAGTCTAGGCTAGATGCTAGGCTAGGCTAGATGCTAGGCTAGTCTAGGCTAGATGCTAGGCTAGGCTAGATGCTAGGCTTGGCTAGGCTAGATGCTAGGCTAGGATAGATGCTAGGCTTGGCTAGGCTAGATGCTAGGCTAGGCTAGGTTCTAGGCTAGGCTAGGCTAGGCTAGGCTAGGCAAGGCTAGAGGCTAGGCTAGGCTAGGCTAGGCAAGGCTAGATGCTAGGCTACGCTTGGCTGGTCTTGTCTAGGCTAGGCTAGATGGACTGAGAAACACTGGCATGGAGTGGGACAGTCTGGGATGGGCTGGGATACGCTGGCATGGACTGCGATGGACTGGGACTGGCTGGGATGGACTAGGACACACTGGGATGGATGGGAACGGCTAGGATGGGCTGGGACAGGATGGGATGGACCGGGAAACACTGGGATGGACTGGGACATGCTGCGATTATCTGGGACACACTGGGATGGACTGAAATCGGCTGGCATGGGCTGGGACACGCTGGGACCCACTGGGATGGACTGGGAGAGGCTGGGATGGACTGGGACGCTCTGGGATGGACTGGGACAGGCTGGGATGGAGTGGGACACACTGGGATGGACTGGGACAGTCTTGGATGGACTGGGATAGGCTGGGATACACTGGCACACACTTGCATGGACTGGGACATACTGGGATGGACTGGAACCAGCTGGGATGGACTGGGACACGCTGGGATTGACTGGGACAGGCTGGGATGGACTGGGAAACACTGGGATGGACTGGAATAGGCTGGGATGGACTGGAACACACTGGGATGGACTGGGACATGCTGGGATGGACTAAGACATGCTGGGACACACTGGCACGGACTGAGAAATGGTGGGATGGACTGGGACAGGGTGGGATGGACTGGGACAGATTGAGATGGATTGGGAAACATTGGCACGAACTTGGACAGGCTGGGATATACTGTGACACGCTGGGATGGACTGAGACATGCTGGGATGGACAGGGATGGACTGGGAGTCGCTGGGATGGACTAGGACACACTGGGATGGACTGGGTTAGGCTGGGATGGGCTGGGACAGGGTGGGATGGACTGGGACAAGCTGGGATAGACTGGGACCCACTGGGATGGGCTGGGACACGTTGGGATGGACTGAGATGGACTGGGAAACACTACGATGGACTGGGACACACTGGGATGGACTGGCATGGGCTGGGATGGACTGGGACAGGGTGAGATGGACCGGGACAGACAGGGATGTACTGGGACCAGATGGGATGCACTGGGAAACGCGGGGATTGACTGGGACGGTCTGGGATGGACTGGGACAGGGTGGGATGGACTGGGACAAGCTGGGATAGACTGGGACCCACTGGGATGGGCTGGGACACGTTGGGATGGACTGAGATGGACTGGGAAACACTACAATGGACTGGGAAACACTGGGATGGACTGGCATGGGCTGGGATGGACTGGGACAGGGTGAGATGGACCGGGACAGACGGGGATGTACTGGGACCAGATGGGATGCACTGGGAAACGTGGGGATTGACTGGGACAGGCTGGGATGGACTGGCATGGGCTGGGATGGACTGGGACAGATTGAGATGGACTGGGAAACACTGGGATGGCCTGGGATGGGCTGGGATGGACTGGGACAGGCTGGGATGGACCGCGACACACGGGGATGGACTGGAAAAGGCTGGGACGGACTGGGAAACGCTGGGATGGACTTGGACACGCTGGGATAGTCTGGAAAACACTGGGATGGACTGGGACACACTGGGATGGACTGGAACCGGCTGGGATGGCCTGGAACCGGCTGGGACGGACTGGGACACGCTGGGACGGACTGGGATGGACTGGGACTTGCCCAGCCTAACAATTCTTTGCCCCTTGAATGGTTAGATGGGCTCCTTGGCAACTGGCATTTGTAAGCACATGAAACTATGCAGAATTTGCACTATGAGATGATGCCAAATGAGTCACGCCGGTAGATTAATTAGGGCATGCAAGGCAGAGAGAGGGAAATGAGAGCACAAGAAGAGAGTACACAAGAAGAGAGTACAATCTCCTTTTTTCTGAAACACTGTAGCAATCAAACTGAACACAAATCCTCCTAGGGGTAGTTCTTGCAAAAGACTAAGAGTTCTTTTTGTGTTCACAGGCCTGGAATATTTAGCTTTGGATCACGGCAAAATGCAGATGACAAAACGAGGCCTTGAAGTCCCATCCAGTATGAAGCAGTATGAAAGAGGAAAGCAGCTGAGAGTGTCAACCCTGCTAAGTAGTCTCAGTATTCTTCTTGACATTAGCAGAAATTTGAAACGAGTCTCTGAAAATGACAAAGGAGGCAGAAGAAAAGGAAGCGATGACTCCTCTGGCATAGTGTTTCCTAACAGGGATCTTAAAAATGTAAAGGTTGTATCATCCTTTCAACTGAAGGAAGGTATGAAAACAACAGGAAGGAAATGGCATCAAATGCTAGAAAGACTCTGGGCAGTGTACTTCTAGACAGAAAGGCCACTGATGGAAAACCAACTAAACTGGCACCAATGCAGCAGCATTGTACTAAAGCCAGAAATGTCCAGCGCTTCACTCTCTGCCATTCCATTCAGATGCACACAGCAGCTCTGCAACATTCCTACTGATCATCTCCTTGGCAAACTGGGAGTGAGGGTCCGTGGTGATGCAGAGTCCCCAGGCAGATGCAAAGGAGAGCTGCTTTCTTGCAAAAACCAGGCTTTTGAAACACTCAGGCCTTTATCAGTTCCATAGCTTTAAGCCATAACAAACACAATTCAACCAACCACCATGCACCACGCTGTGAACACACGACGGTTCTAGAACTTGTTGATCTACCTCTCATTCAGCTGCCTCACCTTCCCACAGTCCTTTTCTACTTAGCCAAAGTAATGGGCCTCAGCCCAAGGCCTTCCTTTTGTAAGCTTCTAGCTATATGCAGCAGCAAACCACTACTTTCTTCTGTGCCAAGACTTTAGGTAGACGATTTTCATCTGCCCTTCCAGTGAAACCTAATGGGGAGAGAAAAGCCTCTCAGAGATGTTCAGCCATTCCATTTTCTAGACAGGCCAAATAAAAAGAAAAGCAAGCTGTGGGATTGTGTATTTGCTCTTACAAAACACCTACTGCCCTCTGACAATGAAGTAGCAGAAAACCAGCAAAACTGAGACTTGAGGCAAACAACCCATGGAAGGGAATAATGATGTGATCAATAAAGACAACACATTTCCAGGCTATCGAGATACTTGAAATGTCAGCAAAGACGTGAGAGCAGAGGCTGAACTCATGGGGAAAAGGTAAAAGAATCCCAAGAAAAACATGACCAAAGACTAAAAGAATTCCAAGAAAAACGTAGGACACTGATGTGTTGAAGCCTTCAGGAAATCAGAGGCTGCTGATTTAGATAGGCCATTCAAGTTAATTCACCAGTGCACCTTCCACTCCTTTTTCACCTTTCAGCACCATAGGGTGAATTGTGACCATGGAATCACAATTCTTGGGAGTCTGTTCTTAACTTTAGGAGAGAAGTACAGCAGCTGAAGTACCTGTTACTGATGAGATACCCAGGAACACAGAGTTGACACATTTCATTCTTGTCTAATCACAACTAGCAATACAAAGAGGATAAGATAGGCTTCTTTTCATGACACTTTTCTTGTTTTACAGCCTGCTGTGAATCTGGTGAAACTTTTTCATTACCTTCACTCTAAACGGAGAAAGTCCAGTTCAATCCCCCGCCCTACTGGTGCAGGTATACCATTTGGTTTGTCGAGCCTAAAAATGGAATTGGAAGGTACGGAGCTCCCCGGAGCTAAGCGCCGCTCCCCCGCGTCTTTCAGCAGAAGCGGCGCTCCGCAGAGCGCTGCGACCGGCACAATCGTCATTTAGCAAAGAAGGCACATCTTTTGGCTAAGATGTAGACGACAAGAGACGCTAAAGACGAAGGTATGGCGCTCCCCGGAGCTACGCGTCGCTCCCGGGCGCCTTTCGGCAGAAGCCGCGCTCTGCAGAGCGCTGCGACCAGAACAATCCTCTTTGTGCGAAGAAGCCTCTTCTTCGCCTCCAGGGGCCTGTTTTGCGGAGAAAAGAAGAAACCTCACAATTTTATAAAAGTTGTAAAGCCCGGTATGTTTATTTACGACGTGCGCCGGACGCAAGACCCCCAACAAGGCATGCGTACCTCTGAAGACCTCGGGTCTTCTTTTATCCCCCTTCCAAATGCATATGCATACAGTTTCACAATAAGTTCATACATATTCATTCCGTGTGACATTTAGCACCAGTTCTTCTTTATCAAAGGAATTTCTAAGTCGGGGGCAAATCGACCTTGTGGTCTTTTCTGTTTTTCTTTCTCTGTCTCCTTGCTGTCTCGGCATGCAAGTTCTTCCTTCAGCTTTGGCCTCACAGACCTTTCACCTCTCTTAGACACTTCACCTAATTCAGAATGGATCTTTACTCTGTCTCATTCCCCCCTTTGCTAGGAAATAAGTAAATTCTTTTACTTAATGAAAACCTTCACAACAGTGTCTTCTAGTGCTTCACCATGTGCTTTTGACTAAGATGTTAGTACAGCTATTTGTTTTAGCATTCTCCAGTTCCACATTAACAATATAATAGATAACCCCAAGCTTACCCCAACTAATAGTAGCAAAACTACAATGGGGTGGCACAACTTATTAAAGATTCCATTTGCAGTTGGTGACCACCCAAAGATCACATCCAATAATCTTAACAAAATTACATATACAGAGATTAGAATGGTTTCTACTAGACAGAATAACATCATTGCTATCAATTTGTACAGCAGCACAAGCAGTTCTCAAGCATACCCCCTTTTCCAGTATATACGAGAACAGTTTTCTGGTCAGTGACTGGATGAATTTCGAAGAGACAAATACTCTGCTCAGTGTCCAAACACACAACCTGAGCATTAATAGTATTGCTTTCACAAATGAATCCCATCTGTTCTCTAGCAGTGCAGGATTCTAAGTTTACTGTCTGCCACTTCCCATTGATCTTTCGTGCCCACACTCTATGTTCTGAAGGACAGAGTGTTGTTTTTTCATGGTTTGATCCTAGAGAAACGATGGGATGGATAATATAAACAGTGGCATTATGTATGGTAAGCACAAAGGCAATTGCCACATTAGAAACAGGATCATAGGTGAAATTCACCATAGTCCGCCAGGATTGAAACTTCCTTTCAATATCAATTGCATTATCCCACACAATTTCTTGAATTTCAGCTGGAAAATTACCTTCACATTACCTTCACTCCTTTCCCATATGATGAGAGCTGCTGTTGCTTGTATCCATAACTGTGCTTGTATACAACTGAAAGCTAAAGACACATTATCTTGAACTATACAAAGTGCTTCTACTATCAACTTGTGGTCTTGGTCCCCGGACTCTTCATACTTTCTTACTTTGGCGGTACTTTTGAAATCTGTCACTGGCTAGTTCCTAATGCCAATAGAGATTACTATAAAGGCTGCTTCAATTTTGTTAGGCTACCTGCTGCAGTGGCCAGTTTATTCACCAGTATTTCTGAATCAATTCCATTTAAAACTCCTAACCTTGTCCCTAATATACCAGTTAGATGTTTGTTATGGGGAACAGGAACTGCTTTCTGTTTATGACCATCCCTCCCTGCCAGAGGGATGTGCTGGGCTCACACTGCAAATTCAGACACACTTCACAAGTGTATCTGACAGAGGTTTAGGTCATATTTGAGGCAGATGTTTGTTCTGAAATGTAGAGACCTCAGGAATCTCCTTTCCCCTCCAGAGCACCTGATTTCCCAGATGTGTGGCAAGCAGGAATGTCTCTCCTGGTCTACGAAACCTCACCTAACTTGCCCCTAGCTTCAGGTCCAAGCCTCAAGTAAATAATGAAGGGGAAGTATAAGAGAAGAGCCTAAATTCATTGCAGCACCTCAGAAGAAACTGGGATCAGGTTTCTGCTACTTGAAACACTCAGCACAAAAATATGCTCAAAATCCTACAGCCTGCTGCTGAGCTCTAAGGGGGGTCTCTCCCTCTACCTCTTTTAAGCAGAATCCAACTGCCTCAGACTGGGACAATCACTGATCCAGATCTCAGTAGGAAAAGGGATAGCTATAAATAAAGAAAATCACCTTTCTTGCTTGGGTTAATTTACCACCTGCAGTTCAGCACCCTTTACCAGTCATTGCCTGAGTGTTCAGCCAACCGGCTTGGAAAATGACCTAAGGAGCTGTTGTTCAGTCACATTCTTTACTACGTTAGGTTCAAGTTTGGAGTTTGGGTAGAGTCTGAACTAGTATAAGGTGTATAAGGCCCTGCTGTGGTAAAAAGTGCAGTGTCCACTTTGAATTCAAATGAAAGTCTGATAGTAATTCGAGCTCAAAGGCAGGTCACTTCTACAGGCTGTATCAAGGTGAAATTACACCAACAGTCTGATTCACTTAGGTTATCACAGACTTCCTGGTGTTCATATACACCAGGGGATGTTCAGACACTAATTACATCTGGTCTCTCATAAGCTACCCTATTGATGACCTGGCACCCTACTTTGATTTCTTCTCCTCTGATTCCTTGAAGAGTCCACAGTTCCTGTTCTTGCCATTCTTGCTCCTCACATACCTGATTCTCGTGGATTACTACAGTAGATATGTTTAAATCTTTTATCTCAGAAGGTTTTCCTATGGATCCAGTATACTGATTAAATGCCAGGGACCAAGGCCATTTAGCATTACTTTGAACAGAGGTACTCTCAAGTTCTGAAACTTCAGTTATGATTACACACAATACAATTCTACAAACTAAAATATGAGCTACTCCCGACCGCAATATACTCATTTTGCCCGAGTAAGTTTTAATCTCAGTTCATTGTCTCCTGGCGTCACTCCTTAAGGGGTTTCTGGGCCTTCTTCACCCGAGAACGATGGTTCCAGGCATTCTGCTCCTTGATTTTGATTGCAGTGAAGGTGGTAAGAAGTACTCACAGTGGTCTGTCCCACTGTGGTTCCGAAGTCTTCCCTGTAAGAGACTTAACATATACATTATCCCCAGGCTATCTAACTCCCTGCTCCGAGTTCCAGCCACATGTTTCTCAATTACTTTGAGCTGTTTGCTTAATGCCACCATGTAGGTGGACATTCTGGACATTCCCTTTGTATTCTATATGGTCTTCTATAAGGCATTCCAAAAGGACTCAGCATTCCTTTAGCTCAAGGTTTAGTTTGAATTTGCAATATTGCTAGTGGAAGAGCTTGGGCTAGGGTAGATTAACTTCTTACCCCAGTCTTATTCATTCTCTCCACCTGGCCGCTTGATTGGGGGTGGTATGGGGTGTGAAGTTCCTGATCTGTGCCCAGATGGCTACTAATCTGTTGCACTATTTTGGAAATGAAATGTGATTCTTTATTTGAGGATATCGTGGGTGGAACTCTGAAGCGTGGTATTATTTCTTGTAAAAATAATCTGGTCACCTCTTGAGCTTTGACAGTTCTGGTGGGGAATGTGTCTGGCCACCCTGGAAATGTATCTATCAATACCAGTGAATACTGATACCCCCCTTTCCTTAGGAGTTCTGAGAAGTTAATTTGCCACTGCTGTACAGGCCCATGGCCTCTCCCAGTCTGACCGAGTTTTGGCCGGGGGTGTATTTTGGGGTTAGTCTGGAGGCAAGGATCACACTCGGCTCACCTGAGTGATAGTGGCTATAAATTCCTGACAATGATACAACGATTCTTTCAATCAGATGTGTGTTCTAGAAAGCCTGTGGAAATTACTACTTCAAAGTCAACACTTCATTTCAATGCACTCTGTATCACTCGCAGCCTTGGTCATTTTGAGAAAGGAGCCACACTCTATAAAAGGCTTTTAAGTAGTTAGGCCCTAGTGTGTTTTCTAGTGCCCTTCCTTCACTAGTAACCACGAAAATGGGAAGGGATTGCTAGCTCTCTTTCCATGGTAGCCCACCCCTTGCAGTTGTACGTCTCTTTGGGTTAGTATTATTGTATTATGGCTTACCTTCGAGGAAAATCTGTACCTCACCCTTTGCTGCTTTCTTTGCCTCTCCATCCGCCAGCTCATTTCTTTCCTCCAATTTTAAGCTCACTCTCTGGCGTGCCTTAATATGCCTTTTCAGGCAGCTGAACTGCTTCCAGCAGCTGGATTGTCTCTTCTTTCCCTGTGAGGTCAGCAGTCTCCTCTCTTTCCAGATGGCTCCATGTGCATGTATGACTCCAAATGCATTCCTTGGGTCTGTGTAGATGGTTATTCTCCTCCCTTTTGCCCTTTCCAGGGCACGGGTCAGGGCAATTATCTCAGCCTTCTGCGCAGAGGTACCTGTTGGTAAGGGTCCAGACTCGATTACCTCTCTGCAGGTAGTCACTGTGAACTTTGCCCTGTCAGTGAACCAGGTCTCTGCATCGTCCGGAGGAGTGTCCCTTAAGTCTGGACGGCTGGAGTAGGTAGCTTGATTGGTCTCTAAGCAACTATGGTGTACTGCTTCTCCTTGATTCCACTGAGAAAAGAAGCTGGGTTGACAATATTAGTCACCACTATCTCTACATCATCTTGCTCTACCATGATGGCCTGGCATTTCAGAAACCTCTGTGGTGAGAGCCAGTGGCCACCCTTTACTTCCAGTGCTGCACACACTGTGTGGGACACTAGCACAGTCATTTTTGTCCCAGGGTAAACTTGCATGCCTCTTGAATATTCAGCACGACTGCTGCTACAGCTCCGAGGCGACCTGGCCATCCTTTGGCTGTTGCATCTAGTTGCTTAGAGAAGTAGGCAACTACCCTTCAGTATGGGCCCGAGTCCTGAGCCAATATTCCCTGGGCAATTCCTTGCGTGGAAAAATAGAAAGAATGGTTTACTTACATCTGGAAGTTTCAAAGCTGGAGCCGACATGAGGTCACTCTCTCTAGCTGGCAAAAGGTCCATGTGGTGTCTTTTGTCCACTGGAGATCTCTGTTTCCATTGGCAATAAGAGCATAGAGGGGTCTGGCGAACAGTCCATAATTATAAACAGCTGGCACTACCCTGCCATGCCTAAGAAGGTTCAGAGTTCCTTCGTTGTCTGGGGTTTCAGGGTACAGCAGAGGCCCATACCCTTGAAAACACTTATTTACTTATTCTAATATCTCCCTACTAATGTCTTTAATTTCAGTGTCTGTTAATGTTAAGCCTAACATCTTTATATCATTTGCCTCCAGAGTAACCTTTCTCATTTGAGAATGTTTAGCAAATTGAGTGAATTGTACAAAAGCTTTTAGGTACACATAGTACACATGTTACTTTAAAGGCTTACACAGGTATGCCTTCTCAGACTGGCCAGTTGTTCAGTTGTTCCCCACACTGCAACATAAACATTCTCCACAGGTACTAAAGCTTTATTTAAAACTGAATATATGGCCCTTGTGTCAACAAAAATTCTTCCCTTTTGCGGAGGTCATCTTTACCCTTCCTCCCTTACCTTGGGAGGAGCCTTTAGCAAATCATATGTACTCATTTTGTGAACTGTGATTGCTTTGCATTTCAGCATGATAATCCTTGCCTGATTTCATACGTTGCTATCTTATGCTGCATGCTGAACAACATGTTTGATTTGCTTTCTCTTTGCCTTGTTTTCCTTTTTCAAGGGCCAAGACCAGAGGGCGGTGTGATCTCACAGTCTCTTTGCCATTCTGTGTGATTTCTTAAAACACAAAGACATTTCAGCATACAAAACTCTATCCCATTTATCTTCCTATTTTAAAACAGTACTAACAGCAATGAAGTATTATAAATCTTTTTATTTTCTGAGCTGCTCCTACTGGCAGCCTTCTCCCAGTGAGCCCCTCGCAAAAGGGGCTAATTTAGGAACCTCTTTGCTCTGGTCAGTTTTCATTATTTATTTCTCCTTGCCCTATCTCGCTTCCACTCAAACCTTTTTACAGACCTTCACAGTAGTTTCTCAGTTTTCCTCCTACACACACACAGCTCCAGGTGGCAGGTATCAGATGTGCTTCCCAAACACGAGCTCTAAGACCTTAGGTTCTGAATCCGCTTGACCAGAGACCTCTAATTTACATGTGCCCTGACACTTATTAGAACAGCAAAACAGCAATTCTAGTGCTTCTCATAAACACCGCACTGCAATAATACCTGCACATCCAGCTTTTGCCCACAAGCCATTCTCGCGTTCCCTGGGGAGATGGGACAGCCAGAGCTGTCCCCGTGCCCAGGGGACAGCCACTGTAACATCACACAGCATGCTATTCAAAAACGTGACATAGACACTATGTTCTGATCAAACAAAATATCAGTCTTTTCTAGTTCTCTTCTTGCACAATTGAATTAAGCACTGTGTCTACTTACACTTGTTTTACTGCTTTGCAAAAAGGCTGTGCTTGTCTTAGCTGAAACTCTGATATGCTCACGGACACAAACACTCGCACCCGATCCCCCCCTTTATATCAAATTCACGAGAGCCAAGGCTTGAATTGCTGTGAGGGGGAGAATTCTGGGAATTTCTTTAACTCGCTTTATCGTAATTAAGCATAAATCACCGTACTATGGTTCTCCTATGTAAAATGCCACTCTTGTCGCAACAAAAGCTTAAAATCTCCACAAACACTACTATACAATCTGAGAATCAAATTACCACAATGCAGCAGAAGAAAATCACCACACAAAATCACTGGGAAAGGGCATATTTCTCAAAGTGCTCACTTTTCTCAACACAACACAGCATACCATAATTCAGCATTTACTCACATCAGTTTTCCTGGACACAATCAAAATAACATCATACAGTCTAGAGATCAAAATCAAACATCCAAGGCAAAGGAACTCTCTGAGCTCATACTCACGGTTAAAATGTACCAGGTCTACACAAATCACTACATTTAAACACGATAAATACCATCACTGACGTTCCCCCACTCGCTTCTCCGCGGGGAACTTCTCTCCCTGCCCCCGCAGCCTGCTGCAGCCGGTGCCTCAGGCCTTGCTTGGCTGCTTCAAACACGGGTAGAACTCACCCCCCCCGCACTGTAGGGAACTGTAGATTTACTCTCTTTTATACACCATACACTTATACACTTGCACGATTAGAAACACAGTCCACTGACCACACAATGCACACATTAACCATACAGCAACACAGTGTCCGGACATCACACACACACAAACAAAGCACACACGGGCTCGGGAGTTCTGCTCCATCAGAACAATGAACCCCCAACACACACATACACGGGTTCACCCGGCTCACCCCCAGAGCCTCTAGCGGTTCCGCTCTATCAGAACGATGAACCCCCAAGACACACATACACGGGTTCACCCGGCTCACCCCCAGAACCGCTTGCGGTCTGCTCTATCAGAACGATGAACCCCATCTCTAATACAGCTGCTCTATCAGCTGAACCCAGACGTCTCTGGGTGGTTTACTCCCTTGCTCTCCTTTCCCTCCCCCGGGGGCCCCTCAGTACATGCCGTATCTTCCTCCGCAGGCCAGCAGGTCCTTGTCTGTCATCGCAGGTGGCAAGTTGAGATGAGCGGAGCCCCACCAGGAAAAAAATCCTAGGGCGCGCCTTGGAGGTCTGTCTATCCCCCCTGCCCCTGCGGGGACAGAGAACTCCTGGCTGGCTCGCCAAGAATGTTTTGCGGAGAAAAGAAGAAACCTCACAACTTTATAAAAGTTGTAAAGCCAGGTATGTTTATTTACGACGCGCGCCGGACGCAAGTTCCCCAACAAGGCATGCGTGCCTCTGAAGACCTCGGGTCTTCTTTTATCCCCCTTCCAAATGCATATGCATACAGTTTCACAATAAGTTCATACATATTCATTCCGTGTGACATTTAGCACCAGTTCTTCTTTATCAAAGGAATTTTTAAGTCGGGGGCAAATCGACCTTGTGGTCTTTTCTGTTTTTCTTTCTCTGTCTCCTTGCTGTCTCGGCATGCGAGTTCTTCCTTCAGCTTTGGCCTCACAGACCTTTCACCTCTCTTAGACACTTCACCTAATTCAGAATGGATCTTTACTCTGTCTCAGGCCGGAGAAAGCGGCCGCTTCGGAAACATTAAGAAGGAAGCTGCGCAACCCTGGGATTGTGTGTGCAGCTTGCAAACTGAGAGAAAACAGTACTTTACAACTCTCCTGCCTTTTCCAATTACATTCACATTCGATTGGAAGGTGTTTTGGACAATTTTCTTCTTCGTCTTGCAAAACACTCTGCAGACCTCCGTGCAACTTCTAGAACACGGTCGGAGATGTTTTCTGTGCTTGCAAAGTTTCTCCTTGCCAGACATAATGGAAAAGCTTTTGGCTAAGATGTAGACGAGAAGAGACGCTAAAGAAGAAAGAACCATGCTCTCTGGAGCAAAGCGCTGCTCCCGGGTGTCTTTTGGCAGAAGCCGCGCTGCGGAGAGCACTGTGATCGGCACAATCGCCTTTGCTCAAAAAACCCGCTTCTTCGCCTCCGGGAGCCGGAGAGAGCGGCAGCTTCGGAAAGGTGAAGAAGGAAGCTGCAGAACCCTGGGATTGTGTGCGTAGCTCGCAAACTGATAGAAAACAGTACTTTTCCACTCTCATGCCTTTTCCACACATGGAGCCCCTTCCCTCACACATGGAGCCCTCCCCCTTACTGCCGGGAGTCCGACCCCTAACACATGGAGCCCTGCCCATCACTTCCTAGAGCCCCGCCCCTCACTTACTGGATCCCTATCCCTGACAGCCTGGAACCCCGCCCCTCACTCATGGAACCCCTTCCCTCACTCATGGGGCCCTGCCCCTCACAATTGGAGCCCCGCCTCTCAAACATGGAGCCCTGCCCCTCACTGCATGGAGCCCTGGCAATCCCACATTGAGCCCTGCACATCACTGGCTGGAGCCCTGCCTACACATGGAGCCCCTTCCCTCACATATGGAGCCCCGCCCCTGACTGTCGGGAGCGCGACCCCTAACACATGGAGCTCCGCCCATAACTGTCTAGAACCCTGCCCGTCACTGCATGGATCCACACCCCTTACATGTGGAGCCCCTTCGCTCACACATGGAGCCCAGCCCCTAAAACATGGAGCCCCGCCCAATACTTCCTGGAGCCCTGCCTCAAAGACAGGGAGCCCCGCCCATCACTGCCTAGAGCCTTGCCCCTCACTGACTGTATCCCCACCCCTGCAGCCCGGAACCTTGCCCCACATGCATGGAGCCCCTTCCCTCACTCATGGGGCCCTGCCACTCACAATTCGTGCCCCGCCCCTCAAACATGGAGCCCTGCCCCTCACTGCATGGAGCCCTGCCCATTCTACATGGAGCCCTGCACATCACTGGCTGGAGCCCTGCCCCACACACATGGAGCCAATTCCCTCACACATGGAGCCTTGCCCCTTACTGCCTAGAGCCGGACCCCTAACACATGGAGCCCCGCCCCTCACTGCCTAGAACCCTTCCCTTCACTTACTAGATCCCTACCCCAAAAAGCCTGGAACCCCGCCCCTCACGCATGGAACCCCTTCCCTCACTCAGGGGGCCCTGCCCCTCATAATTGGAGCCCAGCCCCTCAAACATGGAGCCCTGCCCCTCACACATGGAGCCCGGCCCCTTACTGCCAGGAGCCCGACCACTGACACATGAAGCCCCGCCCATCACTGCCTAGAACCCTTCCTCTCACTGCTTGGATCCACCCTTTTCAGACGTGGAGCCCCTTCCCTCACACATGGAGCCCCGCCCTTTAAAACATGGAGCCCTGCCCATCACTGCCTGGAGCCCTGCCTCTTAAACATGGAGCCCAGCCCTATCCACATGGAGCCCCGCGCCTCACACATAGAGCCCCGTCCCTCAGTGCCTGGAGCCCTTCCCCTAAGACATGGAGCCCCACCCATCACAGCCTAGAACTCTGCCCCGCACGGCCTGGATCCACGCCCCTCAGACGTGGGGCCCCGTCCCTCACACATGGAGCCCCGCTCCTAAAACATGGAGCCCTGCCCATCACTGCCTAGAGCCCCGCCCCTCACTGACAGGATCCCCTCCCCTTACATCCTGGAACCCCGCCCCTCACGCATGGAACCCCTTCCCTCACTCATGGGGCCCTGCCCCTCACAATTGGAGCCCCGCCCCTCAAATATGGAGCCCTGCCCCGCATTGCATGGAGCCCTGCCCATCCCACATGGAGCCCCGCTCATCAATGGCTGGAGCCCTGCCCCACACACATGGAGCCCTTCCCCTCACACATGGAGCCCTGCCCCTTACTGCCGGGAGCCCGACCCCTAACACCTGGAGCCCCGTCCATCACTGCCTAGAACCCTGCCCCTCACTGAATGGATCCCCCCACCTGACAGCCTGGAACCCCGCCCCTCACGCATGGAACGCCTTCCCTCACTCATGGGGCCATGCTTTTCACAATTGGAGGTCTGCCCCTCAAACATAGAGCCCTGCCCTCACTGCATAGACCCTTTCCCATCCCACATGGAGCCCCGCCCATCACTGGCTGGAGCCCTGCCCCACACACATGGAGCCCCTTTCCCTAACAAATGGAGCCCTTGTCCTTACTGCTGGGAGCCCTGCCCCTCCCACATTGAGCCCCGCCCATCAGTGCAGGGAGCCCCGCCCCTCAGTGACTGGATCCCCAACCCTGACAGCCTGGAACCTTGCCCCTCACGCATGGAACTCCTTCCCTCACTCACGGGGCCCTGCCCCTCACAATTGGAGCCCCGCCCCTCAAACATGGAGCCCTGCCCCTCACTGAATGGAGCCCTGCCCATCCAACATGGAGCCCCGCCCATCACTGGCTGGAGCCCTGCCTCTCACACATTGAGCTTAGCCCTAACCACATGGAGCCCCGCCCCTTAATGCCGGGAGCCCTGCCCCTAACAGAAGGCGCCTCGCCCATCACTGCCTAGAACCCCGCCCTTCACTTCCTGGATCCACGCCCCTCACAGGTGGAGCCCCTTCCCTCACACATGGAGCCCCGCCCCTCAAACATGGAGCCCCGCCCATCACTGACTTGATTTCCACCTTTGAAATCCTGGATCCCCGCCCCTCACGCATGGAACCCCTTCCCTCACTCATGGGGCCCTGCCCCTCACAATTGGAGCCCCGCCCCTAAAACATGGAGCCCTGCCCCTCACTGCATTGAGCCCGGCCATCCCACATTTAGCCCTGCCCATCACTGGCGGGAGCCCCACCCCTTAGATCCTGGAACCCCGCCCCTCACGCATGGAACCCCTTCCCTCACTCATAGGGCCCTGCCCCTAACAACTGAAACCCCGCCCCTCAGACATGGTGGCCCGCCCATCACTGCCTAGAACCCTGCCCCTCACTGACTGGATCCCTACCTCTTAGATCCTGGAACCCTGCCCCTCACGCATGGAACCCCTTCCCTCACTCATGGGGCCCTGCCCCTAACAACTGCAGCCCCGCCCCTCACACATGGAGCCCCGCCTCCTATTGTCGGGAGCCCGCCCACTAACACATGGAGCCTCGCCCATCACTGCCTAGAACCCTGCACTTCACTTCCTTGATCCACGCCCCTCACACGTGAAGCCCCTTCCCTCACATATGGAGCCCCGCCCCTCGAACATGGAGCCCTGCCAAACACTTCCTGGAGCCCTGCCTCTAACACATGGATTCCCGCCCATCACTGCCTAGAGCCCTGCTCCTCACTGACTGTATCCCCGCCCCTGACAGCCTGAAACCTTGCCCCTCACGCATGGAACCCCTTCCTTAACTCATGGGGCCCTGCCACTCACAATTGGAGCCCCGCCCCTAAAACATGGAGCCCTGCCCCTCACTGCATGGAGCCCTTCCCATCCCACATGGAGCCCAGCCCATCACCGGCTGGAGCCCTTCCGCACACACATGGAGCCCCTTCCCTCACACATGGAGCCCTGCCCCTTACTGCCGGGAGCCCGACTCCTAACACATGGAGCCCCGTCCATCACTGCCTAGAATCCTGCCCCACACGGCATGGATCCACGCCCCTCGCACATGGAGCCCCTTCCCTCACACATGGAGCCCCGCCCCTCAAACATGGAGCCACGCCCCTCACTGCATGGAGCACTGCCCATCCCACATGGAGCGCCGCCCATCATTGGATGGAGCCCTGCCCCACACACATGGAGCCCCTTCCCTCACACATGGAGCCCTGCCCCTTACTGCCGGGAGCCCGACCCCTAACACATGGAGCCCCGCCCATCACTGCCTTTAGCCCCGCCCCTCACGGACTGGATCCCTACCCCTGACAGCCTGGAACCTTGCCCCTCACGCATGGAACCCTTTTCCTGACTCATGGGGCCCTGCCCCTCACAAGTGGAGCCCCTTCCCTCACACATGGAGCCCTGCCCCTTACTGCCGGGAGCCCGACCCCTAAAACCTGGAGCCCTGCCCGTCAATGCCAAGAGCCCTGTCCCTCACGCATGCGGCCTCGCCCCTCACAATTGGAACCCCGCCCCTCACACATAGAGCCCCGTCCCTCACTGCCAGGAGCCCTGCCCCTCAAAAATGGAGCCCCGCCCATCACTGCCTGGATCCACGCCCCTCACACATGGAGCCCAGCCATCACCGCATGGAGCCCCATCCCTCACATATGGAGCCCTGCCCCTCACACATAAAGCACTGCCCCTCACCGCCTGGAGCCCTGCTCCTGACACATGGAGCCCCGCCCATCCCTTCCTAGAGCCCCGCCCCTCACTGACTGGGTCCCCACCCCTGAACGCCCTGAACCCTGCCCCTCACGCATGGAACCCCTTCCTTTACTCATGGGGCCCTGGCTCTCACAATTGGAGCCCCTTCCCTCACACATGGAGCCCTGCCCCTTACTGCCGGGAGCCCGAACCCTAACACATGGAGCCCCGCCCATCACTGCCTAGAACCCTGCCCCTCACTGCCTGGATCGACGCCCCTCACAATTGGAGACCCTTTCCTCACACATGGAGCCCCGCCGCTCAAACATGGAGCCCCGCCCATAACTTCCTGGAGCCAGGCCGCTCACACATGGAGCCCAGCCCTCACCACATGGAGCCCCGCCCCTCACATATGGAGCCCTGCCCTTCACTGCCTGAAACCTGGCCCCTCCCACATGGAGCCTTGCCCATAACTGCCTAGAGCCCCGGCACTCACTGACTGGATCCCCACCCCTTACAGCCATGAACCCCACTCCTCACGCGTGGAACCCCTTGCCAAAATCATGTGGCCCTGCCCCTCACAATTCGAGCCCCGCCCCTCAAACATTGTGCCCTGCCCCTCACACATCCGGCCTCGCCCCTCACACATGGAGCCCCGCCCCTCACACATAGAGCCCCTTCCCTCACATATGGAGCCCTGCTCCTTACTGCCGGGAGCCCGACCACTGACACATGGAACCCCGCCAATCACTGCCTTGAGCCCCGCCCCTCACTGATTGGATCCCTACCCCTGACAGCCTACAACCCTTCCCCTCATGCATGGAACTCCTTCCCGGACTCATGGGGCCCAGCCCCTCATAATTGGAGCACCGCCCCTTAACATGGAGCCCTTCCCCTCAATGCCTGGAGCCCTGCCCCTCACATATTGAGCACCGCCCCTCAAAAATGGTTTCCCGCCTCTCAAATTCTAGAGCCCTTCCCCGCACACATGCGGCCTCGCCGCTAACACATGGAGCCAGGCCCCTCACACAGAGCCCCGCCCCTCACTGCCGGGAAACCTGCCCCGAACACATGGCGCCCCGCCAATCCCTGCCTAGACACTGGCCCCTCACTAACTTGATTTCCACCCCTGAAAGCCTGGATCTCTGCCCCTCATGCATGGAACCCCTTCCCACACTAATGGGGCCCTGGCCCTCACAATTGCAGCCCCGCCCCTCAAACATGGAGCCCAGCCCCTTAGTGCCGGGAGCCCGAACCCTAACACATGGAGCCCCGCCCATCACTTCCTAGGACCCTGCCCCACACAATTGCAGCCCCGCCCCTCAAACATGGAGCCCAGCCCCTTAGTGCCGGGAGCCCGAACCCTAACACATGGAGCCCCGCCCATCACTTCCTAGGACCCTGCCCCACACAATTGCAGCCCCGCCCCTCAAACATGGAGCCCAGCCCCTTAGTGCCGGGAGCCCGAACCCTAACACATGGAGCCCCGCCCATCACTTCCTAGGACTCTGCCCCACACTGCCTGGATCCACTCCCCTCACAAAGGGAGCCCCTTCTCTCACACATGGAGCCCCACCCCTCAAATATGGAGCCTTGCGCATCACTTCCTGGAGCCCTGCCCCTCAGACATGGAGCCCTGCCCTTCAATGCCTGAAACCCGGCCCCTCCCACATGGAGCCCCGCCCATAACTGCCTAGATCCCCGCCCCTCACTGACTGCATCACCACCCCTGACAGCCTTGAACCCCGCCCCTCACTCATGGAACCGCTTTCCTCACTCAGGGAGCCCTGCCCCTCACACTTGGAGCCCCTGAGACAGAGTAAAGATCCATTCTGAATTAGGTGAAGTGTCTAAGAGAGGTGAAAAGTCTGTGAGGCCAAAGCTGAAGGAAGAACTCGCATGCCGAGACAGCAAGGAGACAGAGAAAGAAAAACAGAAAAGGCCACAAGGTCGATTTTCCCCCGACTTAGAAATTCCTTTGATAAAGAAGAACTGGTGCTAAATGTCACACGGAATGAATATGTATGAACTTATTGTGAAACTGTATGCATATGCATTTGGAAGGGGGATAAAAGAAGACCCGAGGTCTTCAGAGGTACACATGCCTTGTTGGGGGGCTTGCGTCCGGCGCGCGTCGTAAATAAACATACCGGGCTTTACAACTTTTATAAAGTTGTGAGGTTTCTTCTTTTCTCCGCAAAACATTATGGCGAGCCAGCCAGGAGTTCTCTGTCCCCGCAGGGGCAGGGGGGATAGACAGACCTCCAAGGCGAGCCCTAGGATTTTTTTCCTGGTGGAGCTCCGCTCGTCTCAACTTGACACCTGCGAGGACAGACAAGGACCTTCTGGCCTACGGAGGAAGATACGGCATGTACTGAGGGGCCCCTGGGGGAGGGAAAGGAGAGCAAGGGAGTAAACCACCCAGAGACGTCTGGGTTCAGCTGATAGAGCAGCTGTATTAGAGATGGGGTTCATCGTTCTGATAGAGCAGACCGCAAGCGGTTCTGGGGGTGAGCCGGGTGAACCCGTGTATGTGTGTCTTGGGGGTTCATCGTTCTGATGGAGCAGAACTGCCGAGCCCGTGTGTGCTTTGTTTGTGTGTGTGTGATGTCCGGACACTGTGTTGCTGTATGGTTAATGTGTGCATTGTGTGGTCAGTGGACTGTGTTTCTAATCGTGCAAGTGTATAAGTGTATGGTGTATAAAAGAGAGTAAATCTACAGTGCCCTACAGTGCGGGGGGGGTGAGTTCTACCCGTGTTTGAAGCAGCCGAGCAAGGCCTGAGGCACCGGCTGCAGCAGGCTGCGGGGGCAGGGAGAGAAGTTCCCCGCGGAGAAGCGAGTGGGGGAACGTCAGTGATGGTATTTACCCTGTTTAAATGTAGTGATTTGTGTAGATCTGGTACATTTTAACCGTGAGTATGAGCTCAGAGAGTTCCTTTGCCTTGGATGTTTGATTTTGATCTCTAGACTGTATGATGTTTTTTTGATTGTGTCCAGGAAAAATTGATGTGAGTAAATGCTGAATTATTGTATGCTGTGTTGTGTTGAGAAAAGTGAGCACTTTGAGAAATATGCCCTTTCCCAGTGATTTTGTGTGGTGATTTTCTTCTGCTGCATTGTGGTAATTTGATTCTCAGATTGTATAGTAGTGTTTGTGGAGATTTTAAGATTTTGTTGCGACAAGAGTGGCATTTTACATAGGAGAACCATAGTACGGTGATTTATGCTTAATTACGATAAAGCGAGTTAAAGAAATTCCAAGAATTCTCCCCCTCACAGCAATTCAAGCCTTGGCTCTAGTGAATTTGATATAAAGGGGGGGATCGGGTGCGAGTGTTTGTGTCCGTGGGCATATCAGAGTTTCAGCTAAGACAAGCACAGCCTTTTTGCAAAGCAGTAAAACAAGTGTAAGTAGACACAGTGCTTAATTCAATTGTGCAAGAAGAGAACTAGAAAAGACTGATATTTTGTTTGCTCAGAACATAGTGTCTATGTCACGTTTTTGGTTAGCATGCTGTGTGAGGTGACAGTGGCTGTCCCCTGGGCACGGGGACAGCTCTGGCTGCCCCATCTCCCCAGGGAACACGAGAACGGCCTGTGGGCAAAAGCTGGATGTGCAGGCATTATTGCAGTGCGGTGTTTATGAGAAGCACTGGAATTGCTGTTCTACTGTTCTAATAAGTGTCAGGGCACATGTAAATTAGAGGTTTCTGATCAAGTGGATTCAGAACCTAAGGTCTTAGAGCTTGTGTATGGGAACCACATCTGATACCTGCCACCTGGAGCTGTGTGTGTGTAGGAGGAAAACTGAGAAACTACTGTGAAGGTCTGTAAAAAGGTTTGAGTGGAAGCGAGATAGGGCAAGGAGAAATAAATAATGAAAACTGACCAGAGCAAAGAGGTTCCTAAATTAGCCCCTTTTGCGAGGGGCTCACTGGGAGAAGGCTGCCAGTAGGAGCAGCTCAGAAAATAAAAAGATTTATAATACTTCATTGCTGTTAGTACTGTTTTAAAATAGGAAGATAAATGGGATAGAGTTTTGTATGCTGAAATGTCTTTGTGTTTTAAGAAATCACACAGAATGGCAAAGAGACTGTGAGATCACACCGCCCTCTGGTCTTGGCCCTTGAAAAAGGAAAACAAGGCAAAGAGAAAGCAAATCAAACATGTTGTTCAGCATGCAGCATAAGATAGCAACGTATGAAATCAGGCAAAGATTATCATGCTGAAATGCAAAGCAATCACAGTTCACAAAATGAGTGCATGTGATTTGCTAAAGGCTCCTCCCAAGGTAAGGGAGGAAGGGTAAAGATGACCTCCCCAAAAGGGAAGAATTTTTGTTGACACAAGGGCCATATATTCAGTTTTAAATAAAGCTTTAGTACCTGTAGAGAATGTTTATGTTGCAGTGTGGGGAACAACTGAACAACTGGCCAGTCTGAGAAGGCAGACTTGTGCAAACCTTTAAAGTAACATGTGTACTATGTGCACCTAAAAGCTTTTGTACAATTCACTCAATTTGCTAAACATTGTCAAATGAGAAAGGTTACTCTGGAGGCAAATGATATAAAGATGTTAGGCTTAACATTAACAGACACTGAAATTAAAGACATTAGTAGGGAGATATTAGAATATGTAAATAAGTGTTTTCAAGGGTATGGGCCTCTGCTGTACGCGGGAGAGTGAAAGATGCTCCCCCATGAGCATCAAGCTTAAGGAAAGAACACAACTAGTGAAAACTGAGTAGTACCCTCAAAAGGAAGATAAGGAAGGAATCAGCCCAATAACTGATAGTACTGGACTAGGGGCTGTTAATAAGATAACATAGAATTTATACCCTGTGGTAGCAAATCCATATACCTTACTAACTTGTTTAACACCTGAACTAACCTGGTTCACTATTTTAGGCCTAAGAGATGCCTTCTTTTGCCTCCCTATCCACGAAGCCAGCCAGAAAATTTTTGCATTCAAACACAAGCTCACATAGTCCATGTGCCTGAAGGCTTCAAGATTCCCCACTCCGATTGGAGAACAGCTTGCAAAGACCCAGAGTCCCGGGAAGCTCCACAAGAGGAAAGGAGGCTGTTGCAGTACGTGGACGATGTTCTAGTAGCCACTCGGACGAGGGAAGCGAGAGAAGCCTGGACGGTAAGCCTTTTGAATTTCCTAGGACTCCAAGGACACAGAGTCTCAAAGAAAAAGGCACAGGTAGTGAAACAGAAGGTAATCTACCTGGGATAAGAAGTGAGTGCTGAGCAGCAGACTTTAAAGCAAAGAAGCCGTACGCCAAACCCTGAAACCCCAGATAATGAAAGAACTCCAAACCCTCTTAGGCATGGCAGGGTAGTGCCAGCTGTGGGTTTATAATTATGGACTGTTCGCCAGACCCCTCTATGCTCTTATTGCCAATGGAAACAGAGATCTCCAGTGGACAAAAGACACCACATGGACCTTTTGCCAGCTAGAGAGAGTGACCTCATGTCGGCTCCAGCTTTGAAACTTCCAGATGTAAGTAAACCATTCTTTCTATTTTTCCACGCAAGGAATTGCCCAGGGAATATTGGCTCAGGACTCGGGCCCATACTGAAGGGTAGTTGCCTACTTCTCTAAGCAACTAGATGCAACAGCCAGGTCGCCTAAGAGCTGTAGCAGCAGTCATGCTGAATATTCAAGAGGCATGCAAGTTTACCCTAGGACAAAAATGACTGTGCTAGTGTCCCACACAGTGTGTGCAGCACTGGAAGTAAAGGGTGGCCACTGGCTCTCACCACAGAGGTTTCTGAAATGCCAGGCCATCATGGTAGAGCAAGATGATGTAGAGATAGTGGTGACTAATATTGTCAACCCAGCTTCTTTTCTCAGTGGAATCAAGGAGAAGCAGTACACCATAGTTGCTTAGAGACCAATCAAGCTACCTACTCCAGCCGTCCAGACTTAAGAGACGCTCCTCCGGACGATGCAGAGACCTGGTTCACTGACAGGGCAAAGTTCAATGTGACTACCTGCAGAGAGGTAATCGAGTCTGGACCCTTACCAACAGGTACCTCTGCGCAGAAGGCTGAGATAATTGCCCTGACCCGTGCCCTGGAAAGGGTAAAAGGGAGGAGAATAACCATCTACACAGACCCAAGGAATGCATTTGGAGTCATACATGCACATGGAGCCATCTGGAAAGAGAGGAGACTGCTGACCTCACAGGGAAAGAAGAGACAATCCAGCTGCTGGAGGCAGTTCAGCTATCTGAAAAGGCATATTAAGGCACACCAGAGAGTGAGCTTAAAATTGGAGGAAAGAAATGAGCTGGCGGATGGAGAGGCAAAGAAAGCAGCAAAGGGTGAGGTACAGATTTTCCTCGAAGGTAAGCCATAATACAATAATACTAACCCAAAGAGACGTACAACTGCAAGGGGTGGGCTACCATGGAAAGAGAGCTAGTAATCCCTTCCCATTTTCGTGGTTACTAGTGAAGGAAGGGCACTAGAAAACACACTAGGGCCTAACTACTTAAAAGCTTTTTATAGAGTGTGGCTCCTTTCTCAAAATGACCAAGGCTGCGAGTGATACAGAGTGCATTGAAATGAAGTGTTGACTTTGAAGCAGTAATTTCCACAGGCTTTCTAGAACACACATCTGATTGAAGGAATCGTTGTATCGTTGTCAGGAATTTATAGCCACTATCACTCAGGTGAGCCGACAGTGTGATCCTTGCCTCCAGACTAACCCCAAAATACACCCCCGGCCAAAACTCGGTCAGACTGGGAGAGGCCATGGGCCTGTACAGCAGTGGCAAATTAACTTCTCAGAACTCCCAAGGAAAGGGGGGTATCAGTATTCGCTGGTATTGATAGATACATTTCCAGGGTGGCCAGAAACATTCCCCACCAGAACTGTCAAAGCTCAAGAGGTGACCAGATTATTTTTACAAGAAATAATACCACGCTTCAGAGTTGCAGCCACGATATCCTCAAATAAAGAATCACATTTCATTTCCAAAATAGTGCAACAGATTAGTAGCCATCTGGGCACAGATCAGGAACTTCACACCCCATACCACCCCCAATCAAGCGGCCAGGTGGAGAGAATGCATAAGACTGGGGCAAGAAGTTAATCTACCCTAGCCCAAGCTCTTCCACTAGCAATATTGCAAATTCAAACTAAACCTTGAGCTAAAGGAATGCTGAGTCCTTTTGGAATGCCTTATGGAAGACCATATAGAACACAAAGGGAATGTCCAGAATGTCCACCTACATGGTGGCATTAAGCAAACAGCTCAGAGTAATTGAGAAACATGTGGCTGGAACTTGGAACAGGGAGTTAGATAGCCTGGGGTTAATGTATATGTTAAGTCTCTTGCAGGGAAGACTTCGGAACCACAGTGGGACAGACCACTGTGAGTACTTCTTACCACCTTCACTGCAATCAAAATCAAGGAGCAGAATGCCTGGAACCATCGTTCTCGGGTGAAGAAGGCCCAGAAACCCCTTAAGGAGTGACGCCAGGAGACAATGAACTGAGATTAAAACTTACTCGGGCAAAATGAGTATATTGCGGTCGGGAGTAGCTCATATTTTAGTTTGTAGAATTGTATTGTGTGTAATCATAACTGAAGTTTCAGAACTTGAGAGTACCTCTGTTCAAAGTAATGCTAAATGGCCTTGGTCCCTGGCATTTAATCAGTATACTGGATCCATAGGAAAACCTTCTGAGATAAAAGATTTAAACATATCTACTGTAGTAATCCACGAGAATCAGGTATGTGAGGAGCAAGAATGGCAAGAACAGGAACTGTGGACTCTTCAAGGAATCAGAGGAGAAGAAATCAAAGTAGGGTGCCAGGTCATCAATAGGGTAGCAGCTTATGAGAGACCAGATGTAATTAGTGTCTGAACATCCCCTAGTGTATATGAACACCAGGAAGTCTGTGATAACCTAAGTGAATCAGACTGTTGGTGCAATTTCACCTTGATACAGCCTGTAGAAGTGACCTGCCTTTGAGCTCGAATTACTATCAGACTTTCATTTGAATTCAAAGTGGACACTGCACTTTTTACCACAGCAGGGCCTTATACACCCCATACTAGTTCAGACTCTACCCAAACTCCAAACTTTAACCTAACGTAGTAAAGAATGTGACTGAACAACAGCTCCTTAGGTCATTTTCCAAGCCGGTTGGCTGAACACTCAGGCAATGACTGGTAAAGGGTGCTGAACTGCAGGTGGTAAATTAACCCAAGCAAGAAAGGTGATTTTCTTTATTTATAGCTATCCCTTTTCCTACTGAGATTTGGATCAGTGACTGTCCCAGTCTGAGGCAGTTGGATTCTGCTTAAAAAAGGTAGAGGGAGAGACCCCCCCCCTCAGAGCTCAGCAGAAGGCTGTAGCATTTTGAGCATCACTTTTGTGCTGAGTGTTTCAAGTAGCAGAAACCTGATCCCAGTTTCTTCTGAGGTACTGCAATGAATTTAGGCTCTTCTCTTAGACTTCCCCTTCATTATTTGCTTGAGGCTTGGACCTGAAGCTAGGGGCGAGGTGGGTGAGGTTTCACAGACCAGGAGAGACATTCCTGCTTGCCGCACATCTGGGAAATCAGGTGCTCTGGAGGGGGAAGGAGATTCCTGAGGTCTCTACATTTCAGAACAAACATCTGCCTCAAATATGACCTAAACCTCTGTCAGATACACTTGTGAAGTGTGTCTGAATTTGCAGTGTGAGCCCAGCACATCCCTCTGGCAGGGAGGGATGGTCATAAACAGAAAGCAGTTCCTGTTCCCCATAACAAACATCTAACTGGTATATTAGGGACAAGGTTAGGAGTTTTAAATGGAATTGATTCAGAAATACTGGTGAATAAACTGGCCACTGCAGCAGGTAGCCTAACAAAATTGAAGCAGCCTTTATAGTAATCTCTATTGGCATTAGGAACTAGCCAGTGACAGATTTCAAAAGTACTGCCAAAGTAAGGAAGTATGAAAAGTCCGGGGACCAAGACCACAAGTTGATAGTAGAAGCACTTAGTATAGTTCAAGATAATGTGTCTTTAGCTTTCAGTTGTATACAAGCACAGTTATGGATACAAGCAACAGCAGTTCTCATCATATGGGAAAGGAGTGAAGGTAATGTGAAGGTAATTTTCCAGCTGAAATTCAAGAAATTGTGTGGGATAATGCAATTGATATTGAAAGGAAGTTTCAATCCTGGCGGACTATGGTGAATTTCACCTATGATCCCATTTCTAGTGTGGCAATTGCCTTTGTGCTTACCATACATAATGCCACTGTTTAAGTTATCCATCCCATCGTGGCTCTAGGATCAAACCATGAAAAAACAACACTCTATCCTTCAGAACATAGAGTGTGGGCACGAAAGATCAATGGGAAGTGGCAGACAGTAAACTTAGAATCCTGCACTGCTAGAGAACAGATGGGATTCATTTGTGAAAGCAATACTATTAATGCTCAGGTTGTGTGTTTGGACACTGAGCAGAGTATTTGTCTCTTCGAAATTCATCCAGTCACTGACCAGAAAACTGTTCTCGTATATACTGGAAAAGGGGGTATGCTTGAGAACTGCTTGTGCTGCTGTACAAATTGATAGCAATGATGTTATTCTGTCTAGTAGAAACCATTCTAATCTCTGTATATGTAATTTTGTTAAGATTATTGGATGTGATCTTTGGGTGGTCACCAACTGCAAATGGAATCTTTAATAAGTTGTGCCACCCCATTGTAGTTTTACTACTATTAGTTGGGGTAAGCTTAGGATTATCTATTATATTGTTAATGTGGAACTGGAGAATGCTATAACAAATAGCTGTACTAACATCTTTGTCAAAAGCACATGGTGAAGCACTAAAAGACACTGTTGTGAAGGTTTTCATTAAGTAAAAGAATTTACTTATTTCCTAGGAAAGGGGGGAATGAGACAGAGTAAAGATCCATTCTGAATTAGGTGAAGTGTCTAAGAGAGGTGAAAAGTCTGTGAGGCCAAAGCTGAAGGAAGAACTTGCATGCCGAGACAGCAAGCAGACAGAGAAAGAAAAACAGAAAAGACCACAAGGTCGATTTGCCCCGGACTTAGAAATTCCTTTGATAAAGAAGAACTGGTGCTAAATGTCACACGGAATGAATATGTATGAACTTATTGAGAAACTGTATGCATATGCATTTGGAAGGGGGATAAAAGAAGACCCGAGGTCTTCAGAGGTACGCATGCCTTGTTGGGGGACTTGCATCCGGGGCGCGTCGTAAATAAACATACCGGGCTTTACAACTTTTATAAAGTTGTGAGGTTTCTTCTTTTCTCCGCAAAACACCCGCCCCTCAAACATGGAGCCCTGCCCCTCACTGCATGGAGCCCTGCCCATCCCACATGGAGCCCCTTCCCTCACTCATGGAGCCCTGTCCCTTACTGCCGGGAGGCCGACCCCTTACACATGGAGCCCCGCCCATCACTGCCTAGAGCCCCGCCTTTCACTTACTGGATCCCCACCCCTGACAGCCTGGAATGCTTCCCCTCACGCATAGAACCCCTTCCCTCACTCATGGGGCCCAGACCCTCACAATTGGAGCCATGCCCCTCAAACATGGAGCCCTTCCCCTCACTGCATGGAGCCCTGCTCATCCCACATTGAGCACTGCCCATTACTGGCTGGAGCCCGTCCCCACAGACATGGAGCCCTTTCCCTCACACATGGAGCCCTGCCCCATACTTCCGGGAGCTTGACCACTAACACACGTAGCCTCGCCCTTCACTGCCTAGAACCCAGCCCCTCACTTCCTGGATCCACGCCCCTCACACGTGGAGCCCCTTCCCTCCCCCATGGAGCCCTGCCCCTCAAACATGGAGCCCTGCCCCTCACTGCATGGAGCCCGGCCAATCCCACATAGAGCCCCACCCATCACTGGCTGGAGCCCTGCCCCACACACATAACGCCCTGCCCCTTACTTCCCGAAGCCCGACCCCTAACACATGGAGCCTCGCCCATCACGTCCTAGAACCCTGCCCCTCACTGCCTGGATCCACGCCCCTCACACTTGGAGCCCCTTCCCTCACACATGGAGCACCACCCCTGAAACATGGAGCCCTGCCCCTCACTGCCTGGAGCCCTGCCCCTCACACATTGAGCCCCGCCCATCCCTTTCAAGAGGCCCGCCCCTCACTGACTGGATCCCCACCCCTCACAGCCTGGAACCCCGCCCCTCATGCATGGAACCCCTTCCCTCACTCATGGAGCCCTGCCCCTCACAATTGGAGCCGAACCCCTCAAACATGGAGCCCTGCCCCTAACTGCCTGGAGCCCTGCCCCTCACATGTGTAGCACTGCCCCTCAAAAATGGTTTTCCGCCTGTCAATTCCTAGAGCCCTTCCCCTTACACATGCGGCCTTGCCCCTTACACAGGGAGCCAGGCCCCTCACACAGAGAGCCCTGCCCCTCACTGCCTGGAAACCTGCCCCTAACACATGGAGCCCCGCCCATCCCTGCCTAGAGCCCTGCCCCTCACTAACTTGATTTCCACTCCTGAAAGCCTGGATCTCCGCCCCTCTAGCATGGAACCCCTTCCCTCACTCATGGGGCCCTGCTCCTCACAATTGGAGCCCCGCCCCTAAAACATGGAGCCCAGCCTCTTTGTGCCGGGAGCCCGAACCCTAACACATGGAGCCCCGCCCACCACTGCCTGGAGCCCTGCCTCTCACACATGGAGTCCAGCCCTATCCATATGGAGCCCCACCTGTCAAACATGGAGCCCCGCCCCTCACTTCCTGAAGCCCTGCCCCAAACACCTGGAGCCTCGACAATCACTGCCTAGAGCCCCGCCCCTCACTGACTAGATCTCCACCCCTGACAGCCTTGAACCCCGCCCATCAAGCATGGAACCCCTTCCCTCACTCATGGGGCCCTGCCCCACACAATTGGAGCCCTGCCCCTCAAAAATGGAGCCCTGCCCCTCACTGCCTGAAGCCCTTCCCCTTACACATGGAGCCCCGCCCATCACTGCCTGGAGCCCTGCCCCATACACGTGGAGCCCCTTCCCTCACACATGGAGCCCTGCCCCTTACTGCCGGGAGCCCGACCCCTGACACATGGAGCCCCACCAATCACTGCCTAGAGCCCCGCCCCTCACTGCCTGGACCCACCCCTGAAAGCCTGGAACCCCGCCCCTCACGCATGGAACCCCTTCCCTCTCTCATGGGGCCCTGCCCCTCACAATTGGAGCCCCGCCCCTAAAACATGAAGCCCTGCCCCTCACTGCATGGAGCACTGCCCATCCCACATGGAGCCCCGCCCACCACTGCCTGGAGCCCTGCCCCATTCACATGGAGCCCCTTTTCCCTAAGACATGGAGCCTTGCCCCTTACTGTCAGGAGCCCTACCCCTAACACATGGAGCCCAGCCAATCACTGCCTAGAGCCCCGCCCGTCTCTGACTGGATCCTCGCCCCTTAAATGTGGAGCCCCTTCCCTCCCACATGGAGCCCCGGCCATCAAACATGGAGCCCCGCCCATCACTGACTGGAGCCCTGCTCCACACACATGGAGCCCTGCCCCTTACTGCCGGGAGACCGACCCCAAACACATGGAGCCCTGCCCCTCACATATGGAGCCTTACCCCTTACTCCCGGGAGCCCGAACCCTAACACATGGAGCCCAGCCAATCCCACATAGAGCCCCGCCCATCACTGACTGGAGCCCTGCCCCACACACATAGCGCCCTGCCCCTTACTTCCCAAAGCCCGACCCCTAACACATGGAGCCCCGCCCATCACGTCCTAGAACCCTGCCCCTCACTGCCTGGATCCACGCCCCTCACACTTGGAGCCCCTTCCCTCACACATGGAGCACCACCCCTGAAACATGAAGCCCAGCCCCTCACTGCCTGGAGCCCTGCCCCTCACACATGGAGGCCCTTCCCTCACACATTGAGCCCTTCCCCTCACATATGGAGCCCTGCCCCTCAAACATGCAGCCCTGCTCCCCACTGCATTGAGCCCTGCCCATCCCACATGGAGCCCCGCCCATCACTGTCTAGAGCCCTGCCCCACACACATGGAGCCCCTTCCCTCACACATGGAGCCCTGCCCCTTACTGCCGGGAGCCCGAACCCTAACACATGGAGCCCCGCCCATCACTGCCTAGTGTTTTGCATAGAAAAGAAGAAACCTCACAACTTTGTGAAAGTTTTAAAGCCCGGTATGCTTTTATTACGACGCGCGCCGGACGCAAATTCCCCAACAATGCATGCGTACCTCTGAAGACCTCGGGTCTTCTTTTCTCCCCCTTCCAAATGCATATGCATGTAGTTTCAAAATAAGTTCTTACATATTCATTCCGTGTGACATTTAGCACCAGTTCTTCTTTATCAAAGGAATTTCTAATTAGGGGGCAAATCGACCTTGTGGTCTTTTCTGTTTTTCTTTCTCTTTCTCCTTGCAGTCTTGGCATGCGTGTTTTTCCTTCAGCTTTGGCCTCACAGACTTTTCACCTCTCTTAGACACTTCACCTAATTCAGAATGGATCTTTACTCTGTCTCATTCCCCCCTTTCCTAGGAAATAAGTAAATTCTTTTACTTAATGAAAACCTTCACATCACTAAGTGTCTTTTAGTGCTTCACCATGTATGTTTGACAAAGATGTTAGTACAGCTATTCGTTGTAGCATTCTCCAGTTCCAAATTAATAGCATAATAGATAATCCTAAGCTTATCCCAACTAATATTAGTAAAACTACAATGGGGTGGCACAAATTATTAAAGATTCCATTTGTAGTTGGTGACCACCCAAAGATCACATCTCACCAGTGATGATCCATATTTTGTTTTATTCTTTGTTGTGGGATCTCAGCCCCTCAGGACTGAGATACAGAGTGCCCGAGACCACCCTTGGGGGGCTCGGGAGTCCTGGAATGTTGCCAGAAGTGCCTGGTGGCTGGACTTTGATCCCACACAGACGACGACGACTGTATGAGGATGGGAGGATTTCACTAGGGTGAATGGTGAAGGGATAAGTTAATTAGAGTGTGAGACACAAGGTTTAGGATTTCTGTACAGGGGGGTCTGAAGAAGTAAGATGGAGGAATTGGGGTGTGTCCTGTCCTTCTTCTTCTTCTTCTCGGCCTCCATCTTCTGTGGTGATGGTGGCACTTTGGGATTGGTTATTACTAGAAGTGCACCGGTTAATAAGGGTATAAGGTATTGGGGAGAAATTGTAAATATTGTCCACGTAACTACGAGTATAAAGATAGATGACCGCCCCGGGGGCTCGCAGTGTGCCCATGGCTGGCTTGCTGGGCAGACCTCTGTTGGGCTGAAAGAAAATCTTTTAGATAAACAATTAATAAACACCGAGACCGAGAAAGATCAGAAGTCTCTTCTCGTCTTTTGAAGCGCCGGACTGTCCAAGGCCACCCTGGGCCTTTCCAGGCCACCTAAACAGCCGAGCAAAAGAAAAGAGAAAACCTGATACTTTGTAGAACTCTGGTTATCTCCTTTGTATCATGTTGGACAGTAATTAAGGTTTTCTTTACGCTTCCTTGGATTCCTTTCAAGCCTTCCAATAGGTCTTGGTGCTTAATTAATTGTTTTACCAATGTAAGGTTCATCCCACTGGGGGTAGGTGGTAGTCTGTGATACATTGTGTAATTGGCTTAAATCAGCTGGTGGGATGTTACTGGTACCAAATACGAAAAATCACACCCAATAATCCTAACAAAATTACAAATACAGAGATTAGAATGGTTTCTACTAGACAGAATAACATCATTGCTATCAATTTGTACAGCAGCACAAGCAGTTCTCAAGCATACACCCTTTTCCAGTATATACGAGCACAGTTTTCTGGTCAGTGACTGGATGAATTTCAAAGTGACAAATACTCTGTTCAGTGTCCTAACACACATCCTGAGCATTAATAGTATTGCTTTCACAAATGAATCCCATCTGATCTCTAGTAATGCAGGATTCTAAGTTTACTGTCTGCCACTCTCCATTCATCTTTCCTGCCCACACTCTGTGTTCTGAAGGATAGAGTATTGCTTTTTCATGGCTTAATCCTAGTGCAATGGTGGGATGGATAACTTAAACACTGGCATTATGTATGGTAAGCACAAAGGCAGTTGCTACATTAGAAAGAGGATCATAGGTGAAATTCACCACAGTCCACCAAGATTGAAACTTCCTTTCAATATCAATTGCATTATCCCACACAATTTCTTGAATTTCAGCTGAAAAATTACCTTCACCCCTTTCCCATATGATCAGAGCTGCTGTTGCTTGTATCCATAACTGTGCTTGTATACAACTGAAAGCTAAAGACACATTATCTTGAACTATACAAAGTGCTTCTACTATCAACTTGTGGTCTTGGTCCCCGGCCTTTTCATACTTCCTTACTTTGGCAGTACTTTTGAAATCTGTCACTGGCTAGTTCCTAATGCCAATAGAGATTACTATAAAGGCTGCTTCAATTTTGTTAGGCTACCTGCTGCAGTGGCCAGTTTATTCACCAGTATTTCTGAATCAATTCCATTTAAAACTCCTAATCTTGTCCCTAATATGCCAGTTAGATGTTTGTTATGGGGAACAGGAACTGCTTTCTGTCCATGACCATCCCTCCTTGCCAGAGGGATGTGCTGGGCTCACTAGGTCATATTTGAGGCAGATGTTTGTTCTGAAATGTAGAGACCTCAGGGAATCTCCTTCCCCCTCCAAAGCACCTGATTTCCCAGATGTGTGGCAAGCAGGAATGTCTCTCCTGGTCTACAAAACCTCACCCACCTCGCCCCTAGCTTCAGGTCCAAGCCTCAAGTAAATAATGAAGGGGAAGTCTGAGAGAAGAGCCTAAATTCATTGCAGTGCCTCAGAAGAAACTGGGATCAGGTTTCTGCTCTTGAAACACTCAGCACAAAAGTGATGCTCATAATCCTACAGCCTGCTGCTGAGCTCTGAGGGGGGGTCTCTCTCTCAACATCTTTTAAGCAGAATCCAACTGCCTCAGACTGGGACAATCACTGATCCAAATCTCAGTAGGAAAAGGGATAGCTATAAATAAAGAAAATCACCTTCCTTGCTTGGGTTAATTTACCACCTGCAGTTCAGCACCCTTTACCAGCCATTTCCTGAGTGTTCAGCCAACCAGCTTGGAAAATGACCTAAGGAAACTGATTTCTTGGTGTTACTGGTTTTTGGCACCAGGAGAGCTGGCTCCTTCCTTTCTTGTTCTGCTCCTGAGATATGCCTGTTTTTGTAACCATGTTGTCCAGCCCTCAAAGGAAGTTTTTAGGAAGGAGGAGCAGGCTGGTTGGATTTTTGAGATGTTAATTTGCATTATCAACTCCACACATTTGAGAGACCATTCTGGATTGAATAATAGCTGTTGTTCAGTCACATTCTTTACTACGTTAGGTCCAAGTTTTGAGTATGGGTAGAGTCTGAACTAGTATGGGGTGTATAAGGCCCTGCTGTGGTAAAAAGTGCAGTGTCCACTTTGAATTCAAATGAAAGTCTGATAGTAATTTGAGCTCAAAGGCAGGTCACGTCTACAGGCTGTATCAAGGTGAAATTACACCAACAGTCTGATTCACTTAGGTTATCACAGACTTCCTGGTGTTCATATACACCAGGGGAGGTTCAGACACTAATTACATCTGGTCTCTCATAAGCTGCTACCCTATTGATGACCTTGCACCCTACTTTGATTTCTTCTCCTCTGGTTCCTTGAAGTGTCCACAGTTCCTGTTCCTGCCATTCTTGCTCCTCATATACCTGATTCTCGTGGATTACTACAGTAGATATGTTTAAATCTTTTATCTCAGAAGGTTTTCCTATGGATCCAGTAGACTGATTAAATGCCTGGGACCAAGGCCATTCAGCATTGCTTTGGATGTTGGAAAAGAAATGAAATTTAGCAAAATATTTTATTATAGTGAGTTGTGTGTGAACTGGTTTGTTAAAAAGTAGTTTTGTAGCCGTTGAAAGTGTGTTGGGTTTTGTGTGTAACCTAGCAGGTAGTCTTAGGGATTTAATAAATAATTAAACTAGTGCAGGAAAGTAAGAATGCTAACCTCTCTGGAGGCAGCATACAATGCTCTTAGAATAAGATAAGCAGAGGATTAATGATCTTCTTTGTGAACCAAGGAATGTATCACAAGGGGTCTGTGACCAGGCAAGGGGAACGGGAAACTGTTTCTTGGAGACTTTGTTGTGAATCGCATTTATAAGAGGGAAACACCCATATGTGAATTTGGGGGCTCGGACTCTGGGACGTGAGTCCCCCAGTTCCCCGGGCCTTTAATAAAGCACCCACAAAACTTATCCAAGTTTTGTGTCATTTATCAATCGGGCAACATGGATAGAGGTACTCTCTAGTTCTAAAACTGCAGTTATAATTCTGTACAAAACAATCCTGTAAACTAAAGTATGAACTACTCCCGACCGCAATATACTCATTTGCCCGAGTAAGTTTTAATCTCAGTTCATTGTCTCCTGGTGTCACTCCTGAAGGGGCTTCTGGGCCTTCTTCACCCAAGAGTGATGGATCCAGGTATTCTGCTCCTTGATTTTGATTGCAGTGAAGGTGATGAGAAGTACTTGCAGTGGTCTCTCCCACTGTGGTTCCGAAGTCTTCTCTGTAAGAGACTTAACATATATATCATCCCCAGGCTATCTAACTCCCTGCTCCGAGTTCCAGCCACATGTTTCTCAATTACTCTGAGCTGTTTGCTTAAAGCCACCATGTAGGTGGACATTCTGGACATTCCCTTTGTATTCTATATGGTCTTCTATAGGGCATTCCAAAAGGACTCAGCATTCCTTTAGCTCAAGGTTTAGTTTGAATTTGCAATAGTGCTAGTGGAAAAGCTTGGGCTGGGGTAGATTAACTTCTTGCCCCAGTCTTATTCATTCTCTCCACCTGGCCGCTTGATTGGTCGTGGTATGGGGTGTGAAGTTCCTAATCTATGCCCAGATGGCTACTAATCTGTTGCACTATTTTGGAAATGAAATGTGATTCTTTATTTGAGGATATCGTGGCTGGAACTCTGAAGCCTGGTATTATTTCTTGTAAAAATAATCTGGTCACCTCTTGAGCTTTGACAGTTCTGGTGGGGAATGTTTCTGGCCACCCTGAAAATGTATCTATCAATACCAGTAAATACTGATACCCCCCTTTTCCTTGGGAGTTCTGAAAAGTTAATTTGCCACTGCTGTACAGGCTCATGGCCTCTCCCAGTCTGACCGAGTTTCGGCCGGGGGGTATTTTGGGGTTAATCTGGAGGCAAGGATCACACTGTCGGCTCACCTGAGTGATAGTGGCATATAAATTCCTGACAACGATACAACAATTCTTTCAATCAGATGTGTGTTCTAGAAAGCCTGTGGAAATTACTACTTCAAAGTCAACACTTCGTTTCAATGCACTCTGTATTGTTGCCCGATTGATAAATGACACAAAACTCGGATAAGTTTTGTGGGTGCTTTATTAAGGGCCCCGGGAGCTGGGGGGACTCACGTCCCAAAAACCCGAGCCCCTGATTTCACATATGGGTGCTTCCCTCTTATACATGCGATTCACAACAAAGTCTCCAAGAAACAGTTCCCCGTTCCCCTTGCCTAGTCTCTAAGAAACAGTTCCCCGTTCCCCTTGCCTAGTCACAGACCCCTTGTGATACATTCCTTGGTTCACAAACAAGATCATTAATCTTCTGCTTATCTTATTCTAAGAGCATTGTATGCTGCCTCCAGACAGGTTAGCATTCTTACTTTCCTGCACTGGTTTAAATATTTATTAAATCCCTAAGACTACCTGCTAAGTTACACACAAAACCCAACACACTTTCAACGGCTACAAAACTACTTTTTAACAAACCAGTTCACACACAACTCGCTATAATTAAACATTTTGCTAAATTTCATTTCTTTTCCAACAGTATCACTCGCAGCCTTGGTCATTTTGAGAAAGGAGCCACACTCTATAAAAAGCTTTTAAGTAGTTAGGCCCTAGTGTGTTTTCTAGTGTCCTTCCTTCACTAGTAACCACGAAAATGGGAAGGGATTGCTAGCTCTCTTTCAATGGTAGCCCACCCCTTGCAGTTGTACGTCTCTTTGGGTTAGTATTATTGTATTATGGCTTACCTTCGAGGAAAATCTGTACCTCACCCTTTGCTGCTTTCTTTGCCTCTCCATCCGCCAGCTCATTTCTTTCCTCCAATTTTAAGCTCACTCTCTGGTGTGCCTTAATATGCTTTTTCAGGTAGCTGAACTGCTTCCAGCAGCTGGATTGTCTCTTCTTTCCCTGTGAGGTCAGCAGTCCCCTCTCCTTCCAGATGGCTCCATGTGCATGTATGACTCCAAATGCATACCTTGAGTCTGTGTAGATGGTTATTCTCCTCCCTTTTGCCCTTTCCAGGGCATGGGTCAGGGCAATTATCTCAGCCTTCTGCGCAGAGGTACCTGTTGGTAAGGGTCCAGACTCTATTACCTCTCTGCAGGTAGTCACTGTGAAATTTGCAATGTCGCTTTCCTGTCAGTGAACCAGGTCTCCGCATCATTCAAAGGAGTGTCCTTTAGGTCTGGGCGGCTGGAGTAGGTAGCTTCAATGGTCTCTAGGCAATCATGGTGTACTGCTTCTCCTTGATTTCCACTGAGAAAAGAAGCTGGATTGACAATATTAGTCACCACTATCTCTACATCGTCTTACTCTACCATGATGGCCTGGCATTTCAGAAACCTCTGTGGTGAAAGCCAGTGGCCACACTTTACTTCCAGTACTGCGGACACTGTATGGGACACTAGCACAGTCATTTTTGTCCCAGGGTAAACTTGCGTGCCTCTTGTATATTCAGCACAACTGCTGCTACAGCTCTGAGGCAACCTGGCCATCCTTTGGCTGTTGCATCTAGTTGCTTAAAGAAGTAAGCAACTACCCTTCAGTATGGGCCCAAGTCCTGAGCCAATATTCCCTGGGCAATTCCTTGCGTGGAAAAATAGAAAGAATGGTTTACTTACATCTGGAAGTTTCAAAGCTGGAGCCGACATGAGGGCACTCTCTCTAGCTGGCGAAAGGCCCGTGTGGCGTCTTTTGTCCACTGGAGATCTCAGTTTCCATTGGCAATAACAGCATAGAGGGGTCTGGCGAACAGTCCATAATTATAAACAGCTGGCACTACCCTGCCATGCCTAAGAAGGTTCAGAGTTCCTTCGTTGTCTGGGGTTTCAGGGTTTGGCATATGGCTTCCCTGCCTTAAAGTCTGCTGCTCCGCACTCACTTCTTATCCCAGGTAGATTACCTTCTGTTTCACTACCTGTGCCTTTTTCTTTGAGACTCTGCGCCCTTGGAGTCCTAGGAAATTCAAAAGGCTTACCGTCCAGGCTTCTCCTACTTCCCTCGTCCGAGTAGCTACTAGAAGATCGTCCACATACTGCAACAGCCTCCTTTCCTCTTGTGGAGCTTCCCGGGACTCTGGGTCTTTGCAAGCTGTTCTCCAATCGGAGTGGGGAATCTTGAAGCCTTCAGGCACATGGACTATGTGAGCTTGTATTTGAATGCAAAAGCTTTCTGGCTGGCTTCGTGGATAGGGAGGCAAAAGAAGGCATCTCTTAGGCCTAAAACAGTGAACCAGGTTAGCTCATGTGTTAAACAAGTTGGTAAAGTCTATGGATTTGCTACCAAAGGGTATAAATTCTATGTTATCTTATTGACAGCCCTTAATCCAGTACTATCAGTTATTGGGCTGATTCCTTCCTTATCTTCCTTTTGAGGGTACTACTCAGTTCTCACTAGTTGTGTTCTTTCCTTAAGCTTGATTACTATGGGGGGGAATCTTTCACTCTCTCTGGTACAGCAGAGGCCCATACCCTTGAAAACACTTATTTACTTATTCTAATATCTCCTTACTAATGTCTTTAATTTCAGTGTCTGTTAATGTTAAGCCTAACCTCTTTATATCATTTGCCTCCAGAGTAACCTTTCTCATTTGACAATGTTTAGCAAATTGAGCGAATTGTACAAAAGCTTTTAGGTACACATAGTACACATGTTACTTTAAAGGTTTGCACAAGTATGCCTTCTCAGACTGGCCAGTTTGTTCATTCCCCACACTACAACATAAACATTCTCCACAGGTACTAAAGCTTTATTTAAAACTGAATATATGACCCTTGTGTCGAAAAAAATTCTTCCCTTTTGGGGAGGTCATCTTTACCCTTCCTCCCTTACCTTGGGAGGAGCCTTTAGCAAATCATATGTACTCATTTTGCGAACTGTGATTGCTTTGCATTTCAGCATGATAATCCTTGCCTGATTTCATACGTTGCTATCTTATGCTGCGTGCTGAACAACATGTTTGATTTGCTTTCTCTTTGCCTTGTTTTCCTTTTTCAAGGGCCAAGACCAGAGGGCGGTCTGATCTTACAGTCTCTTTGCCATTCTGGGTGATTTCTTAAAACAAAAGGACATTTCAGCATGCAAAAAACCCATCCCACTTATCTTCCTATTTTAAAACAGTACTAATTGCAATGAAGTATTATAAATCTTTTTATTTTCTGAGCTGGTCCTACTGGCAGCCTTCTCCCAGTGAGCTCCTCCAAAAAGGGCTAATTTAGGAACCTCTTTGCTCTGGTCAGTTCTCATTACCTCTTTCTCCCTGCCCTATCTTGCTTCCACTCAAACCTCTTTTCACAGACCTTCACAGTAGTTTCTCAGTTTTCCTCCTACACACACACAGCTCCAGGTGGCAGGTATCAGATGTGATTCCCACACACAAGCTCTAAGACCTTAGGTTCTGAATCCGCTTGACCAGAAACCTCTAATTTACACTCGGGGCAAGTGCCCTGACATTTATTAGAACAGCAAAACAGCAATACCAGTGTTTCTCATAAACACCGCACTGCAATAATACCTGCACATCCAGCTTTTGCCCACAGGCCATTCCCGTGTTCCCTGGGGAGACGGGGCAGCCAGAGCTGTCCCTGTGCCCAGGGGACAGCCACTGTCACCTCACACAGCATGCTAATCAAAAACGTGGAATAAACACTGCGTTCTGATCAAACAAAATATCAGTCTTTTCTAGTTCTCTTCTTGCACAATCTAATTAAGCACTGTGTCTACTTACACTTGTTTTACTGCTTTGCAAAAAGGCTGTGCTAGTCACAGCCGAAACTCTGATATGCGCACAGACACAGACACGCACCCGCACCCCCCCTTTATCTCAAATTCACTAGAGCCAAGGCTTGCATTGCTGAGAGGGAGAATTCTTGGAATTCCTTTAACTCGCTTTATCGCAGTTAAGCATAAATCACCGTACTACAGTTCTCCTGTGTAAGATGCCGCTCTTGTTGCAACAAAATCTTAAAATCTCCACAAACGCTACTATACAATCTGAGAATCAAATTACCACAATGCAGCAGAAGAAAATCACCACACAAAATCACTGGGAAAGGGCATATTTCTCAAAGTGCTCACTTTTCTCAACACAACACAGCATACCGTAATTCGGCATTTACTCACATCAATTTTTCCTGGACACAATCAAAATAACAGCACACAGCCTAGAGAACAAATCCAAACATCCAAGGTAAAGGAACTCTCTGAGCTCATACTCACGGTTAAAATGTACCAAATCTACACAAATCACTACATTTAAACACAATAAATACCATCACTGTCGTTCCTCCACTCGCTTCTCCGTGGGGAATTTCTCTCCCTGCCCCCGCAGGCTACTGCAGCCGGTGCCCCAGGCCTCACTTGGCTGCTTCAAACACGGGTAGTACTCACCCCCCCCCCCCCACACACACACTGTAGGGCACTGTAGATTTACTCTCTTTTATACACCGTACACTTTTACCCTTGTACAATTAGAAACACAGTGCACTGACCACACAATGCATACATTAACCGTACAGCAACACAGTGTCCAGACATCACACACACACAAACAAAACACACACGGGCTCAGCGGTCCTGCTCCATCAGAACAATGAACCCCCAAGACACACATACACGGGTTCACCCGGCTCACCCCTAGAGCCTCTAGCGGTTCTGCTCCATCAGAACAATGAACCCTCAACACATATACACGGGTTCACCCGGCTCACCCCCAGAACCGCTTGCGGTCTGCTCTATCAGAACGATGAACCCCGTCTCTAATACAGCTGCTCCATCAGCTTAACCCAGACGTCTCTGGGTGGTTTACTCCCTTGCTCTCCTTTCCCTCCCCCAGGGGCCCCTCAGTACATACCATATCTTCCTCCGCAGGCCAGCAGGTCCCTGTCTGTCCTGGCAGGTAGCAAGTTGAGACGAGCGGAGCCCCACCAGGAAAAAATCCTAGGGCGCGCCTTGGAGGTCTGTCTATCCCCCCTGCCCCTGCGGGGACAGAGAACTCCTGACTGGCTCGCCATAATGTTTTGCGGAGAAAAGAAGAAAGCTCAAAACTTTGTAAAAGTTGTAAAGCCGGGTATGCTTTTATTACGACGCGCGCCGGACGCAAGTTCCCCAAAAAAGGCATGCTTACCTCTGAAGACCTCAGGTCTTCTTTTATCCCCCTTCCAAATGCATATGCATAAAGTTTCAAAATAAGTTCATACATATTCATTCCGTGTGACATTTAGCACCAGTTCTCCTTTATCAAACGACTTTCTAAGTCGGGGGCAAATCGACCTTGTGATCTTTTCTGTTTTTCTTTCTCTGTCTCCTTGCTGTCTCGGCATGCGAGTTTTTCCTTCGGCTTTGGCCACACAGACTTTTCACCTTTCCTAGAAACTTAACCTAATACAGAACGTATCTTAACTCTGTCTCAATTGAACCCTTCCCCGCACTGCCTGGACCCCCGCCCCTCACGCATGGAACCCCTTCCCTCACTCATGGGGCCCTGCCCCTCACCATTGGAGCCCCGCCCCTCAAACATGGAGCCCTGCCCCGCACTGCATTGAGCCCTGCCCATCCCACATGGAGCCCCACCCATCACTGGCTTGAGCTTTGCCCCGCACACATGGAGCCCCTTCCCTCAAAAATGGAGCCCGGCCCCTTAGTGCCGGGAGCCCGACCCCTAACACATGGAGCCCCACCCATCACTGCCTAGAACCCTGCCCCTCACTGCCTGGATCCACACCCCTCACACGTGGAGCCCCTTCACTAACACATGGAGCCCCGCCCCTAAAACATGGAGCCCTGCCAATCACTGCCTGGAGCACTGCCTCTCACACACAGAGCCCAGCCCTATCGACATGGAGCCCCGCCCCTAACATAGTGAGCCTCTCTTCTCACTTCCTGAAGCCCTGCCCCTCACTCATGGAGCCCCGCATATCACTGCCTGGAGCCCCGCCTCTCACACGTGGAGCCTCTTCCCTCACTGCATGGAGCCTTGCCCATCCCACATGGAGCCCCGCCCACCACTGGCTGGAGCCCTGCCCCACACACATGGAGCCCCTTCCCTCACACATGGAGCCCTGCCCCTCACTGCCGGGAGCCTGACCCCTAACACATGGAGCCCCACAAATCACTGCCAAAAGCCCACCCCTCACTGACTGTATCCCCACCCCTGACAGCCTGGAACCCCGCCCCTGACGCATGGAACCCCTTCCCTCACGCATGGGTCCCTGCCCCTCACAATTGGAGCCCCGCCCTTAACACATGGAGCCCTGCCCCTCAGTGCATAAAGCCCTGCCCATCCCACATGGAGCCCCGCACATTCCTGGCTACAGCCCTGCCCCACACACATGGAGCCCCTTCCCTCACACATGGAGCCCCGCCGCTTACTGCCAGGAGCCCGAACCCTAACACATGGAGCCCCGCCCATCACTGCCTAGAGCCCCGCACCTCACTGACTGGATCCCCACCCCTGACAGCCTAGAACCCCACCTCTCACGCATGGAACCCCTTCCCTGAATCATGGGGCCCTGCCCCTCACAATTGGAGCCCCGCCCCTCAAACATGGAGCCCTGCCCCTCACTGCATGGAGCCCTGCTCATCCCAAATGCAGCCCCGCACATCACTGGCTGGAGCCCTGCCCCACACACATGGAGCCCCTTCCCTCACACATGGAGCCCTGCCCCTTACTGCCTGGATTTACGCCCCTCACAGTGGAGCCCCTTTCCTCACAAATGGAGCCCCGCCCCTCAAACATTGAGCCCCACCCCCCACTGCCTAAAGCGCTGCCCCTCAAACATGCGGCCTTGCCCCTTACAAATGGAGCACCGCCCCTCACTTCCTGGAGCCCTGCCCCTAACACATGGAGCCCCGCCCATCCCTGCCCAGAGCCCCGCCCCTCACTGACTGGATTCCTTCCCCTGACAGCCTGGAACCCCGCCCCTCACGCATAGAACCCCTTCCCCCACTCATGGGGCCCTGCTGGTCAGAATTGGAGCCCCGCCTCTCCAACATGGAGCCGTGCCCATCAATGCCTGGAGCCCTGCCCCACACACATCGCCTCGCCCCTCAAACATGCAGCCTTGCCCCTCACACATTGAGCACCGCCCCTCACTTCCTGGACCCCTGCCCCGAAAACATGGAGCCCTGCCCCTTACTGCTTTGAGCGCCACCCCTCACTGACTGGATCACTCCCCCTGACAGCCTGGAACCCCGCCCCTAACGCATAAAACCCCTTCAATCACTCATGAGGCCCTGCCCCTCACGATTGGAGCCCCGCCCCTCAAAAAGGAGCCCTGCTCCTCAAACATGGAGCCCTGCCCCTCACAAATGGTTTCCTGCCCCTCGATGGCTGGAGCCCTGCCCCTCACACATGCGGCCAAGCCCCTCAAAGATTGAGCCCCGCCCCACACACAAAGAGCGCCATTCCCTCACTGCCTGGAGCCTTGCCCCTTACACATGGAGCCCCGCCCATCACTGCCTAGAGCCCGCCCCTCACTGACTTTATCGCCATCCCTGAAAGCCTGGAACCCCGCCCCTCACGCATGGAACCCTTTCCCTCACTCATGGGGCCCTGCCCCTCACAATTGGAGGCCCGCCCCTCAAACATGGAGCCCTTCCCCTCACTGCATAAAGCCCTGCCCATCCCACATGGAGCCCCGCCCATCACTGCCAAGAAGCCTGCCCCTCACTGCCCGGATCCACGCCCCTCACACGTGGAGCCCCTTACCCCACGCATGGAGACCTGCCCCGCAAACATGGAGCCCTGTCCCTCACTGCTTGGTGCCCTGCCCATCTTACATGGAGCCCCGCCCCTCAAACTTTGAGCCCTTCCCCTCACTGCCTGCATCCACGCCCCTCACACGTGGAGACACTTGCCTCACACATGGAGCCCCGCCCCTCAAACATTGAGCCCCTCCCATCATTCCTGGAGCCCTGCCCCACAAACATGGAGCCCCTTCCCTCATACATGGAGCCCTGCCCCTTACTTCCGGGAGCCCAACCCCTAACACATGGAGCCCCGCCCATCACTGCCTAGAACATTGCCTCTCACTGCCTGGATCCACGCGCCTCACACGAGGAGCCCCTTTCTTCACTCATGGGGCCCTGCCCAAAACAATTGGAGCCCCGCCCATCAATTCCTGGAGACCTGCCGCTAACACATGAAGCTCCGCCAATCACTGCCGAGAGCCCCGCCCCTCACTGACTTGATCCCCACCCCTGAAAGCCTTGAACCCAGCCCCTCACGCATGGAACCCCTTCCTTCACTAATGGGGCCCTTCCTCCCCCAGTTGGAGCCCCGCCCCTTAAACATGGAGCCCTGCCCCTCACTGCATGGAGCCCTGCACATCCCACATGGAGCCCCGCCCATCAGTGGCTGGAGCCCTGCCCCACACACATGGAGCCCCTTCCCTCAGACATGGAGCGCTGCCCCTTACTGCCGGGAGACCAACCCCAAACATATGGAGCCCCGCCCATCACTGCCTAGAGCCCCGCCCCTCACAAATGCAGCCCCGCCCATCACTGCCTGGAGTCCCTTCTCTCACACGTGGAGCCCATTCCCTCACACATGGACCCCTGCCCCTCACTGCATGGAGCCCTGCACATCTCACATGGAGCTCCGCCCATCAGTGGCTGGAGGCCTGCCCCACACACATGGAGCCCGCCACTCGCACATGGAGCCCAGCCCCTCACTGCCTCGAGCCCCGACCCTCAATGACTGGATCCCTACCCCGCACATGTGGAGCGCCTTCCCTCACACATGGAGCCCCGCCGCTCACACATGGAGTCCTGTCGATCACTGCCTGGAGCCCTGCCTCTCACACATGGAGCCCAGCTCTATCCACATGGAGCCCCGCCCCTCACACATGGTGCCCCGCACTTCATTGCCTGAACCCTTTCCGTCACACATGGAGCCCCCCCAAAACCGCCTGGAGCCCCGCCCCTCACACGTTTAGCCCCTTCCCTCAAACATGGAGCACCGCCCCTCAAAATGCAGCCACGCCCATCATTTTCTTGAGCCCTGCCTGTCACACATGGAGCCAAGCCCTATCCACATGGAGCCCCGCCCTTCACTTCCTGAAGCCCTGCCCCTCACACATGTCGCCTCGCCCCTCACACATAGAGCCCTGCCTCTCACACACAGAACTCCGCCCCTCACTGCCTGGAGCCCTGCCCCTAACTCATGGAGCCCCGCCCAAAATTTCCTGGAGCCCCGCCCCTTACACGTTTAGCCTCTTCCCTCAAACAAGGAGCCCTGCCCCTTATTGCCGGGAGTCCGACCCCTAACACACGGAGCCCCGCCCCCCACTGCCTGAAGCCCTGCCCCTCACACATGGATCCCCGCCCATCACTTCCTAGAGCTCGCCCCTCACTGACTGGTTCTTCCCCCCTGACAGCCTGGAACCCCGCCCCTAACGCATGGAACCCCTTCCCTCACTCATGGGGCCCTGCTCCTCACAATTGGAGCCCCGCCCCTCAAACATGGAGCCCTGCCCCTCACACATGCGGCCTCGTCCCTCCCACATGGAGCCCCCCCGTCACACATGGGGCCCCGCCCATCTCTGCCTAGAGCCCCGCCCCTCACTGACTGGATCCCCACCCCTGACAGCCTGGAACCCCGCCTCTCACTGCATGGAACCCCTTCCCTCAATCATGGGGCCCTGCCGGTCACAATTGGAGCCCCTTCCCTCACACATAGAGCCCTGCCCCTTACTGCTGGGAGCCCGACCCCTAACACATGGAGCCCCGCCCATCACTGCCTAGAGCCCCGCCCCTCACTGACTGGATCCCCATCCCTGACAGCCTGGAACGCTTCCCCTCACGCATGGAACCCCTTCTGTCACTCATGGGGCCCTGCTCCTCACAATTGGAGCCCCGCCCCTCAAACATGGAGCCCCGCCCCTCACTGCATGGAGCCCTGCCCCACACACATTGAGCCCCTTCCCTCGCACATGGAGCCCTGCCCCTTACTGCCGGGAGCCCGACCCCTAACACATGGAGCCCCACACAACACTTCCTAGAACCCTGCCCCTCACTGCCCTGATCCACACCCCTCACATGTGGAGCCCCTTCCCTCACACATGGAGCCCCGCCCCTCAAACATGGAGCCCCATGCATCATTGCCTGGAGCCCTGCCTCTCACACATGGAGCCCAGCCCTGTCCACATGGAGCCCCGCACCTCACACTTGGAGGCCTGACCCTCAATGCCTGAAGCCCTTCCCCTCACACATGGAGCCACGCCCAACAGTGCCTGGAGCCCCGCCCCTCACACGTTTAGCCTCTTCCCTCACACATGGAGCCCCGCCCCTCACTGCCTGAAGCCCTGCCCCTCACACATGGATCCCCGCCCATCACTTCCTAGAGCCCCGCCCCTCACTGACTGGTTCTTGCCCCTGACAGCCTGGAACCCCACCCCTCACGCATGGAACCCCTTCCCTCACTCATGGGGCCCTGGCCCTCACAATTGGAGCCCCGCCCCTCAAACATGGTTCCCTGCCCCTCACTGCATTGAGCCCTTCCCATCTCACATGGAGCCCCGCCCATCACTGGCTGGAGCCCTGCCCCACACACATGAAGTCCCTTCCCTCACATATGGAGCCCGGCTCCTTAAACATGGAGCACCCCCCATCCCTGCTTGGATCTCTGCCTCACACTCATGGAGCCCTGGCCTTTACTGCCTGGAGCCCTGCCCCACACACATGGAGCCCCTTCCCTCACACATGGAGCCCTGCCCCTTACTGCTGGGAGCCCTGCCCCTAACACATGGAGCCCCGCCCATCACTGCCTAGAGCCCCGCCCCTCACTGCAGTTATTGATTTTTGAAGCCACTGCACATCAGGCATTGGGGCCCATCAATCCTAAAGACCCTTTCCAAGTGGAATGGGGATTTGCCTCCTCAGGGCTATCAATACACATCTGGCAGCAAGGTCCCGAGGGTCCAACAAGGCCTGTCAGCTTCTTTTCCCGTGGTTTTAAAGATGCTGAAAAAAGATATACTACCTGGGAAAAAGGATTGTTTGTTGTTAGCTTAGTTCTCATTGAAGTAGAAAAAATCACATGGCAGCAAGCTATCATCTTGAGAGGTCCCTTCAAGGTAATTAAAGCTGTCACAAATGGGACCCCTCCACCTGACGGCATAGCTCAAAAGTCATCAGTCAGGAAATGGTATGCTCAAATAGAGTATTACTGCAATAGCTTTTCTGTCACAGAAGGTGCTGCAAAATTCTTGGCAATACAAGACACTGAGAGCCTGGATAGTAGCCAAGACAAACCTGCTTCTGTAATAAAAATGGCACCACCATTCTCACCTGAAATAGCAGCAAACTGTTGGTTTACAGATGCTTCCTCAAAGCGGGAAGGAAAAATTTGGAAATATAAGGCGGCTGCCTTACATATTTCATCTGGTGAAAAAATTATCACAGAAGGGGAGGGCAGCGCTCAGGTAGGAGAACTCATAGCCCTCTGGAGTGTTTTCCAGCGTGAGGCACAAAGCACTTCTCCTGTTTACATCTATACTAATTCATATGCAGTATACAAAGGCTGCACTGAGTGGCTCCCTTTCTGGCAACAGAATGGCTGGGAAGTTAACAGAATCCCAGTGTGGCAGAAAGATAAGTGGAAAGAAATCCTAGAAATCGCCAGTAAAGGAAACTTTCTGGTTGGTTGGGTAGCTTCTCATCAAACAGATGGGAATCAAGCAGGTGAATGGAACAACAAAGTTGATGAACTAGCAAAGCTTAGCCCCCTGAAAAAAGAAACTATTTCAGAGGACTGGAATCAACTGTTAGAATGGTTACATGTAAAAAGGCAGCACACAGGTGCCAAAGATCTGTACCAGGAAGCACACGCCCGCGGCTGGCCAGTCACCAGGGAAATGTGTAAAACATGCATATCGGCCTGCGAACAGTGCCGCAAGCGACTGGAAAGGCATCCTTTAGAGGATGACCCTCTGCATTTAAGGAAAGGTAAAGGCTTGTGGGATGCGTGGCAGGTAGATTATATTGGTCCTTTTAAGAAATCAGGAGGTAAACATTTTGTGTTAGTAGGAGTGGAAATTGTATCTGGGTTAGTACAAGCTGATGCTTTTAAAAGGGCCACAGGTGAAAATACAGTTAAAGCTTTGCAGGGGTGGTTTGGAACTTTTCCAAAGCCGCAAGAAATTCAGTCTGACAACGGGTCTCACTTTACTGCCAAGGTGGTTCAGGATTGGGCCAAAGCCGAAGGCATAAAGTGGACCTTTCACACTCCTTACTACCCTCAGGCTAACGGGATCGTGGAAAGGACAAATGGCCTTTTAAAGCGGTTCCTTAAGCCCCACAAAGCAAGCTGGGACTGTCGACTGTGGGAGGCTGTTAAAGGGGTAAATAGCAGGTGGGGAGTGAATGGCTGCCCCAAAGTTACCGCTTTTTACCCCACACCTCCAAGCATCATCCCTTCACTGGAAGGTCCCGACGATGCAAACAACCCATCACATTACCCTGGACAACCTGTCTTAGTGGACCTCCCCTCGGTGGGTGAGGTACCACTTGTGCTGAAAACCCCTCTGAATAAATATGCATGGGTAGCCTCTGACGCTCTTGGAAAAGAGCACCGCATACACACACGCTGGATAATCCCCTCATTTTAAACTCCTTTCTGCCTCTCAGTGGCAGGATTTTTTGTTGTTCTTGCTTTTACAGGTGAACCCCGAGGGACATGAGAATCGTCTGAAAACATGATAATCTTGCTAATACTTTTCTGCATTTTACCGCAATTTCATGGACAACCCCCTGGTGAGCAGCTGTGGCCTGAAGCCATTGTTCAGCACACCAGTGCCCTTGGAACCTATCCTAAGGGCCGTTACCCGAGCCTGGCAACCCGAGTGCAGCATGACTCCAAGGTGTACCGCCCGAATGAGTGGAGGTGGGATCAGAATGAGTTGATGAGAACCCTGACGGGAACGGTTGGTGAGTCAATTGTGGTAACATGCAGAAAAGTGGAAGGAACCCTCCATGAAAAAGCCACCTCCATCATAATTGCTGGAAATTTTATGGAAGCAGGTGGAAAGAATCATCTGGGCATCCCCTCAGCAAAATTGTGTCCCACAAAGAAATGGGGGTGTTCCAAAATAGAAAGTCCCCTTACTCTGTGTTGCCGCCAGGAACATGTTGGTAGTTATGTTTCTAATACCAAAACCACCAATGTTGCAATTACAAAAGATTGTAATGATGAATCACTTGATTGCTGGTAGAGTTTTGCTTTGATCAAACCCACTTATGTGACATGTCGTTGGGAGAATGACACAGCTAGTCCATTAGGACTAAGAGGCTTGATTTACACATTTAAGATAAACACTGTACCAAAACCCACACCGAGTGCTGTAATTACACTCTCTCAGACCATAAGTGCGAGCTTTTTTTCTAACGTCACATCCCGAATGGCAGGGACAGCAGGGAACTCCTTCGAGTGGCCCTGGTCTCATGCCTTCCTGCAATCCACTGGATCTATGGGAGATGTCACCGGTCTGAACTTGCTAACAGTAGTTACACATGAGGATATGTTGTACACCAGACAAGAATGGGAAAGACGCAAAACCTGGCAGGTTCAAGGAATAGTGGGTGAAAAAATTAGTGTTGGGTGCCGAATGGTTAACGGGTCTAATTACAGCAAAGCAAGGTCAATCAGTATTTCCACAGATCGAGAAAACGAACAGCAGCAAATCTGCAAGCACCCAAGCGTACGGGATTGCTGGTACAGTTTCACATTAACCGGCACTACAGAGGTAATTTGTCTCTGGGCCAAGTATACTCAAGGCCTTTCTTTTAAATTTGTAATTAATGTTGAAACCACTGTTCCCACTGTCGCCACTGTTACCACTTCACCCATACCACCGGTCACACTCATCCCGATAATTTTCGAGATTGGACCTTATGTGATCAGGAAAACTGGCCAACAACAAATATTGTTCAATCCGGCATGGTCTCTCAAACAGGTAAAATTGCTAATGCAGAACAATGTTTCAGATATTGAACCAGCCTGTTCTCCGTTCCTGCAAACCTCTTTTGAAGGCTGGGCCACTTGGCTTTGGAAACGAAGCTCCTTTAAGAGGACACCAAGGGATGTGACCGGTGTTGTGGGTACAGGATTGGGAATTCTGAATAGCATTGACTCTGAAGTACTAATGAACAAATTGGCTGCTACAACTAGGGATCTGACCGGATTGCAGCAACCACTGAGGTCATCTCTATCAGCCTTAGGGACACACCAGTGGCTGCTGTCAAACATTTTGCCAAATTGGGAAAGAGTGAATGTGGATGATCACAAATTGGTAATTGATGCACTTAGTGCTACACAGAACAATGTTTACTTAGCCCTCAGCTGTATCCAGGCACAATTGTGGATGCAATCTGTCTCTGCTGCAATTATAAGAGAGGGCAAGGAAGGCACCTTCCCCACAGAAATTCAGAAAATAATCTGGGACAGTGCCACTGAATTTGAAAGAGAATTCCAATCCTGGTGGAACCTGGTGAACTTCACCTATGATCCCATTTCAAACACAGCCGCTGCTTTTGTCCTAACCATACGCAATGCCTCTGTACATTTGGTCTTCCCTGTTATTGCATTAGGATTAAACCATGACGGAGCTGTTCTCTATCCTACTGAACATAGGGGATGGGCCCGTCAGGTTGATGAAAAATGGCAAACTGTTAACCTGGAAACTTGTATTGTCCGAGAACAGCAAGGGTTTATCTGTGAAAGCAATGCAATTGTAGCTCAGGATATCTGTTTGGACACAGAGCAGAACATCTGTCATTTCGAGATTCGTCCACATGAGGATACCCAGACAGTTCTTATATACATAGGCAATGGCTGTGCATGCTTTAGAACGACATGTGATTCTGTCTTTGTAGAGGATGTTGTGGTAGATACAAAGAATCATTCAAATATTTGTGCTTGTAACTTTACTAAGATAGTAGGATGCGATTTCTCTTATGAAGCTCCAGTTACTTCTCACCACCTACTGCAATCCAACTACACACTGATCCAGAAGCTGATGCCCACTCCTATCGGAATGAACCTCACTCTCGTGAGACAACTATTGCTCCATCAAGACCTGATTGACATCCTCGAGAAAATCAAGGAGAGCGGACAGAAGACCCTGGTGACTGTTCATCACAACGTGAGACAAATACACCGGGTTATGGAGAGGGTAAAGCAAGATGCTGAGCATAGGTGGTGGGATACTCTTTTTGGGTGGTCACCTACTGCCACAGGTGTTCTGAACAGTGTGTGCCATCCAATTGTTGTTCTTTTGATCCTAGTTACGCTTGGCTTTATCTTGTCAGCAGCCCTATTCATTTTGAATTGGAGAATGATGAAAAAGCTTAAGAGACTGTTAACTGTAGTCAATGCACACCGCTTAGCTGATGTACTCGATACAATAGATGTCCCCAAAACACTTGATACGAAATGGTTATGAATCAAGCATATGTGCTTTAGAACAACTTCTTAAATATCAAGAATGACTTAGAGAAAGTTACTTTAATTCTTAGAAAATAATTTTAAAAGACGATGATTATATTATGATTTGTTTGTTGTTTTGATTGTTTGTGATTTGTTTTAATCATTTTGAAATTGTTAAACAAATTATATTTCTTTGATTTATTAATATTTTTTTGAAATTGTTAAAATTAATCATAATTTTTGAAATTGTTATAGCAAATAACCACGTGTGAAGTTGTTATGATGATCAATATTAATTATGTTTATGTTTATTGGTTCCCCTTTTCCCTCTTTCTTTTCCTTCTCTTCCCCTTTTATCCCCTCTCCCCTGTCATCCCTACTTTTCCAGGGTTATGCTACCGACGTGCAATGAGTTTCGAAGACACTCTAGAGCTCTGCTGATGAAGATTCCTCAAGACAATCGTGAGTCACGGGGTCATGTAGAAGTCCATCCGAAAATCCTTCATTTTTTGCCTCACAATTGTCATGAGAAAAGACTGCCGAAGGGTTTAAACTGCTGAGCTGGTTGGGAAAGAAAGTCTCCTGCTTATCTAGTGTGTTCACAAGTGATGTTTGCAGAACACGCCATGCTGTACTCGAAGGGGGCATGCTGCCCTTTTCTGGACAATTGAACTGGACTTTCTTCCAAACTCCTGGCCTGGCTGGACTGAGCTCTGGGGTGGCTCCCCCCCCCCTGCTCTATAAGAAGACCCCTCTTGCCTGTTTTCAACCACCGTGATGGACCAACCGAGATGCGAATCCCCTCATCAAAGAACCAAGAACCCCTCTGGCACCCCATTGGCACCCCCATGGCACCCCCCTGGACACCTCCTTCCAGAGACCTGTGAGCATTCGGCCATGAAAACAATGTACTTCTCCCCTCCATGGAAACGTAATTTCAGCTACCCTTCCCCCAACCAAGAACAGTATATATATTGGGGTTCAGTCCGACTGTCCTTTGAGTACTCCCCAACACGTGTACCAGCGAGTTTCCGCGGCGGGACCCCGAAGACATCACGTTTTGGTAGCGATACCCCATTCCCTGACCTTCTTTCCTCCCTTTTTCCTTGTCTTACCCTTCTCTTCCCCGGATCCCTTAACCAAACGCATATTCAGCTGTGGTTATAATCAATAAAATTGCACCTTGTTGATTTGTTACTGCAAAACCCCTGTGCCTCTTGTTGGTTATTTTTGCACCCAAAAATCATTCGTCACCCGTTCATTTCGGGCGGACCTTCACACCCTGCCTCTCACACATGGAGCCCCGCCCCATCAACATGCAGGCCAGCCCCTCACACATGAAGCCCCGCCCCTCAAACATGGAGCCACGCCCATCACTGCCTGGAGCGCTGCCTCTCACACATGGAGCCCAGCCCTATCCACAGAGAGCCCCGCCCCTCACAAATGGAGCCCCACCCCTCACTGCTTAAAGCCCTTTCCCTCATTCATGGAGCCCCGCCCATCACAGCCTTCAGCCCCGCCCTTCACTGATTGGATCCCCACCCTGACATCCTGGAACCCCACCCCTCACGCATGGAACCCCTTCCCTCACGCATGGGGCCCTGCCCCTCACAATTGGAGCCCCGCCCCTCAAACATGGAGCCCTGCCTCTCACTGCATGGAGGCTGGCCAATCCCACACGGAGCGCTGCCCATTACTGGCTGGAGCCCTGCCCCACACACATGGAGCCCCTTCCCTCACACATGGAGCCCTGCCCCTTACTGCCAGGAGCCCGACCCCTAACACATGGGGCCCTGCCCATCACTGCCAAGAACCGTGTCCCTCACTGCCTGGATCCACGCACCTCACACGTGGAGCTCCTTCCCTCACACATGGAGCCCCGCCCGTCAAACATGGAGCCCCGCCCCTCAAACATGGAGCCCCGCCCATCACTGCCTCAAGCCCTGCCTCTCACACATGAAGGCCAGCCCTATTCACATGGAGCCCCGCCCCTCACACATGGATCCCCGCCCCTCGCTGCCTGAAGCCCTGCCCCTGACACATGGAGCCCTCCCCCTACCACATGGAGCCCCACCCATCATTGCCTAGATCCCCGCCCCTCACTGACTGGATCCAAGCCCTTCACACGTGGAGCCTCTTCCCTCACACCTGGAGCCCCGCCCCTAGCACATGGAGCCCCGCCCCTCACTGCCTGAAGCCCTGCCCCTAACACATGGAACCCTGCCTATCACTTCCTAAAGCCTAGCCCCTCACTTACTGGATCCCCAGCCCTGAATGCCTGGAACCCCGCCCCTGACGCATGGAACCCCTTCCCTCACTCATGGGGCCCTGCCCCTCACAATTGGCACCTCGCCCTTCAAACATGGAGCCCTGCCCCTCACTGCATGGAGCCCTGCCCTTCCCACATGGAGCCGCGCCCATCACTGGCTGGAGCCCTGCCCCTGACAGCCTGGAACCCTGCCCCTCATGCATGCAACCCCTTCCCTCACTCATGGGGCCCTGCCCCTCACAATTGGAGCCCCGCCCCTCAAATATGGAGCCCTGCCGCTCACTGCATGCAGCCCTGCCCCACACACATGGAGCCCCTTCCCTCAAACATGGAGCCCTGCCCCTTACTACCGGGAACCCGCCCCCTAACACATGGAGCCCCGCCCATTACTGCCTAGAGCTCTGCCCCTCACTGACTGGATCCCTACCCCTCACTCGTGGAGCAAATTTCTCACACATGGAGCCCTGCCCCTCAAACATGGACTCGTGCCCATCACTGCCTGGACCCCTGCCTCTCACACATGGAGCCCAGCCCTATCCACATAGAGCCCCGCCCCTCACCCCTGGTGCCCCCCCCTTCACTGACTGAAGCCCTGCCCCTCATACATTGAGCCTCGCTCATAACCGCCTGGAGCCCCGCCTCCCACACGTTTAGCCCATTCCATCACACCTTGAGCCCCGCCCCTCAAACATGGGGCCCCGCCCATCACTGGCTGGAGCCCTGCCTCTCACACATGGAGCCAAGCCCTATCCACATGGAGCGCCGCCCCTCACTGCCTGGAACCCCGCCCCTCACGCATGGAACCCCGTCCCTCACTCATGGGGCCCTGCCCCTCACAATTGGAGCCCCGCCCCTCTAACATGGATCTCTGGCCCTCACTGCATGGAGCCCTGCCCATCCCACATGGAGCCCCGCCCATCACTGGCTGGAGCCCTTCCCCACACACATGGAGCCCCTTCCCTCACACGTGGACCCCTTCCCCTTAGTGCCGGGGGCCCGACCCCTAACACATGGAGCCCCGCCCATCACTGCCTAGAACCCCGCCCCTCACTGACTTGATCCCCACCCCTGACAGCCTGGAACGACACCCCTCACGCATGGAAGCCTTCCCTCACACATGGGTCCCGGCCCCTTACTATTGGAGCCCCGCCCCTCAAACATGGAGCCCTGCCCATTACACATGGAGCCCTGGACATCATTTCCTTGAGCCCCTGCCCTCCCCTCACACATGGAGCGTTGCCCCTCACAATTGGTTTCCCGCCCCTCAATGCCTGGAACCCCGCCCCTCACGCATGGAACCCCTTCCTTCACTCATGGGGCCCTGCCCCTCACAATTGGAGCCCCGCCCCTCAAACTTGGAGCCCTGCCTCTCACTGCATGGAGCCCTCCCCCTTACTGCCAGGAGCCCGACCCCTCATTCATGGAGCCCCGCCCATCAATGCCTTGAGCCCCGCCCTTCAATTACTTGATCCCCACCCCTGACAGCCTTGAACCCGGCCCCTCACGCATGGAACACATTCCTTAACTCATGGGGCCCTGCCCATAACAATTGAAGCCGCGCCCCTAAATGATGGAGCCCTGCCCCTCTCCGCATGGAGCCCTGCCCATCTCACATGGAGCCTCGCCCATCACTGGCTGGAGCCCTGCCCCACACACATGGAGCCCCTTCCCTCACACATGGAGCCCTGCTCCTTACTGCCGAGAGCCCGACCCCTACCACATGGAGACCCGCCCATCACTGCCTAGAGCCCCGCCCTTCACAGACTGGATCACCACCCCTGACAGCCTTGAACCCCGCCCCTCATGCATGCAACCCCTTCCCTCACACATGGTAAAATGCCCCTCACAATTGGAGCCCCGCCCCTCAAACATGGAGCCCTTCCTCTCACTTCATAGAGCCCTGCCCATCTCACATCGAGCCTCGCCCATCACTGCCTGGAGCCCCGCCCCACACACATGGAGCCCCTTCCCTCACACATGGAGTCCTGACCCTTTCTGCCGGGAGCCTGACCCCTAACACATGGAGCCCCGCCCATCACTGCCTAGAGCCCCGCCTCTCACTGACTGGATCCCCACCCCTGACAGCTTGGAACCCCGCTTCTCACGCATGGAACCCTTTCTCTCACGCATGGGGCCCTGCCCCTCGCAATTGGAGCCCCGCCCCACAAACATGGAGCCCTGCCCTTCTCTGCATGGAGCCCTGCCCATGCCAAATGGAGCCCCGCCCATCACTGGCTTGAGCCCTGCCCCACACACATATGGAGCCCCTTCCCTGACACATGGAGCCCTGCCCCTTACTGCCGGGAGCCCGACCCCTAATACATGGAGCCCCGCCCATCGCTGCCTAGAACCCTGCCCCTCACTGCCTGGATCCCCGCCCCTCATACATGGAGCTTCTTCCCTCACACCTGGAACCCACCCCTCAAACAAGGAGCCCTGCCCATCGCTGCCAAGAGCTCTGCCCCTCACTGACTGGATCTCCACCCCTGATAGCCTGGAACCCCGCCCCTCACGCATGGAGCCCCGCCCCTCAAACATGGAGCCCTGCCCCTCACTGCATGGAGCCCTGCCCCTCACACATTGAGTCCCGCTCATTACCGCCTGGAGCCCCGCCTCTCACACGTTTAGTTCCTTCCCTCACACCTTGAGCCCTGCCCCCCAAACATGTGGCCCCGCCCATCACTGGCTGGAGGCCTGCTTCTCACACATGGAGCCAAGCCCTATCCACATGGAGCCCCGCCCCTCACTGCCTGGAGCCCTGCCCCTAACACATGGAGCCCCGCCCATAACTTCCTAAAGCCCCGCCCCTCACTGACTGGTTCCCCACCCCTGAAAGTGTGGAACCCCGCCCCTCATGCATGGAACCCCGTCCCTCACTTATGGGGCCCTAGCCCTCACTCATGGAGCCCTGCCCCTTACTCCCGGGAGCCCGACCCCTAACACATGGAGCCCCACCCATCAATGCCTTGAGCCCTGCCCCTCAATGACTTGATCCCCACCCCTGACAGCCTTGAACCCTGCCCCTCACGCATGAAACCCCTTCCTTTACTCATGGGGCCCTGCCCATAACAATTGAAGCCCCGCCCCTAAATGATGGAGCCCTGCCCCTCTCCACATGGAGCCCTGCCCAGCTCACATGGAGCCCCGCCCATCACTGCCTGGAGCCCTGCCTCTCACACATGGAGCCCCGCCCCTCATTACCTAGAACCATGCCCCTTGCTGCCTGGATCCATGCCCCTCACTGCCTCGAGCCCTGCCCCTAACACATGGAGCCCCGCCGATCACTGCCTAGAGCCCCGCCCCTCACTGACAGGATCCCCACCCGTGACAGCCGGGAACCCCGCCCCCCACGCATGGAACACATTCCCTCACTCATGGGGCCCGGCCCCTCACATTCGCAGTCCCACCCCTGAAACATTGAGCTCTGCCCCTCAATGCCTGGAACCCTGCCCCTTACACATGCGGCCTCGCCCCTCACACATTGAGCCTCGCCCCGCACACATAGAGCCCCGCCCCTCACTGCCTGGATCCCTGCCCCTAACACATGGAGCCCCGCCGATCACTGGCTGGAGCCCTGACTACACACATGGAGCCCCTTCCCTCACACATGGCGCCCTGCCCATCACTGCCTGGAGCCCTTCCCCTTAACCATGGAGCCCCGCCCCTCACTTCCTGAAGCCCTACCCCTCACCCATGCGGCCTCGCCCCTCACACATGGAGCCTAGCCCTATCCACATGGAGCCCCGCTGCTCAAACATTAAGCGCCGCCCCTCACTGCCTGAAGCCGTTCCCCTCAAACATGGAGCCCCACCCATCACTTCCTAGAGCCCCGCCCCTCACTAATTGGTTCCCCACCCCTGAAAGCCTGGAACCCTGCCCCTCACGCATGGAACCCCTTCCCTCACTCATGGGGCCCTGCCCCTCACAATTGGAGCCCAGCCCCTCAAACATGGAGCCCTGCCCCTCACTGCATTGAGCCCCTTCCCTCACACATGGAGCCCTGCCCCTTACTGCCGGGAGCCCGACCCCAAACACATGGAGCCCCGCCCATTACTGCCAAGAACCCTGTCCCTCACTGCCTGGAACCACGCACCTCACACGTGGAACTCCTTCCCTCACACATGGAGCCCCGCCCCTCAAACATGGTGCCCCAAATCTCAAACATGGAGCCCCGCCCATCACTGCCTGGAGCCCTGCCTCTCACACATGAAGCCCAGCCCTATTCACATGGAGCTCTGCCCCTCACACATGGAGCCCCACCCCTCACTGCCTGAAGCCCTGCCCCTAACACATGGAACCCCGCCTATCACTTCCTAGAGCCTAGCCCCTCACTTACTGGATCCCCAGCCCTGACAGCCTGGAACCCCGCCCCTCAGCCATGGAACCCCTTCCCTCACTCATGGGGCCCTGCCCCTCACAATTGGCACCTCGCCCTTCAAACATGGAGCCCTGCCGCTCACTGCATGGAGCCCTGCCAATCCCACATGGAGCCCCGCCCATCACTGGCTGGAGCCCCGCCCATCACTGGCTGGAGCCCTGCCCCTGACAGCCTGGATCCACGCCCCTTACACGCTGCGCCCCTTCCCTCACACATAGAGCCCCGCCCCTAAAACATGGAATTCGCCCCACACACATGGAGCCCCTTCCCTCACACATAGAGCCCCGCCCCTAAAACATGCAGCCCCGCCCATCACTGCATGGTGCCCTGCCTCTCACACATGGAGCCCAGCCCTATCCAAATGGAGCCCTCCCTCTACCACATGGAGCCCCGCCCATCACTGCCTAGAGCCCCGCCCCTCATTGACTGGATCCAAGCCCTTCACATGTGGAGCCTGTTCCCGCACACATGGAGCCCCGCACCTAGCACATGGAGCCCTGCCCATCACTGCCGCGATCCCTGCCTCTCACACATGGATCTCAGCCCCATCCACATGGAGCCCCGCCCTTCACACATGCAGCCCCGCCCCTCACTGCCTGAAGCCCTGCCCCTCACACATGCAACCCCGCCTATCACTGCCTAGCGCCTAGCCCCTCACTTACTGGATCCTCACCCCTGACACCCTGGAAACCTGCCCCCCATGCATGGAAACCCTTCCCTCACTAATGGGGCCCGGCCCCTCACAATTGGGGCCCCGCCCCTCAGACATGGAGCCCTTCCCCTAACTGTATGGATCCCTGCCCATCCCACATGGAGCCCTGCCCATCACTTCCTGGAGCCTTGCCCCCCACACATGGAGCCCCTTCCCTCACACATGCAGCCCTGCCCCTTACTGCCGGGAGCCCGACCCCTTATGTGTGAGGGTCAGGGCTCCAGGCGGTGATGGGCGGGACTCCATGCTTGAGGGGCAGGGCTCCAGGCAGTTATGGGAAGGGCTCCATGTGTGAGGGGCGGGGCTCCAGGCAGTTATGGGCGGGGCTCCATATGTGAGGGGCAGGGCTCCATGTGTGAGGGGCAGGCCTCCAGGCAGGGCTCAATGTTTGGGTGGCGGGGCCCAATGAGCGAGGGAAGGGGCTCCCTGTGTGAGGGTCGGGGATCCAGACAGTGAGGGGCGGGGCTCTAGGCAGTGATGGGCGGGGCTCCATGTGTGAGGGGCTGAGTTCCATGTGTGAGGGGGAGGGCTCAAGGAAGTAATGGGCGGGGCTCCATTTGTGAGGGGCAGGGCCCCATTTCTGAGGGGACGGGCTCCATGGGTCAGGGGCAGGGCTGCAAGCGTGAGGGGCGGGTTTCCATGTGTGAAGGGCAGGAATCCCGGCATTTAGGGGCAGGGTTCTAGGAAGTTATGGGCGGGGCTCCAAGTTTTAGGGGCTGGGCCCAAGGAAATGAGAGGCAAGGCTCTATGTGTGAGGGGCGGGGCTCCATGTGTGAGGGGTACGGCTCCAGGCATTGAGGGGCGGGGCTCCATGTGGGATGGGCAGGGCTCCATGGGCAGGGCTCCATGCAGTGAGGGGCAGGGTTCCATGTTAAGAAGCGGGGCTCCAATTGTGAGGGGCAGGGCCCCATGAGTGAGGGAAGGGGTTCCATGCGTCAGGGGCGGGGTTCCAGGCTGTTAGGGGTAGCGATCCAGTCAGTGAGGGGCGGGGCTCTAGGCAGTGATGGGCGGGGCTCCATGTGTAAGTGGTCGGGCTACCGGCAGTAAGGGGCAGGGCTCCATGTGTGAGGGAAGGTGCTCCATGTGTGTGGGGCAGAGCTCCAGCCAGTGATGGGCGGGCCTCCATGTGGGATGGGCAGGGCTCCATGCAGTGAGGGGCAGGGCTCCATTTTGAGGGGTGGGGCTCCAATTGTGACGGGCAGGGCCCCATGTGTGAGGGAAAGGGGTTCCATGCGTGAGAACAGGGTTCCAGGCTGTCAGGGGTCGGGATCCAGTCAATGAGGGGCGGGAAACAATTTGTGAGGGGAAGGGCTCTATGTGTAAGGGGCGGGGCTCTAGGAAGTGATGGGCGAGGCTCCATATGTGAGGCGCAGGGCTTCAGGCAGTGAGGGGCAGGGCTCCATGTGTGAGGGGCGGGGCTCCATGTTGATAGGGATGGGCTCCATGTGTGAGAGGCAGGGCTCCAGGCAGTGATGGGGGGGCTCCATGTGCAAGGGGAAGGGCTCCAGGAAATTAGGGGCGGTGCTGTATGTGTGAGGGGCGGGGCTCTATGTTTGATGAACGGGGCTACATGTGTGAGGGGCGAGGCTCCATGTGTGAGGAGCATGGCACTAGGCGGTTACGGGCAGGGCTCTATGTGTGAGGATCAGGGCTCCAGGCAGTGATGGGCGGGAAACCATTTGTTAGGGGCAGGGCTCCATGTGTGAGGGGCGGGGCTCCAAGCAGTGATAGGCGTGGCTCCATGTGTGAGGGGCAGGGCTTCAGGCAGTGATGGGCAGGGCTCCATGTGTGAAGGGCGGGGATCCATGTGGATAGGGCTGTGCTCCATGTGTGAGAGGCAGGGCTCCAGGCAGTGATGGGCGGGGCTCCATGTTTGAGGGGCGGGGCTCCATGTTTGAGGGAAGGGGCTCCACGTGTGAGGGGCAGGGAACCTGGCAGTGAGGGGCAGGGTTCTTGGCAGTGATGGGCGGGGCTCCATGTGTTAGGGGTCGGGCTCCTGGCAGTAAGGGGCAGGGCTCCATGTGTGAGGGGAAGGGCTCCATGCAGTGAGGGGCGGGGCTCCATGTGTTAGGGGCAGGGCCCCATATACGAGCTGCAGGGCTCCATGTGTGAGGGGCAGGGCTCCATGTGTGGGAGGCAGTGCTCCATGTGTGAGGGGCAGGGCCCCACGTGTCAGGGATGGGGCTGCATGTGTGAGGAGTGGTGATCCAGGCAGTGAGGTTCGGGGTTCGAGGCAGCGATGGGCGGCGCCCCATGTGTGAGGGGCAAGGCTTCAGGCAGTGAGAGGCAGGGCTCCTGGCGGTGATGGGCTGAGTTCAATGTGTGAGGGGGAGGGCTCCAGGAAGTAATGGGCGGGGCTCCATTTTTGAGTGGGCAGGGCCCCATGTTTTAGGGGCCGGGCGCCATGTGTCAGGGGCGGGGCTCCATGCGTGAGGGCCGGGGTTCCATGTGTGAAAGTCAGGGCTCCAGGCAGAGAGGGACCGGTCACCATGTGTGAGGGGCTTGCCCCATGTGTGAGGGGAACGCCTGCAGGCAGGAGGGAGGCGGGGCTCCCTTTGTAAGGGGCAGGGCCCCATATGTGAGCTGTGGGGCTCCATGTGTGAGGGTAAGGGCTCCATGTGTGGGAGGCAGGGCTCCAATTGTGGGGGGCAGGGCTCCAGGCAGTGATGGGCAGGGCTCGATGTGTGAGAGGCAGGGCTTCAGGCAGTGAGGGGCAGGGATCCATGTGTGAGGGCGCGGCTCCATGTGTGTGGGTCAGGGCTCCAGGCAGTGAGGGGCGGGGCTCCATGTGTGAGGGCGCGGCTCCATGTGTGTGGGTCAGGGCTCCAGGCAGTGAGGGGCGGGGCTCCATGTGTGAGGGTCAGGGCCCCATATGTGAGCGGCAGGGCTCCATGTGTGAGGGGCGGGGCTCCATGTGTGGGGGGAAGGGCTCCAGGCTGTGAGGGGCAGGTCTCAGGCAGTAAGGGGCGGGGAACCATGTGCGAGGGGCAGGGCTCCTTGTTTGAGGGACGGGGCTCCATGTGTGAGGGACAGGATGCCAGGCAGTGATGGGCGGGGTTCCATGTGTGAAGGGCAGGGCTGTAGGCAGTGATGGCCAGGTCTCCATGTGTGAGGGGCAGAGCCCCATGTGTCAGGGAAATGGCTCCATGTGTGAGGGGGGGGATCCAGGCAGTCATGGGCGGGGAACCATGTTTGAGGGGCAGGGCTCCATGTGGATTGGGCTGGGCTTCATGTGTGAGGGGCGAGGCTCCATGTGTGAGGGAAGGAGCTCCATGCGTGAGGAGCGGTGATCCAGGAAGTGAGCTGCGGGAAACCATGTGTGAGGGGCAGCGCCCCATGTGTCATGGGCTCGGCTCCATGTGTGAAGGGCAGGGCTCCAGGCAGAGAGGGGCTGGGCTCCATGTGTGAGGGCGCGGCTCCATGTGTGTGGGTCAGGGCTCCAGGCAGTGAGGGGCGGGGCTCCATGTGTGAGGGTCAGGGCCCCATATGTGAGCGGCAGGGCTCCATGTGTGAGGGGCGGGGCTCCATGTGTGGGGGGAAGGGCTCCAGGCTGTGAGGGGCAGGTCTCAGGCAGTAAGGGGCGGGGAACCATGTGCGAGGGGCAGGGCTCCTTGTTTGAGGGACGGGGCTCCATGTGTGAGGGACAGGATGCCAGGCAGTGATGGGCGGGGTTCCATGTGTGAAGGGCAGGGCTGTAGGCAGTGATGGCCAGGTCTCCATGTGTGAGGGGCAGAGCCCCATGTGTCAGGGAAATGGCTCCATGTGTGAGGGGGGGGATCCAGGCAGTCATGGGCGGGGAACCATGTTTGAGGGGCAGGGCTCCATGTGTGAGGGGCAAGGCCCCAAGTGTGAGGGAAGGGGCTCTATGCGTGCCGGGCGGGGTTCCCGGCAGTCAGGGGCTGTGATCCAGTCAGTGAGGTGTGGGGATCTAGGCAGTGATGGGCAGGGCTCCATGTTTTAGGGGCAGTGCTCAAGGAAGTTAGGGGCGGGGCTCTATGTGTGAGGGGAGCGGTTCCATGTCTGAGGGGCGAGGCCGCATGTGTGAGGGGCAGGGCTCCAGGCAGTGAGGGGCGAGGAACAATGTGTGAGGGGCAGGGCTCCATGTGTGAGGGGCAGTGCCCCATGTGTGAAGAGCAGGGCACCATATGTAAAGCAAGGTGATCCAGGCAATGAGGGGCGGGGTTCTAGGCAGTGATGGGCGGGGCTCCATGTGTGGGGTCAGGGCTCCAGGCAGTAAGGGGCAGGGCTCCATTTGTGAGGGGCGGAGCTCCATGTGTTAGGGGCAGGGCTCCATATGTGAGAGGCAGGGCTCCAGGCAGTGAGGGGCAAGGCTCCATGAGTGAGGCGAAGGGCTCTTGGAATTGAGGGGCAGGGCTCCATGTATGAGGGGCGGGGGTCCATGTGTGAGGGGCAGGGCTCCAGGCAGTGAAGGGCGGGGCTCCATGTGTGAGGGGCAGAGCTCCAGGCAGTAATTGGCAGGTCTTGATGTGCGAGGGGCAGGGCCCCATGTGTGAGGGTCCGGGCTCCATGTGTGAGGGGCGGGGTCCTAGTGTGAGGGGTGGGGCTGCATGTGAGAGAGGCAAGGACCCATGTGTGAGGGAAGGGGCTCCATGTGTGAGGGGTGGGGATACAGGCAGTGAGGGGCGGGGCTCTAGGCAGTGATGGGCGGGCCTCCATGTGTGAGGGGCAGGGTTCCAGACAGTGAGGGGCAGGGCTCTATGTTTGAGGAGCGGGGCTCCATGTGTGAGTGGCAGGGCTGCAGCCTAGAATGGGCGGGGCTCCATGTGTGATTAGCAGGGCTCCAGGAAGTGAGGAGTGGCGCTCCATGTGTGAGGGGCAGGGCACAATGTGTGAGGGAAGGGGCTCCATGCGTGCCGGGCGGGGTTCCCGGCAGTCAGGGGCTGGGATCCAGTCAGTGAGGGTTGGGGCTCTTGGCAGTGATGGGCAGGGCTCCAAGTTTTAGGGGCAGTGCTCAAGGAAGTTAGGGGCGGGGCTCCATGTGTGACAGGAGCGGTTCCATGTCTGAGGGGCGAGGCCGCATGTGTGAGGGGCAGGGCTCCAGGCAGTGAGGGGTGGGGAACAATGTGTTAGGGGCAGGGCTCCATGTGTGAAGGGCGGTGCCCCATGTGTGAGGAGCAGGGCACCATTTGTAAAGCAAGGGGATCCAGGAAGTGAGGGACGGGGTTCTAGGCAGTGATGGGCGGGGCTCCATGTGTGGGGTCAGGGCTCCAGGCAGTGAGGGGCAGGGCTCCATGTGTGAGGGGTCAGTCTCCAGGTAGTTATGGGCGAGGCTCCACGTGTAAGGGGCAGGGCCCCATATGTGAGCGGCAGGGCTCCATGTGTGAGGGGCGGGGATTCAGGCAGTGAGGGGCAGGGTTCAAGGCAGTGATGGACGGCGCCCCATGTGTGAGGGGCAGGGCTCCATACAGTGAGTGGCAGGGCTCCATGTCAGGGGCGGGGTTCCATGTGTGAGCGGCAGGGCTCCATGTGGATTGGGCTGGGCTTCATGTGTGAGGGGCAGGGCTCAAGCAGTAAGGGGCACGGAACCATGTGTGAGGGGCAGGGATCCAGGTGGTGAGGGGCAGGGCTCCATGTGTGAGAGGCAGGGCTCCAGGCAGGGATGGCTGGGGCTCCATGTGTGAGGGTGTCCTGGTTTAGGACAAATTAGGGGAAATCTCTAAAAGTGAGCCCCCCAAAAGAAAACAAACCTCCAGCCACCCCTCCCCCAACACCGGGTTCGGGAAGGAATTTCTCGGAGGAGCAAAGTGGAAAACAAAACCTATTTATTTACAAGTAACAAAATAACACTCCCCAACACAAGAAAAGAAAAGAAACCAGACTGTGTTGTGAAGGGCGCTGAGCTTCTCTCGCAAGCTCTGGGTGCCCTGGACGTCTCAGGTCAGGTCCGGAGCCGGTCCAGTATCTTCAGGGGAGGGTAAGAAAGAGGGAACAAAAGAAAAGGAAAAAAAAACAGCGCAAAAAGCAGAAAGCAAGCAAGCAAGCGGCTAGCCAAGCCAAGCAGCCAAAAGCCAAAAGCCAAAGTGCCTGGTCACACACTCCCTCCTCTCTTCCCCGCCCTGCCGCAGCAAGACGGCCGGGGGGGGCGGGGGGGGGGGGGAGAGAAAAGGCACAGCTGCCAGACACATCACACGATATTGGGATAAAGGCTGTCAACCCACGACACTCCACCCCTTATCCCATATCGTGAACATACAATAAAAAAATTTCATTTCACTTACTCACACCTTTGACACTTACGCATTCCTCTCATCTTACTTGCTCAGACCTTTGACACTTACAGTTTCCTTCTGTCTCACATTCAACAAACAATGACATTCATATTTGAGTCTCATCCCACAATCAGGTCTCCCTGAGGTACACACCGTGTTGTTCCATCTTTCTGCATTATCCACCATGTATAACCTGGTCCTTGAGCAAAGACAATCCCACGGATGGGTTTGTCTGTACTCGAGGCAGGGTTGATCCATACTGTCTTTCCCAACAAACCTCTGACATGGGCCACTGGGGCTTTATCCCCATCTACTATATTAAGGAGCTCAGACTGAGCAGGACCCGCTCGATTGGTGGAACCTCGAGTGTTAACTAACCAGGTAGCCTTTGCCAAATGCTGCTCCCAGTTTTTTAAAGTCCCCCCACCCAATGCTTTTAAGGTGGTTTTTAACAATCCATTGTACCTTTCCACTTTCCCTGCAGCTGGTGCATGATAGGGGATATGGTATACCCACTCGATGCCATGTTCCCTAGCCCAAGTATTAATAAGATTGTTTTTAAAATGAGTTCCATTATCCGACTTAATTCTCTCGGGAGTACCGTGCCTCCAAAGGACCTGCTTTTCAAGGCCCAAGATAGTGTTACGCTCTGTAGCATGAGACACAGGGTAGGTTTCCAACCATCCCGTGGTGGCTTCTACCATGGTTAGTACATAGCGCTTGCCTTGGTGGGTTTGAGGCAGTGTGATGTAATCAATCTGCCAGGCCTCCCCGTATTTGTACTTAGACCACCGCCCCCCATACCAGAGGGGCTTCACCCACTTGGCCTGCTTAATGGCAGCACACATCTCACAGTCACCAATAACCTGAGAGATACTGTCCATGGTTAGATCCACCCCTCGGTCTCGTGCCCGCTTATAGGTGGCATCTCTACCCTGGTGGCCTGAGGCATCATGGGCCCATCGTGCTAAGAATAACTCTCCCTTATGCTCCCAGTCGAGATCTATCTTTAACTCCCCTATCTTTGCAGCCTGATGTACTTGCTGGTTGTTTTGCTGCTCTTCATTAGCTCTACTTCTGGGCACATGGGCATCTACATGGCGAACCTTCACAGGTAACTTCTCTAACCTAGTAGTGATATCTTTCCACTCTTCCGCAGCCCAAATTGGTTTTCCTCTGCGCTGCCAGTTGGCCTCTTTCCATCTCTTCAGCCATCCCCATAGAGCGTTGGCTGCCATCCAAGAATCGGTATACAAATAGAGCCTTGGCCACTTCTCTCTCTCTGCAATACCTAGGGCCAGTTGAATAGCTTTGATTTCAGCAAATTGACTGGATTCACCCTCTCCTTCAGTAGCCTCTGCAACCTGTCGAGTGGGACTCCATACAGCTGCTTTCCACCTCCGTTTCATCCCTATGACGCGACAAGAACCATCAGTGAATAGAGTGTAACGTGTTTCTTCTACTGGCAACTGATTGTATGGCGGAGCTTCCTCAACCCGGGTCACTGGCTCTTGTTCCTCATCCGCGACACTAAAGCTTTCACCTTCGGGCCAATTTGTAATTATTTCCAGAATCCCAGGGCGATTTAACTTCCCAATTCGAGTGCGCTGCGTAGTGAGGGCAATCCACTTACTCCAAGTAGCACTGGTGGCATGGTGGGTAGAGGGAACCTTTCCTCTGAACATCCATCCCAGCACCGGTAGTCGGGGTGCCAGAAGGAGTTGTGCCTCTGTACCAATCACCTCCGAGGCGGCTTGGACTCCTTCATAGGCAGGCAAGATTTCCTTTTCTGTTGGAGTATAGTTATCTTCAGACCCCCTGTAGCTCCGACTCCAAAATCCCAATGGTCGGCCTCGGGTCTCGCCAGGTAGCTTTTGCCAAAGGCTCCAGGACAGACCATGGCTCCCGGCTGCAGAGTAGAGCACGTTCTTCACATCTGGTCCCGTCCTGACTGGACCAAGGGCTACAGCATGAGCGATCTCCTGCTCTATCTGGACGAAAGCTTGCTGCTGCTCAGGGCCCCAATGGAAGTCGTTATTCTTGCTGGTAACCAGATAAAGGGGTCTCACAATCTGACTATACTCAGGGATGTGCATCCTCCAGAAACCTATAGCACCTAAGAAAGCTTGTGTTTCCTTCTTATCAGTTGGTGGGGACTTAGCAGTGATTTTGTTAATAACATCTACAGGAATCTGACACCGTCCATCTTGCCACTTCACCCCCAAGAACTGAATTTCTCGGGCAGGTCCCTTGACTTTGCTCTTCTTAATGGCAAATCCGGCTTCCAGGAGAATATGAATTATCTTCTCTCCTTTCTCGAACACTTCTATTGCCGTGTTCCCCCAAACAATGATATCATCAATATATTGTCAATGTTCTGGAGCCTCACCCTCTTCTAGTGCAGCCTGGATCAGTCCATGACAGATGGTAGGACTGTGTTTCCACCCCTGGGGCAGTCGGTTCCAGGTATACTGCACTCGTCTCCATGTAAAAGCAAACTGAGGCCTGCATTCTGCTGCCAGAGGGATGGAGAAAAACGCGTTAGCTATATCAATGGTCGCGTACCACTTTGCTGCCTTGGACTCCAGCTCGTACTGCAGTTCCAGTATGTCCGGTACAGCCGCACTCAGTGGTGGAGTCACTTCATTCAAGGCACGATAGTCCACAGTCAATCTCCATTCTCCGTCAGATTTTCACACGGGCCAGATAGAGCTGTTAAAGGGTGAGTGGGTTTTACTGACCACCCCTTGGCTCTCCAGCTCTCGGATCATCTTGTGGATGGGGATCACGGCATCTCGATTCGTCCGGTAATGCCTGCGGTGCACTGTTGAGGTGGCAATTGGCACTCGTTGCTCCTCTACCTTCAAGAGTCCTACTGCAGATGGGTTCTCTGATAGTCCAGACAAGGTATTCAATTGTTTAATACCCTCTATCTCCACTGCAGCTATTCCAAAAGCCCACCTGAATCCCTTCGGATCTTTGTAATAGCCATTCCGGAGGAAGTCTATGCCCAAAATACACGGAGCCTCTGGACCAGTCACAATCGGATGTTCCTGCCACTCCTTCCCAGTCAAGCTCACCTCAGCTTCCAACAAAGTCAACTGTTGTGATCCCCCCGTCACTCCAGCAATGGAAACAGGTTCTGTCCCCACGTGTTCCGATGGCATTAAGGTACACTGTGATCCAGTGTCAACCAATGCTTCATAGTCTTGTGGCTCTGATGTGCCAGGCCATCTGATCCACACCTTCCAAAAAACCCGGTTCTCCCGTGCCTCTTCCTGGCTGAAGGGAGGGCCCCTCTAAGCCAGATTGTCCTTCTTTCCTTGGGCATAAGCCTTAGAAGTTCCTTCAAGGGGATCGGACATGTCATCGTCATCATCATACTTAACATCTCGGCTACGAGCGACCGGAGCTGCTATCTTTTTGGTGATACTTTCTCTTTTCTTCAAATCACGCACCCGTTGTGCCAAAGCAGCGGTGGGTTTTCCATCCCATCTCCTCATGTCTTCTCCAGACTCACGCAGAAAAACCCATAACTCAGCCCATGGGATGTACCTTCTCTCCCCATCAAAGGAGCGCCAGCGTTGGACACCAGGGCCTCTAATTTGTACAGCTGAGATTTGAATAAGGTCCTCCTTAATCTCTTCCTGGAGTTTCTTATGATTCTCCTCTATTTTGTCCTCTAGTTTCTGCCTTCGGGTTTCCACTGCTGCAATTCTGGCATGAGTTGGGCCATGCACCGTATCTGCATACGCTCGAAGCTTCTTTGCCATATCGAGCACAGTCTCATATGTATCATCCCGCTTCATTATTGATAGGGCAGAAGCGTATTCAGGTGGCCCAAGTTGCACAAGTTTCCTCCACATTACAGGTGTGCATGGTACCAGGTCCGGATTCCTAGTTGTGTCATCTGAGAAAATGAGCTCTGCCACCGCCATCTCTCTCAGGCGTTGGATCCCCTGTTCTATGGTCTTCCACCGTGTCTGCTGCATATAGAGATCATCCGTACACAGGTATCGTTCTGCTACGCTTCTTAGGACCCGTTCCCAGAGGCTGTGAGGGTTAGCCCCCCTCATCATACCTTGATCGATGACAGGATCATGTGACAGGGATCCCAAATGCCTCGCTTCAGTACCATCCAAAATCGTAACCTCCCCTGCAGCATCCCAAAGGCGGACTAACCAACTAATTATAGATTCGTCAGGTTGTCGTCTGTAATCCTTTCTTAGGCCTCTGAGGTCCTTCAGAGAAAAGGAGTCAATATTAGCTCCAGATTCTGTGCCCCTTGATGTGGCCTCTGATTTTGGTGAGGGTCCTTCTCCTGCATCATCATCATCATCCTCCACCTTTCGATCGGTCGCATCATCCTCATCATCCTCCACCTTTCGATCGGTCTTGCCTTTACACTTTCCACCTCTTGTATTAGCTGCAACAGCCATGGTTTGGGGCCTATTGTCTGATTCAGCTGCTAGCCTTGAGCCTGGGATGTTAGCTGCAGCCTGGGTCACTGGGATAGTAACTAACTTCTCTCCCTGTTCCCTTTCTGCTATCTGCTGCTCCACAGTATCTAGCAGAGTACGGTAAACAAAAGCCAAGGCCCAGCTCACTGCAGTAATCCTTTCTTCCTTAGTATTACCATGGCACTTCTCCCTCAAATACTTTGCCACCTCGACTGGATTCTGAATTTGATCAGATGGAAAGTCCCAGTCTATAGGATCAGAAAATTCCTTTAAAGTCTGGCCCATATCCTCCCATTTCCCACTCCAGTCAAGATTTTTCCTGCTTTGTTTTACTCCTGAATCAGGAGTCTCTCTAACCCCTCTAGAAATCTCAGCTTTCATTTTATATACACTCCAGACAGTATAGAAAAGGCTTAATAAATTAAATGCCAGAAAGATGGTTTCTTTCAAACTCAGGGGAAATTCAATATTTTCTAATAGAGATGTCAACAATTTGGAGGAGAAGAAGGAAGACAAAGGCTGAAAAGCCCCTTCCCCTTCTTCTCCCCAAACTGAGTACACAGCCATAACAACAATCCATACATTCCTGAAATAAAGTCCAGCATTTTTATCCGACACATCATCACACATAAGACCAGCACAATGACTACTCTGGTTAGTGCCCCCCGCTTACAAAAGCTACTTATTAGGGACAACACCAGAGCTATTTTTGGGTAAGGAAATAACCCTAGGGACCACAAAGGTATTAAAACTTCAAAAACCCCTAGGGACCAAAAATACTGGCAAGCTTCCACTCCAAATGACATTATGAATCACCAATATGCCCACAAAACAACCAAAACCAAAATATTATTATTATAGGGTTTTTTTCCACTGTTTTTGGCCTCCGTTTCCCGGCCAACGCACCAAAAAATATATTGTCCTGGTTTAGGACAAATTAGGGGAAATCTCTAAAAGTGAGCCCCCCAAAAGAAAACAAACCTCCAACCACCCCTCCCCCAACACCGGGTTCGGGAAGGAATTTCTCGGAGGAGCAAAGTGGAAAACAAAACCTATTTATTTACAAGTAACAAAATAACACTCCCCAACACAAGAAAAGAAAAGAAACCAGACTGTGTTGTGAAGGGCGCTGAGCTTCTCTCGCAAGCTCCGGGTGTCCTGGACGTCTCAGGTCAGGTCCGGAGCCGGTCCAGTATCTTCAGGGGAGGGTAAGAAAGAGGGAACAAAAGAAAAGGAAAAAAAAAAACAGCGCAAAAAGCAGAAAGCAAGCAAGCAAGCGGCTAGCCAAGCCAAGCAGCCAAAAGTCAAAAGCCAAAGTGCATGGTCACACACTCCCTCCTCTCTTCCCCGCCGCAGCAAGACGGCCGGGGGGGGGGGGGGGGGGGGAGAGAGAAAAGGCACAGCTGCCAGACACAACACACAATATTGGGATAAAGGCTGTCAACCCATGACAGAGGGGCAGGGCCCTATGTGTGAAGGAATGGGCTCCATGTGTGAGGGGCCTGAATCCAGGAAGTGAGGGGCGGGGCTCTAGGCAGTGAGGGGCAGGGCTCCATGTGTGAGGGGCAGGGCTCCTTATTTGAGGGGCAGGGCTCCAGGCAGTGAGGGGCAGGGGTCAATGTTTGAGGGGCAGGGCTCCATGTGTGAGTGGCAGGGCTCCATGTGTCAGGGGCAGGGCCCCATGTGTGAGGGAAGAGGCTCCATGTGTGAGGGAAAGGGGTTCCAGGCAGTGAGGGGCGGGGGTCTAGGCAGTGTTGGGCGGAGTTTCATTTTTGAGGGGCAGGGCTCCAGGGGGTGAGGGGCAGGCCGCCATTTGTGAGGGTCAGGGCTCCATGTGTGAGGGGCAGGGCTCCAGGCAGTGATGGGCGGGCGTTCAATGTTTGAGGGGCAGGGCTTCAGGCAGTCAGGGACAGGGCTCCATGTGTGAGGGCGGAGCTCCATGTGTAAGGAGCAGGGCTCCATTTGTGAGGGCCAGGTCTTCGGGCGATGAGGGGTAAAACTCCATGATTGAGGGGCGGGGCTCCAGGCTGTAATGGGCGAGGCTCCATTGGTGAGGTGCACGGCCCCATGTCTGAGGGGCTGGGCTCCATGTGTGAGGGGCGGGGATCGAGTCCGTGAGGGGCGGGGATCTATGCAGTGATGGGCGGGGCTCCATGTTTTAGGGGCAGGTCTCCAGGAATAACGGGGCAGGGCCTCATGTTTTAGGGAAGGGGCTCCATGTGTGTGGGGCGGGGATCCAGGCAGTGAGGGGCGGGGCTGCAGGCAGCGATGGGGGCGGCTCCATGTGTTAGGGGCAGGGCTCCAGGGAGTGAGGGGCGGGCCTCCATGTGTGAGGGGCGGGGTTCCATGTGTGAGGGGAAGGGCTTCATGTCTGAGGGGCAGGGCACCAGGCGGTTATGGGCGGGGCTCCATGCATGAGGGGCAGGGTTCCATGTGGATGGGGCTGGGCTCAATGTGTGAGAGGCAGTGCTCCAAGCAGTTAGTAGCGGGGAACCATGTGTGAGGGGCAGGACTCCAGGTGGTAAGGGGCAGGGCTCCATGTGTGAGAGGCAGGGATCCCGGCAGTAATGGGCGGGGCTCCATGTGGGAGATGCAGGGCCCCATGTGTGAGGGAAGGGGCACCATGTGTGCGGGGCAAGGATCCAGGCAGTGAGAGGCCAGCCTCTAGGCAGTGATGGGCAGGGATCAATGTGTGAGGGGCAGGGCTCCTGGCAGTGAGGGGCAGGGCTCCATGTGTGAGGGGCGGGGCTCCATGTGTGAGGGGCAGGGCTGCAGGCAGTGATGGACAAGGCTCCATGTGTGAGGGGAAGGGCTCCAGACAGTGAGGGGCAAGGCTCAATGTTTTAGGGGCGGGGCTCCATGTGTGAGGGGCAGGGCTACATGTGCATGGGGCTTGGCTCCATGTTTGAGGGGCAGATCTCTAGGCAGTGAGGGGCTGGGCTCCATGTGTGAAGGGTAGGGCTCCAGGTGGTGAGGGGCAGGGCTCCATTTGTGAGAGGCAGGGGTCCAGGCAGTGATAGGCGGGACTCCGTGTTTAGGAGCAGGGCCACATGTGTGAGGTAAAGGGCTCCATGTGTGAGGGGCAGGGCTCCCGGCAATTAGGGGCAGGAAACCATGTTTGAGGGGCAGGGCTCTAGGTGGTGAGGGGCACGGCTCCATGAGTGAGAGGGAGGGCTCTATGCAGTGATGGGCCGGGCTCCATGTGTGAGGGGCAGTTCTCCATGTTTGAGCGGTAGGGCTCCATGTGTGAGGGGCGGGGCTCCACGTGTGAGGGGCAGGGATCCAGGCAGTGATGGACGGGGCTCCATGTGTGAGGGGCGGGGCTCCAGACAGTGAAGGTCTGGGCTCCATGTGTGAAGGGCAGGGCTTCAGGTGGTGAGGGGCTGGGCTCCATGTGTGAGGGGCCGGGCTCCATGTGTGAGGGGCAGGGCTCCAGGCAGTTAGGGGAAGAGCTCCATGTGTGAGGGGCCGGACTACATATGCACTGGGCTGGGCTCCATGTGTGAGGGGCGGGGCTCCAGACAGTGAGCGGCAGGGCTCCATGTGTGAAGGGCAGGGTTCCAGGTGGTGAGGGGCAGGGCTCCATGTGTGAGAGGCAGGGCTCCAGGCAGTGATAGGCGGGGCTCCATGTTTGAGGTATAGGGCCCCATGTGTAAGGTAAGGGGCTCCATGTGAGAGGGGCAAGGCTCCAGGCAGTGATGGGCGGAGCTCCATGTGTGAGGGTTTGGGCTCCATGTGTGAGGGTTGGGCTCCATGCATGAGGAGCGGTGATCCAGGCAGTGGGCAGAGGGGAAACATGTGTGAGGGGCAGGGCTCCAGGTGGTGAGGGGCAGGGCTCCATGTGTGAGATGCAGGGCTCAAGGCAGTGATGGGCAGGTCTCCATGTGTGAGGGGAAGGGCCCCATATTTCAGGGAAGGGGCTCCATGTTTGAGGGGGGGTGAACCAGGCAGTGAGGGGCGGGGCTTTAGGCAGTTATGGTTTGGGCTCCATGTGTGAGGGGCAGGACTCCAGGCAGTTAGTGGCAGGGCTCCATGTGTCTGGGTCGAGGCTCCATGTGGATCGGGCTGGGCTCCATGTGTGAGGGGCAGGTCTCAGGCACTAAGGTGCGGGGAATCATGTGTGAGGGGCAGGGCTCCAGGTGGTGTGAGGAGGAAATTTATGTTTTAGGGGAAGGGCTCCAGACAGTGAGGGGCAGGGCTCCATGTTTGAAAGGCGGGGCACAATGTGTGAGGGGCGGGGCTGCATGTGTGACAGGCGGGGCTCCATGTGTTAAGGGCACAGTTCTATGCCGTTTGGGGCAGGGCCCGATGTGTTAGCGGTGGGGCTCCATGTGTGATGGGCGGGGCTCAATGTGTGAGGGGCACGACTCCAGGCGGTGAGGGGCTAAGATCAATGTGTGAGGGGCGGGGCCCCCTGTGTGAGGGGCAGGGCACCAGGCAGTGAGGGGCAGGGCTCCAGGCAGTGATGGGCAGGGCTCCATGTGTGAGGGGCCGGGCCCCATGTGTGAATGTCAGGGCTCCATGTGTGAGGGGCGGGGATCCAGGCAGTGAGGGGCAGGGTTTTAGGAAGTTATGGGCGGGGCTCCATGTGTAAGGGGAAGGGCTCCTGGTGGTGAGGGGCAGGGCTCCATGTTTTTAGGGCAGGGCTCCATATGTGGGAGGCGGGACTCCATGTGCGAGGGGCGGGACTCCATGTGGTAGGGGCAGGGCTCCATGTGGATGGGAATTGGCTCCATGTGTGAGGGGCAGAGCTCCAGGCAGTGAGGGGCGGGGCTCCATGTGTGAGGGGCAGGGCTCAAGGTGGTGAGGGGCAGGGCTCCATTTCTGAGAGGCAGGGCTCCAGGCAGTGATGGGCGGGTCTCCATGTGTTAGGGGCAGGGCCCCATTTAAGAGGGTAGGGCCTCCATGTCTGAGGGGCGGGGATCCAGGCAGTTACGGGCCCGGTTTTAGGCAGTGATGGGCGGGGCTCCATGTGGGAGGGGCGGGGCTCCAGACAGTGAGGTGCAGGGCTCTATGTGTGCAGGTCAGGGCTCCATGTGAGAGAGGCAGGGCTCCATGTGGATGGGTCTGGGCTCCATGTGTGAGGGGCAGGGCTCCAGGCAGTGAGGGGTGGGGAACCTTTGTGAGGGGCAGGGCCCAGGAAGTGATGGGCAGGGCTCCATGTGTGAGGGGCACAGCTCCATGTGTGAGGAGCAGGGCTCCATGTGTGAGGGGCAGGGCTCCAGGCGATGAGGGGCAGGGCTCCATCTATGAGGGGCAGGGTTCCAGGCAGTGAGGGGCAGGGCTGCATGTGTGAGAGGCAGGGCTCCAGGCAGTGATGGGGGAGGCTCCATGTGTGAGGGGTAGGGCCCCATGTCTGAGGGGCCGGGCTCCATGTGTGAGGGGCGGGGATTTATGTTTAAGGAAAGGGCTCAAGGCAGTGAGGGGCAGGGCTCCATGTTTTAAAGGCGGGTCTCAGTGTGTGAGGGGCAGGGCTGCATTTGTGAGAGGCGGGGCTCCATGTGTGAAGGGCACTGCTCTAGGCCTTTGGGGGCAGGGCTCCATGTTTTAGGGGGGGGGCTCTGTTGGAATCCATAAGGTTAGAGGATTTTTAAGAAATGGTAAAAGAAGTATGTAGGCCTCAGATTGGAGTTTTGTTAGCATTGCAGAAAAGTTTTCCATGCAAGCAGCAAAGTTTCCTATGCAAGCAGAAAAGTTTCCTCAGCAGTAGAGGTTACAAACAACAATAGGCCTCTGTAGAATTGGCTTTAGGTGGGCAACAAGGTTATTTAATGTATATCTTTAGAGGTTAGCATGAACAGAACTTTGTTCTTTGTCTCTTATCAACTAGTCTTTGTTTTAGCTACGATTACGTATGTTTTATAAAATTGGATAGAATGCTTGTCCATATGTGTTTTCTGTGTCTGATTGGCTGAATTCTAGACTGAGATGATTTTATGTATTTCTGTATCAGCCCTGCTAGAGGAGACATTTTTTTGGTGTGGATCAGTGAGCTGTCATGTCTCCATTTTGTATTTCGAGACTAATGTGCTAGAAATAAAAGCAAAAATCTCTTCACTGGTCTAGTAAAAATGTTATCCATATTTGGATATTTTGCCGCGGCCCAGTGAGTTCCTTTTTAAGACGTGGGTTCCTGACACAATTGGACTTATATCTATTCGTTCCCCCGCAGGGCTCCATGTGTGATGGGCAGGGCTCCATGTGAGAGGGGCAGGGCACCAGGCAGTAAGGGGCAGGGATCCATGTGTGAGGGGCGGGGCCCCATGTGTGAGGGGCAGGGCACCAGGCAGTGAGGGGCAGGGATCCAGGTGGTGAGGGGCAGGGCCCCATGTGTGAGGGGCCGGGCTCCATGTGTGAGGGGCGGGCCCCCATGCGTGAGAGAAGGGGCTCCATGTGTGAGGGGCAAGGCTCCATGTGTGTCGGAAGGGCTCCAGGCAGTTAGGGACAGGGCTCATTTTATGATGGGCAGGGCTCCAGGCAGTAATGGGCGTGGCTCCATGTGTGAGGGGCGGAGCTCCGTGTGTGAGGTGCAGGGTTACAGGGAGTTACGGGCAGGACATCATGTGTGAGGGGCAGGGCTCAAAGTGGAAGGGGATGGGCTCCATGTGTGTAGGGCAGGGCTCCAGGCAGTGAGGGACGGGGCTCCATGTGTAAGGGGCAGGGCTCCAGGTGTGGATGGGCAGGGCTCCATGTGTGAGGGGCGGGGAACCATGTGTGAAGAGCAGGGCTCAATGTGTGAGGGGCAGGCCTCCATTTTTGTGCGTCAGGGCTCGAGGCAGTGATGGGCGGGGCTCAATGTGTGAGCGGCTGGGCTCCAGGTGGTGAGAGGCAGGGCTCCATATTTGAGATGCAGGGCTCCAGGCAGTGATGGGCGGGGCTCCATGTATGAAGGGCATGGCTCCATGTGTGAGGGGCGGGGCTCCATGTCTGAGGGGCAGGCCTCCATGTGTAAGGGGCAGGGCTCCAGCCAGTGATGGGCGGGGCTCCACATGTGAAGGGCGGGGCTCTAGGCAGTGATTGGCAGGGCTCCATGTGTGAGGGCCAGGGCTCCAGGCAGTGAGGGGAAGGGCTCCATATTTGAAGGGCGGGGCTCCATGTGTAAGGGGCAGGGCTCCATTTTGAAGGGGCGGGGTTTCATGTGTAAAGGGCAGGGTTCAAGGAAGTAATGGGCAGGGCTCCATGTGTGAGGAGCAAGGCCCCATGGGTAAGGGAAGGGGCTCTGTTTGAGACTGGTGGGGATCCAGGCAGTGAGGGGCGGGGCTCTAGGAAGTGATGGGCGGGGCTCCATATGTAAGGGACAGGGCTCCATGTGTGAGGAGCGGGGCTGCATGTTTTAGGGGCAGAGCTCCATTTTTTAGGGGCAGGGCTCCAGGCGGTGAGGCGCAGGGCTTGATGTGTCAGGGGCGGGGCTCCATGTGTGGGGGACAGGGCTCCAAGAAGTGATGGGCGGGGCTTCATGTGTGAGGGGCAGGGCTCCAGGCAGAGAGGGGAAGGGCCCCATGTGTGAGGGCCAGGAATCCAGGACGTGAGGGGCGGGTCACTATGCAATTATGGGAAGGGCTATATTTTTTAGGAGCAGGGCTCCATGCAGCGCGGGGCAGGACCCATGTGTTTGGGAAGGGGCTCCATGTGTGAGAGGTGGGGACCAAAGCAGTTAGGGGCGGGGATCTAGGCAGTGATGGGCGAGGCTCCATATGTAAGGGACATGGCTCCTGGGAGTCAGGGACAGGGCTCCATGTGTGAGGAGCGGGCCTGCATGTTTGAGGGGCGGAGCTCCATGTGAGAGGGGCAGGGCTCCAGGCAGTGAGGGGCAGGGCTCCATGTGTGAGGGGCAGGGCTCCAGGCAGGGCTCCATGTGTGAGGGGCAGGGCTGCAGGCAGTGACGGGCAGGGTTCCATGTCTGAGGAGCTGGGCTCCATGTGTCAGGGGCGGGGCTGCATGTTTGGGGGCAGGGCCTGATGTGTGAGGGAAGGGGCTCCATGTGTGAGGGGCAGGGCTCCAGGCAGTGAGGGGCAGGGCTCCATGTGTGAGGGGCGGGGGTCTATGTGTGAGGGGCAGGGATCCCTGTGTGATGGGCAGGGCTCAAGGAAGTTAGGGGCAGGGCTCCATGTGTGAGGGGCAGGGCTCCATGTGTGAGGGGCAGGGCTCCAAGCGGTGATGTATGAGGCTTCATGTGTGAGGGGAAGGGCCCCATGTGGATGGGGCTGGGCTCCAGGTGTGAGGGGCAGAGATCCAGGCTGTGATGGGCGATGCTCTAGGCCGTGATGGGCAGGGCTTGATGTGTAAGGCGCGGGGCTCCATGTGTGAGGGGCAGGGCTTCAGGCAGTAAGGGACAAGGCCCCATGTGTGAGGGGCGGGGCTCCTTTTGTGATGGGCGGGGCTCCCTGTGGTATGGGAAGGGCTCCATGCAGCGAGGGGCAGGGCTCCTTGATTGAGGGGCGGGGCTCCAATTTTGAGGGGCAGGGCCCCAAGCGTGAGGGAAGGGGTTCCATTTCTGAGGGGCGGGGTTCCAGGCTTTCAAGGGTGGGGTTCCAGGCAGTGAGGTGCGGGGCTCTAGGCAGTGATGAGCTGGGCTCCATGTGTGAGGGGCAGGGCTTCAAACAGTTAGGGGCGGAGCTCCATGTGTGAGGGGCGGGGCTCCATGTGGATAGAACAGGGCTCTATGTTTGAGAGGCAGGGCTCCAGGAAGTGATGGGCGGGGCTCCATTTTTTAGGGGAGGTGCTCCCTGTGTGAGGGAAGGGGCTCCATGTGTATCGGCAGGGCTCCAGCCAGTGATGGGCGGGGCTCCATGTCGGATATGCAGGGCTCCATGCAGTGAGGGGCAGGGCTCCATGAGTGAGCGAAGGAGTTCCATGCATGAGGGGCGGGGTTCCAGGCTGTCAGGATTGGGGATCCAGTCAGTGAGAGGCTGGGCTCTAGGCAGTGATGGGCGGGGCTCCATGTGTTCGGGACAGGGCTCCATTCCGTGATGGGAGGGGCTCTATGTGTGAGGGGTGGGGCTCCATGTGGATAGAGCTGGGCTCTATGTGTGAGAGGCAGGGCTCCCGGCAATGATTGGCGGGGCTCCATGTTTCGAGGGCGGGGCTCCATGTTTCAAGGGCGGGGCTCCATGTGTGAGGGAACGGGCTCTACGTGTGAGGGGTGGGGATCCAGGCAGTGAGGGGCAGGGTTCTAGGCAGCGATGGGTGGGGCTCTATGTGTTAGGGGTCGGGCTCCCGGCAGTAAGGGGCAGGGCTCCATGTGTGAGGGAAGGGGCTCCATGTGTGTGGGGCAGGGTTCCAGCCAGTCATGGACGAGGCTCCATGTGGGATGGGCAGGGCTCCAGTCAGTGAGGGGCAGTGCTCCATGTTTAAGGGGCGGGGCTCCAATTTTGAGGGGCAGGGCCCCATGAGTGAGGAAAGTGGTTCCATGCGTGAGGGGCGGGATTCAACGCAGTCAGGGGTGGGAATCCAGTCTGTGAGGGGCGGGGCTCCATGTGTGAGGGAAGGGGCTCCATGTGTTTGGGGCAGGGCACCAACCAGTTATGGGCGGTGTTTTGCGGAGAAAAGAAGAGATCTCACAACTTTATAAAATTTGTAAAGCCCGGTATGTTTATTACGACGCACGCCGGACGCAAGTGCCCCAGCAAGGCATGCGTACCTCTGAAGACCTCGGGTCCTCTTTTATCCCCCTTCCAAATGCATATGCATACAGTTTCACAATAAGTTCATATATATTCATTCCGTGTGACATTTAGCACCAGTTCTTCTTTATCAAAGGAATTTCTAAGTCGGGGGCAAATCGACCTTGTGGTCTTTTCTGTTTTTCTTTCTCTGTCTCCTTGCTGTCTCGGCATGCGAGTTCTTCCTTCAGCTTTGGCCTCACAGACTTTTCACCTCTCTTAGACACTTCACCTAATTCAGAATGGATCTTTACTCTGTCTCATTCCCCCCTTTCCTAGGAAATAAGTAAATTCTTTTACTTAATGAAAACCTTCACAACAGTAAGTGTCTTTTAGTGCTTCACCATGTGCTTTTGACAAAGATGTTAGTACAGCTATTTGTTATAGCATTCTCCAGTTCCACATTAACAATATAATAGATAATCCTAAGCTTACCCAACTAATAGTAGTAAAACTACAATGGGGTGGCACAACTTATTAAAGATTCCATTTGCAGTTGGTGACCACCCAAAGATCACATCCAATAATCTTAAAAAAATTACATATACAGAGATTAGAATGGTTTCTACTAGACAGAATAACATCATTGCTATCAATTTGTACAGCAGCACAAGCAGTTCTCAAGCATACCCCCTTTTCCAGTATATACGAGCACAGTTTTCTGGTCAGTGACTGGATGAATTTCAAAGTGACAAATACTCTGCTCAGTGTCCAAACACACAACCTGAGCATTAATAGTATTGCTTTCACAAATGAATCCCATCTGTTCTCTAGCAGTGCAGGATTCTAAGTTTACTGTCTGCCACTTCCCATTCATCTTTCGTGCCCACACTCTATGTTCTGAAGGATAGAGTGTTGTTTTTTCATGGTTTGATCCTAGAGCAACGATGGGATGGATAACAAAAACAGTGGCATTATGTATGGTAAGCACAAAGGCAGCTGCCACATTAGAAACAGGATCATAGGTGAAATTCACCATAGTCCGCCAGGATTGAAACTTCCTTTCAATATCAATTGCATTATCCCACACAATTTCTTGAATTTCAGCTGGAAAATTACCTTCACATTACCTTCACTCCTTTCCCATATGATGAGAGCTGCTGTTGCTTGTATCCATAACTGTGCTTGTATACAACTGAAAGCTAAAGACACATTATCTTGAACTATACTAAGTGCTTCTACTATCAACTTGTGGTCTTGGTCCCCGGACTTTTCATACTTCCTTACTTTGGCAGTACTTTTGAAATCTGTCACTGGCTAGTTCCTAATGCCAATAGGGATTGCTATAAAGGCTGCTTCAATTTTGTTAGGCTACCTGCTGCAGTGGCCAGTTTATTCACCAGTATTTCTGAATCAATTCCATTTAAAACTCCTAATCTTGACCCTAATATACCAGTTAGATGTTTGTTATGGGGAACAGGAACTGCTTTCTGTTTATGACCATCCCTCCCTGCCAGAGGGATGTGCTGGGCTCACACTGCAAATTCAGACACACTTCACAAGTGTTTCTGACAGAGGTTTAGGTCATATTTGAGGCAGAAGTTTTTTCAGAAATGTAGAGACCTCAGGAATCTCCTTTCCCCTCCAGAGCACCTGATTTCCCAGATGTGTGGCAAGCAGGAATGTCTCTCCTGGCCTACGAAACCTCACCCACCTTGCCCCTAGCTTCAGGTCCAAGCCTCAAGTAAATAATGAAAGGGAAATCTGAGAGAAGAGCCTAAATTCATTGCAGCGCCTCAGAAGAAACTGGGATCAGGTTTCTGCTTCTTGAAACACTCAGCACAAAAGTGATGCTCAAAATCCTACAGCCTGCTGCTGAGCTTTGGGGGGGGGGGTCTCTCTCTACCTCTTTTAAGCAGAATCCAACTGCCTCAGACTGGGACAATCACTGATCCAAATCTCAGTAGGAAAAGGGATAGCTATAAATAAAGAAAATCACCTTTCTTGCTTCGGTTAATTTACCACCTGCAGTTCAGCACCCTTTACCAGTCATTGCCTGAGTGTTCAGCCAACCGGCTTGGAAAATGACCTAAGGAGCTGTTGTTCAGTCACATTCTTTACTACGTTAGGTTAAAGTTTGGAGTTTGGGTAGAGTCTGAACTAGTATGGGGTGTATAAGGCCCTGCTGTGGTAAAAAGTGCAGTGTCCACTTTGAATTCAAATGAAAGTCTGATAGTAATTCGAGCTCAAAGGCAGGTCACTTCTACAGGCTGTATCAAGGTGAAATTACACCAACAGTCTGATTCACTTAGGTTATCACAGACTTCCTGGTGTTCATATACACTAGGGGATGTTCACCCTATTGATGACCTGGCACCCTACTTTGATTTCTTCTCCTCTGATTCCTTGAAGAGTCCACAGTTCCTGTTCTTGCCATTCTTGCTCCTCACATACCTGATTCTCGTGGATTACTACAGTAGGTATGTTTAAATCTTTTATCTCAGAAGGTTTTCCTATGGATCCAGTATACTGATTAAATGCCAGGGACCAAGGCCATTTAACATTACTTTGAACAGAGGTACTCTCAAGTTCTGAAACTTCAGTTATGATTACACACAATACAATTCTACAAACTAAAATATGAGCTACTCCCGACCGCAATATACTCATTTTGCCCGAGTAAGTTTTATTCTCAGTTCATTGTCTCCTGGCGTCACTCCTTAAGCGGTTTCTGGGCCTTCTTCACCCGAGAGTGATGAATCCAGGCATTCTGCTCCTTGATTTTGATTGCAGTGAAGGTGGTAAGAAGTACTCACAGTGGTCTGTCCCACTGTGGTTCCGAAGTCTTCCCTGTAAGAGATATAACATATACATTACCCCCAGGCTATCTAACTCCCTGCTCCGAGTTCCAGCCACATGTTTCTCAATTACTCTGAGCTGTTTGCTTAAAGCCACCATGTAGGTGGACATTCTGGACATTCCCTTTGTATTCTATATGGTCTTCTATAGGGCATTCCAAAAGGACTCAGCATTCCTTTAGCTCAAGGTTTAGTTTGAATTTGCAATAGTGCTAGTGGAAGAGCTTGGGCTAGGGTAGATTAACTTCTTGCCCCAGTCTTATTCATTCTCTCCACCTGGCCGCTTGATTGGGGGTGGTATGGGGTGTGAAGTTCCTGATCTGTGCCCAGATGGCTACTAATCTGTTGCACTATTTTGGAAATGAAATGTGATTTATTATCTGAGGATATCGTGGCTGGAACTCTGAAGCGTGGTATTATTTCTTGTAAAAATAATCTGGTCACCTCTTGAGCTTTGACAGTTCTGGTGGGGAATGTTTCTGGCCACCCTGGAAATGTATCTATCAATACCAGTAAATACTGATACCCCCTTTTCCTTGGGAGTTCTGAAAAGTTAATTTGCCACTGCTGTACAGGCCCATGGCCTCTCCCAGTCTGACCGAGTTTCGGCCGGGGGGTATTTTGGGGTTAGTCTGGAGGCAAGGATCACACTGTCGGCTCACCTGAGTGATAGTGGCTATAAATTCCTGACAATGATACAACGATTTTTCAATCAGATGTGTGTTCTAGAAAGCCTGTGGAAATTACTGCTTCAAAGTCAACACTTCATTTCAATGCACTCTGTATCACTCGCAGCCTTGGTCATTTTGAGAAAGGAGCCACACTCTATAAAAGGCTTCTAAGTAGTTAGGCCCTAGTGTGTTTTCTAGTGCCCTTCCTTCACTAGTAACCACGAAAATGGGAAGGGATTACTAGCTCTCTTTCCATGGTAGCCCACCCCTTGCAGTTGTACGTCTCTTTGGGTTAGTATTATTGTATTATGGCTTACCTTCGAGGAAAATCTGTACCTCACCCTTTGCTGCTTTCTTTGCCTCTCCATCCGCCAGCTCATTTCTTTCCTCCAATTTTAAGCTCACTCTCTGGTGTGCCTTAATATGCCTTTTCAGGTAGCTGAACTGCTTCCAGCAGCTGGATTGTCTCTTCTTTCCCTGTGAGGTCAGCAGTCTCCTCTCTTTCCAGATGGCTCCATGTGCATGTATGACTCCAAATGCATTCCTTGGGTCTGTGTAGATGGTTATTCTCCTCCCTTTTACCCTTTCCAGGGCACGGGTCAGGGCAATTATCTCAGCCTTCTGCGCAGAGGTACCTGTTGGTAAGGGTCCAGACTCGATTACCTCTCTACAGGTAGTCACTGTGAACTTTGCCCTGTCAGTGAACCAGGTCTCTGCATCGTCCGGAGGAGTGTCCCTTAAGTCTGGACGGCTGGAGTAGGTAGCTTCGGTGGTCTCTAAGCAACTATGGTATACTGCTTCTCCTTGATTCCACTGCGAAAAGAAGCTGGGTTGACAATATTAGTCACCATTATCTCTACATCATCTTGCTCTACCATGATGGCCTGGCATTTCAGAAACCTCTGTGGTGAGAGCCAGTGGCCACCCTTTACTTCCAGTACTGCGGACACTGTGTGGGACACTAGCACAGTCATTTTTGTCCCAGGGTAAACTTGCTTGCCTCTTGAATATTCAGCATGACTGCTGCTACAGCTTTGAGGCAGCCTGGCCATCCTTTGGCTGTTGCATCTAGTTGCTTAGAGAAGTAAGCAACTGCCCTTCAGTATGGGCCCAAGTCCTGAGCCAATATTCCCGGGGCAATTCCTTGCGTGGAAAAATAGAAAGAATGGTTTACTTACATCCGGAAGTTTCAAAGCTGGAGCCGACATGAGGTCACTCTCTCTAGCTGGCAAAAGGTCCATGTGGTGTCTTTTGTCCACTGGAGATCTCTGTTTCCATTGGCAATAAGAGCATAGAGGGGTCTGGCGAACAGTCCATAATTATAAACTCACAGCTGGCACTACCCAGCCATGCCTAAGAGGGTTCGGAGTTCTTTCATTATCTGGGGTTTCAGGGTTTGGCGTACAGCTTCTTTGCTTTAAAGTCTGCTGCTCAGCACTCATTTCTTACCCCAGGTAGATTACCTTCTGTTTCACTACCTGTGCCTTTTCTTTGAGACTCTGCGTCCTTGGAGTCCTAGGAAATTCAAAAGGCTCACCGTCCAGGCTTCTCTCGCTTCTCTTGTCCGAGTGGCTACTAGAAGATCATCCACGTACTGCAACAGCCTCCTTTCCTCTTGTGGAGCTTCCTGGGACTCTGGGTCTTTGCAAGCTGTTCTCTAATAGGAGTGGGGAATTTTTGAAGCCTTCAGGCACATGGACTATGTGAGCTGTGTTTGAATGCAAAAATTTTCTGGCTGGCTTCGTGGATAGGGAGGCAAAAGAAGGCATCTCTTAGGCCTAAAACAGTGAACCAGGTTAGCTCAGGTGTTAAACAAGTTAGTAAGGTATATGGATTTGCTACCACAGGGTATAAATTCTGTGTTATCTTATTGACAGCCCTTAATCCAGTACTATCAGTTATTGGGCTGATTCCTTCCTTATCTTCCTTTTGAGGGTACTACTCAGTTCTCACTGGTTGTGTTCTTTCCTTAAGCTTGATGCTCATGGGGGAGCATCTTTCACTCTCCCTGGTACAGCAGAGGCCCATACCCTTGGAAACACTTATTTACTTATTCTAATATCTCCCTACTAATGTCTTTAATTTCAGTGTCTGTTAATGTTAAGCCTAACATCTTTATATCATTTGCCTCCAGAGTAACCTTTCTCATTTGAGAATGTTTAGCAAATTGAGTGGATTGTACAAAAGCTTTTAGGTACACATAGTACACATGTTACTTTAAAGGTTTGCACAAGTATGCCTTCTCAGACTGGCCAGTTGTTCAGTTGTTCCCCACACTGCAACATAAACATTCTCTACAGGTACTAAAGCTTTATTTAAAACTGAATATATGGCCCTTGTGTCAACAAAAATTCTTCCCTTTTGGGGAGGTCATCTTTACCCTTCCTCCCTTACCTTGGGAGGAGCCTTTAGCAAATCACATGTACTCATTTTGTGAACTGTGATTGCTTTGCATTTCAGCATGATAATCCTTGCCTGATTTCATACGTTGCTATCTTATGCTGCATGCTGAACAACATGTTTGATTTGCTTTCTCTTTGCCTTGTTTTCCTTTTTCAAGGGCCAAGACCAGAGGGCGGTCTGATCTTACAGTCTCTTTGCCATTCTGGGTGATTTCTTAAAACACAAAGACATTTCAGCATACAAAACTCTATCCCATTTATCTTCCTATTTTAAAACAGTACTAACAGCAATGAAGTATTATAAATCTTTTTATTTTCTGAGCTGCTCCTACTGGCAGCCTTCTCCCAGTGAGCCCCTCGCAAAAGGGGCTAATTTAGGAACCTCTTTGCTCTGGTCAGTTTTCATTATTTATTTCTCCTTGCCCTATCTCGCTTCCACTCAAACCTTTTACAGACCTTCACAGTAGTTTCTCAGTTTTCCTCCTACACACACACAGCTCAAGGTGGCAGGTATCAGATGTGGTTCCCACACACAAGCTCTAAGACCTTAGGTTCTGAATCCACTTGACCAGAAACCTCTAATTTACATGTGCCCTGACACTTATTAGAACAGCAAAACAGCAATTCCAGTGCTTCTCATAAACACCGCACTGCAATAATACCTGCACATCCAGCTTTTGCCCACAGGCCATTCTCGTGTTCCCTGGGGAGATGGGGCAGACAGAGCTGTCCCTGTGCCCAGGGGACAGCCACTGTCACCTCACACAGCATGCTAATCAAAAACGTGACATAGACACTATGTTCTGATCAAACAAAATATCAGTCTTTTCTAGTTCTCTTCTTGCACAATCTAATTAAGCACTGTGTCTACTTACACTTGTTTTACTGCTTTGCAAAAAGGCTGTGCTTGTCTTAGCTGAACCTCTGATATGCCCACGGACACAAACACTCGCACTCGCACCCCCCCTTTATCTCAAATTCACTAGAGCCAAGGCTTGAATTGCTGTGAGGGGGAGAATTCTTGGAATTTCTTTAACTCGCTTTATCGTAATTAAGCATAAATCGCCGTACTATAGTTCTCCTATGTAAAATGCCATTCTTGTTGCAACAAAATCTTAAAATCTCCACAAACACTACTATACAATCTGAGAATCAAATTACCACAATGCAGCAGAAGAAAATCACCACACAAAATCACTGGGAAAGGGCATATTTCTCAAAGTGCTCAGTTTTCTCAACACAACACAGCATACCATAATTCAGCATTTACTCACATCAATTTTTCCTGGACACAATCAAAATAACATCATACAGCCTAGAGATCAAAATCCGAACATCCAAGGCAAAGGAACTCTCTGAGCTCATACTCACGGTTAAAATGTACCAGATCTACACAAATCACTACATTTAAACACGATAAATACCATCACTGACGTTCCCCCACTCGCTTCTCCGCGGGGCACTTATCTATCTGCCCCCGCAGCCTGCTGCTGCCGGCGCCTCAGGCCTTGCTCGGCTGCTTCAAACACGGGTAGAACTCACCCCCCCCGCACTGTAGGGCACTGTAGATTTACTCTCTTTTATACACCATACACTTATACACTTGCACGATTAGAAACACAGTGCACTGACCACACAATGCACACATTAACCATACAGCAACACAGTGTCCGGACATCACACACACACAAACAAAGCACACACGGGTTCGGCAGTTCTGCTCCATCAGAACAATGAACCCCCAACACACACATACACGGGTTCACCCGGCTCACCCCCAGAGCCTCTAGCGGTTCCGCTCTATCAGAACGATGAACCCCAAAGACACACATACACGGGTTCACCCGGCTCACCCCGAGAACCGCTTGCGGTCTGCTCTATCAGAACGATGAACCCCATCTCCAATACAGCTGCTCTATCAGCTGAACCCAGACGTCTCTGGGTGGTTTACTCCCTTGCTCTCCTTTCCCTCCACCGGGGGCCCCTCATCAGAACATGCCGTATCTTCCTCCGCAGGCCAGCAGGTCCTTGTCTGTCCTCGCAGGTGGCAAGTTGAGACGAGCAGAGCCCCACCAGGAAAAAATCCTAGGGCGCGACTTGGAGGTCCGTCTATCCCCCCTTCCCCTGCGGGGACAGAGAACTCCTACTTGGCTCGCCATAATGTTTTGCGGAGAAAAGAAGAAACCTCACAACTTTATAAAATTTGTAAAGCCCGGTATGTTTATTACGACGCGCGCCGGACGCAAGACCCCCAACAAGGCATGCGTACCTCTGAAGACCTCGGGTCTTCTTTTATCCCCCTTGCAAATGCATATGCATACAGTTTCACAATAAGTTCGTATATATTCATTCCGTGTGACATTTAGCACCAGTTCTTCTTTATCAAAGGAATTTCTAAGTCGGGGGCAAATCGACCTTGTGGTCTTTTCTGTTTTTCTTTCTCTGTCTCCTTGCTGTCTCGGCATGCGAGTTCTTCCTTCAGCTTTGGCCTCACAGACTTTTCACCTCTCTTAGACACTTCACCTAATTCAGAATGGATCTTTACTCTGTCTCAGCGGGGCTCCATTTGGGATGGGCAGGGCTCCAATTGTTAGGGGCAGGGCCCTATGAGTGAGGGAATGGGTTCCATGCGTGAGGGGCGGGGTTCCAGTCTGTCAGGGGTGAGGATCGAGTCAGTGAGGGGCGGGACACTAGGAAGTTATGGGCGGGGCTCCATGTGTTAGGGGCAGGGCTCCATGCAGTGAGGGGCGGGGCTCTATTTTGTAGGTGCGGGGCTCCATGTGTTAGGGGCGAAGTCACATGTGTGATGGGCGGGGCTTCATGTGGATAGGGCTGGGCTCCATGTGTGAGAGGCAGGGCTCCCAGCAATGATTGGCGGGACTTCATGTTTTAGGGGCGGGGCTCCATGTGTTAGGGGTCAGGCTCCCGGCAGTAAGGGGCAGGGCTCCATCTGTGAGGAAAGGGGCTCCATGTGTGTGGGGCAGGGCTGCAGCCAGTGATGTGCGAGGCTCCATGTGGGATGGGCAGGGCTCCATTCTGTGAGGGGCGGGGCTCCAATTTTTAGGGGCAGGGCCCCATTATTGAGGGAAGGGGTTCCAGGCTTTCAGGGGTGGGGATCCAGTCAGTGAAGGGCGAGGCTCTAAAAACTGATGGGCGGGGCTCCATGTGAAGACGGTCGTGCTACCGGCAGTGAGGGGCGGGGCTCTATGTGTGAGGGGCGGGACTCCATTTTTTAGGGGCGAGGCCGCATGTGTGAGGGGTAGGGCCTCAGGCATTGAGGGGCGGGAAAGCATATGGGAGGGGCAGGGCTAGATGTGTGAGGGGCAATAACATTCACATTCGATTGAAAGGTGTTTTGGACAACTGTCTTCTACTTCTTGCAAAACACTCTCCAGACCTTTATGCAACTTCTACAATATGGTCGGAGATGTTTTCTGTGCTGGCACAGTTTCTCTTTACCAGACATAGTGGAAAAGCTTTTGGCTAATATGTAGACTACAAGAGATGCCAAACACGAAGGAAGGGAGTTCCCCGGAGCTAAGCGCCGCTCCCGTGCGCGTTTCAGCAGAAGCTGTGCTCTACAGAGCGCTGCGACAGGCACAATCGTCTTCGCCTCCAGGAGCCGGAGAGAGCGGCAGCTTCGGAAAGGTGAAGAAGGAAGCTGCACAACCCTGGGATTGTGTGCGCAGCTTGCAAACTGATAGAAAGCAGTACTTTAGCACTCTCCTGCCTTTTCCAATCACATGAATATTCGACTGGAAGCTGTTTTGGACAACTTTCTTTCTCTTCTTGCAAAATACTCGGCAGACCTCCGTGCAACTTCCAGAACACCGTCGGAGATGTTTTCTGTGCTGGCACAGTTTCTCCTTCCCCGAAAATGTGGAAAAGCTTTTGGCTATGATGTAGACGATAAGAGACGCTAAAGACGAAGGTATGGCACTCCCCGGAGCTAAGCGCTGCTCCCAGGCGCCTTTCAGCATAAGCCGCGCACTGCAGAGTACTGCGACCGGCACAATCATTTTTGCACAAAGAAGCCACTTCTTTGTCTCCGGCAGCCAGAGAGAGCGGCAGCTTCGGAAAGGTGAAGAGGGAAGCTGCGCCACCCTGGGATTGTGTGTGCAGCTTGCCAACTGATTGAAAACAGTACCTTAACACTCTCCTGCCTTTTCCAATCACATGAACATTCGATTGGAAGCTGTTTTGGACAACTTTCTTCTTCTTCTTTCAAAACACACTGGAGACCTCTGTGCAACTTCTAGAACACTATGGGAAATTTTTTCTGTGCTGGGACAATTTCTCCTTGCCAGACATAGTGGAAAAGCTTTTTGGTAAGATGTGGATGACAAGAGAAGCTAAAGACGAAGGAAGGGAGTTCCCCGGACCTAAGAGCCGCCCCTGGGCGCCTTTCAGCAGAAGCGGCGCACTGAAGAGCGCTGCGACCGCCACAATCGTTTTTGCGCAAAGAAGCCGCTTCTTCGTCTCTGGCAGCCAGAGAGAGCGGCAGCTTCGGAAAGGTTAAGAAGAAAGCTGCTCCACCCTGGGATTGTGTGCGCAGCTTGCCAACTGAGAGAAAACCGTACTTTCCCACACTCCTGCCTTTTCCAATCACATCAACATTATATTGGATGGTGTTTTGGACAACTTTCTTCTTCTTCTTGCAAAACACTTCACACCTCCGTGCAACTTCTAGAACACGGACAGAGATGTTTTCTTTGCTGGAACAGTTTCTCCTTGCCAGACACAGTGGAAAAGTTTTGGCTAAGATGTTGAACACAAGAGACGCTAAAGACAAAGGTACGGAGCTCCCCAGAGCTAAGCGCCGCGCCCAGGCGCCATTCGGCAGAAGCCGCGCTCCGCACAGCGCTGCGACCGGCACAATCGTCTTTGCGCAAAGAAGCCGCTTCTTCGCCTCCAGGAGCCGGAGAGAGCGGCAGCTTCGGAAACGTTAAGGAGGAATCTGCACAACCCTGGGATTGTGTGCGCAGCATGCAAACTGATAGAAAACACTAATGTACCACTCTCCTGCCTATTCCAATCAAATTCACATTCAATTGGAAGGTGTTTTGGAAAACTTTCTTCTTCTTCATGCAAAACACTTGGAAGACCTCCGTGCAACTTCTAGAACACGGTCGGAGATGTTTTCTGTGCTGGCACAGTTTCTCCCTGCCAGACAGAGTGGAAAAGCTTTTGGCTAAGATGTTGAACACAAGAGACGCTAAAGACGAAGGTACGACGCTCTCCGGAGCTAAGCGCCGCTCCTGTGCGCCTTTCGGCAGAAACGGCGCTCCGCAGAGCGCTGCGACCGGGACAATCGTCTTTGCGCAAAGAAGCCGCTTCTTTGCCTCCAGGAGCAGGAGAGAGCGGCAGCTACGGAAAGGTTAATTAGGAAGCTGCACAACCCTGGGATTGTGTGCGCACCTTGCAAACTGATAGAAAACAGGACTTTACCACTCTCCTGCCTTTTCCAATCACATGAACATTCGATTGGAAGGTGTTTTGGACAACTTTCTTCTTCTTCTTCTTGCAAAACACACTGCAGACCTCCGTGAAACTTCTAGAACACGGTTGGAGATGTTTTCTGTGCTGGCACAGTTTCTCCCTGCCAGACATAGTGGAAAAGCTTTTCGCTAAGATGTAGACGACAAGAGAGGCTAAAGACTGGATGAAAGCAAATGACACCCATCTTCAAAAAAGGCAATTAGGAAGACTCGGAAAAGTACAAACCATCAGCCTCTTTTTTATCCCCAGGAAGTTAATGAAGCAGCTCTTCTTGGAAAACCTTGCCAGGCACATGAAAGACGACAAAATAATGTAGTTAGCATGATTTTCCAGGGGAATTTCATGCTGAACATCTCTTTAAACTCCTCTGATGTATCAACTTGACTGGTAGATGAAAGGAATATGGTCTGCCTGGGCTTCAGGGAGGTTTTTGACTTTTCTCTACATGGCAGCACACATACATACCGGAAGCAATAGTGCAAAGGGGAGGGAACCAGTGTCTTTTCAGTGATGCTGAGTGAAAAGACAAGAGGCAGTGGGCACACACTGAAATACAGGAGATTGCCTTTGAACATCAGCAAATGATTCTTTACTGTGAGGGTGACCAGAAAGATTGTGGAGCCTGGATCTTTGAAGACATTAAAAGTACACCCAGATAGAATCCTGGGCAAGAGGCTCTAGGTATCCTGGTTTAAGCAGGGGGCTTGGGCCTGGTTAGCCCCACCAACTCCTTCCACTCTCATTCATTCTGTGCTAGTGAATTCTCTTCGAGATGCATTTCAAGCACTGGCATGACAAAATTCTGTGCAGACAGAGATCCAAATGGACATGGGATCTAAGTTCTTTAAGCAGTGTTCAAGAAGAATGTAAAACTCTGGGACAAATGTCTCTTCCCTAACTGAATCCCTCTCATGGGAAAATTCCCAGCTATAGAAAGATCTTCTGATACGCATGCTTAAGACTGACACTGGCTGAGCAAATTTCTCCCTATGTGTATCTAAGATCAGTTAGGATCTTCACCCAAAGTGCTGTCAACATAGTCACAGAATGTCTATTGTTAAGAAGTGACAACTTCCATCAGAATGGCAAATATTGGTCCACAAAATGGATTAATGGATGAGAATTATCTACTTGGGTTAAAAACAAAAATAAAGAGTTGGTCTTTATTTATCAATTTCATTGCAATATTGATAAGGGAAGAAAAAGACCTAAGTTCTTGACTTTCTTAACTCAAGGAAAGATTTTAAAAATTCCTTGTAAAAATGTATTATCACGATCAGACTACTGAAACCATTTTAGTTGGGAAAAAAGTTCCAAAATTGTCTAGATAGTGGCAAAGAAGCCAAGGAAATAGGAAAGAAACAAAAAGAGAGCAAAAGAGTCAGCTTCAGTGTACAAGCTCGTTCTAGAAGTAGTCGGCTGGGAAAAGGAACCCCCAGTTGAATTTCCAATGTATTCCTGCCCTTGATTCAGTAACTCATCAACTTCTCCCAGCAACAAAAACTCCAACAGGTTGACACTACCATCATGCCTGTTCCAGACATATTTAAATGAGAAATGATGATTTTCTTGAAAACCTACTTGCATAAAAGTTGCAAGACGGCGGAGGGATTCCCACATCCTCCTTCCTCCATCTGGCTTGAAAGTATATTTGATAAAATATGCAACAAAGCACATGATTTATAAGGTAGAGTCAAATGGATGATTTGGGAATTGATCTCTTGTTGATAGTAAACTTCATATCCACTCTGTGTGACCTTTCTAAAACAAAATGTGGAGCTGAGGCATGAATCTGCCACAACAATTGTTAAGCAAACATACATACTCCCCTTCACATGCCCCCCCTTCCACACACACCTAGGCACACACAGAGATCAGCATAGCAGATCATGAAGACCTTGGAAAAGACTGAAATGCTAAATGCCTCTCTTTATAGGCAAAAGAGCTGGTGCAGTAATTCAAATGCCTGGTACAAAAATTCTGTTTAATATTTACCTCCTATTTAAAACACAGCTTTTCATTTAATTCTATTTACAGAATATTTTCATTTCATTTGTTTCTTTAAAATTACTTAGTTCTCACGTGCTGTACGTCTAGGAATATTTTCTTCGAAAAATAGAAAAAAATAGATGATATCTTTTCAGCAGAAAACATTGGTTGATACAATTTTAAACCATCATGATATGGAAGAATTGTTCTGTCCCTCTCTAAGGTGGAAGAAGCATTTGGATCACAGATCATCTACAATGAAATACTTGATATGTTTAGGATGCTTTCAATCAATTTTGATCGTCAATTGCTTATTCGTTGTAAACAGTAATTTTTCAGTGAAGGGAAAGTGTGTGTGGTATATCTACATGATGTTCAAACCCAGTTCCTACTAATGGCCAGGCTGAACTCCAGTAAATAATGTCCCCAATGATATTTTGCCGCCTTCTTTGGCACTTCATGAAATCTTACCATGATGAAGTGCTGAAACACAGAGATTTTCTCTTAGAGAGTGTCTCATGTTGTAACCCATCCCATGGATTTTATGCTGTAATTCTTATCTCTTTTAAAATTTGCTATCTTCGCTACAGTTTTCATGAACCTTTCTGTTACAGTAGTGAAAATCACAGATAAATGTCATTTTGTACAACTTTGAATTTACCCCAAGAGCTGAGAGAAAACTTGCTCCTATCCTTCAATCCGAGTTTCTTCTATAGTCCAACTTTGTTTCTCTACCACCAAGCTTCTCCTTTGTAGCTGCTCCAAGCCCCGTCCAACCTGACCTTGAATACTTTCGGGGATGGGACACCCACCACTTCTCTGGGCAACCTGTTCCAGTGTTCCAGCACTCCCACAGTAAAAAAGGCCTTCCTTTCATCTAATATGTGTAGGGAATCATAAATCTAGGCATAGAAACTTGGAGTGCAAATTTGAAATTCTTTTGATTTGAAGCACATTTTATATGAATACTGACTTACAGATGACTAAAAGATGTTGATGGGCATTTGAGCTGACAAGTTTTGAAAAAGTGCACGGAAATTAAAATTGAAACCAGTAAAATTAAAAACTTCTTGCCATTTTCTTTTTCCTCTCCTATTCAAAATTGCATATGTCAGATATCAGTGCTTCAGGCAAACCTCTCAGATGCTCTTAGAGAAAAAGCTTTTCTTTCAGACTAAGTTGCGGTTGACGTAGAACACTAGTAGTAGTGAAAGTTTTTCTGGGCATCGGGGCAGCACCTTCTCCTTGGATTTGTGTGCAGAATGCATTTTATCCAAACTGGAAAATTGATCCCAGCTCTGTTCTATTCATCATTCTTACTGCATCAGGCCTGAAGATACTGTGAAAAGTAGCCTGTGGACCTTGAAGATAGCGCATGTGAAACAGATGAGAGGTGATGGAGAAGTTGACGGAGAGAAGAGAGAGCATATAGCCCAGTACGGACACCAGAAAGTATTTCTTCATGTGATCATGGCAGATTGCAGGAGCCACTTGGTCCTATCAAATCAGCTGGACTTGGCACTGTGCCACCTTGGGTCTGGGAACCATCCTGCGTATCGTGGATTTTCAGGAGCCCGCTGGCCACTCTCAGCCACAGGCCCCCAAACACAAACCACGGCCCTTTTCCCAGGCAAACAAAACTCACCTGCCTCGCTTCTGGATGGCAGATTGCAGGAGCAACTTGCTACTATCAAACCAGCCGGACTTGGCACTGGTGCCACCTTGGGTCTGGGAACCATCCTGCATATCATAGAATTTCAGGAGCCAGCCTGAACAATTGTTTAGCACCCTTTAAAGGTGGTGTTTTACAAACAGGGCCGAAGCAGATCTTCAAAATATCTAGGAGATCAAAATCGATTGAAGCAAATTCTCCTGGCCAGTCACCTTGCTGCTGCTGCTAATTCACCCTCCATACCAGCTGATCAGGCCTAACAATGCCGCTGCAAAAATATTGTGAAAAAGTTAGGCACATTTTCACAGATGCAGGGAAAATCCCCTTGGATGATGATTCCAAGGCATAACTTGATGGAGCAAGTTATGCAACCTTGTCTACTGGCAATATCTAAGTTGGTGAGTTCACCATCTGTCAGCATCACTTTAGAAAATAAATGTTTGATCCACAAAAAAAATATTTCATATGTCCTGTCTACCTGCTTCATTTCAACCAATGAATAGGCTACATTCCATCAGCAAAGGGTTTATGATCCTATCTTTCTTTAAACTGTGATAATTCTTTCTTTTTTCTAAATCAGACACTGTCTACTCATAAGATTCAGATGCCCATGGTAGGGGTGTAATTAAATTCACATGGTAAAAATATCCTTCTTGTTATCTTTTCTTTTAATTACCCACACGTAACATCAGTCTGAGAGCTGAAGAAAACCCCTTCATTTGCTGTTTGCCAAGTATCATCTACGTGATACAAATTCTACTTGAGAAATCACACCCATTCATTGCCATGTAAACAACCTTTTCTTCATCATTAGGTATTTTGGTGAAGTGAATGATTAGAACATAAGCAAGGGCATTTGTTCAAGATGCTCCAGAAAGAGCTGTGGTCTGTTCTCTTCTTTGCTGCCTATGTTAGCACTGAGCTGCAAAAAATGAAAGACTACTATGAAAAGTGTTACTTTTAGTCTAAATTCGTAAATGATGTTTGAAATACCCGGTTAAATGAAAAGGTGCTCTTTTAAATGATGGCATCTTAAGGGAAAAAGTCAGCTTTAAAGAGGTTTTGAGACAGTTGCTTCTGGGAAAAAAAATGAAATAAAATTGGAGGCATCTAAGGTCTTCAGCCATCCCATCTTGAAGATTGATTCAAAACACAGTTCCTTCACACAGGAAGAAGAGAGGACCATAGATGGCAACCCATTTGAAAATGGAGTTCTATTTCTCTCTGGTTGGCATTACCGGACACCATTTCTTGTGAAGTCGAGGGACTGCAGTTAGCTCTCCACTAATTTCCTTCCCTGAAATTCATCTGCATTTGCTCCTTTGTCTGGAGTCTCCATTTATTAGTATGCATAAATGGTATACTCCATCGATGCATGAATAACAGAGGGGATAATGTGCCTTTTGCTGCTATCTTCTTTTGCTGCTCCATTTTGCTTGCTTTGTTCTTGCTTTCTGTCAAAGAAATGCCAGCAAAAGCCCTCCTCAAGTCTTGCTGTGAAGACAGACTGCCAGAAAGGTAGAGAAACTTCAGACATTTCCAAGACCCATGTAGCATGTGTCTTGGTCAATTTCTATGCAGATCCTTTCTTCCAGCAGGACTTTTTTCCACCGTTAACCAACACTGAACTGAATCCAATACAAAAGCAGTGGCTAGAGGAACCGTTCTCTTTTCATTTGAATGGTGATTGAAATGCGTATCAAATCAAAGCATTTTAGAGCAGTAGGAAGATTTTCTATGCAGCTAGAAAATCATAACAAGATGCCTATTCACCAGTTGGGTTCCTTTCGGAATTTACAAGAATTGCCGACAGAAAACACAGCTTAGTAAACTACCAATCTAAAACACAATATCTGGAAAGGTGACATGAAAAAGAGCAAGAGGAAGAAAACCAAAAAGAAAACCAAAGGAAGCCAGAAATAAGGCACAACCTCTCCTCCTTTTCTGCTTACTACAGGACCTTAGAAGTACCTTCAAGTTTCCTAACAGTCACATCAGTAGAAAACTGTGCCAAGAACAATTGTGGAAAACTGTGGAAAACCCTTCTATCACAAGAGAAACATAGGGTTTGCTTTCACGACCATTAAATCTGCATGCAATGCATACGGTAAGGGTATGTTTTGTATATTCAAGAACAATTGAAAACTATTTCTGAATTGAAGGGACTGCTTTTTGTTTGTTATGAATGACTTGGCTAAATATGGGGCATGTTAAAATACTGCAGACATGTGGTTCATTTTAGAGATGCCAACTGCAAAGGAGGGAAGCATCTTGTGTGCTTAAGAAAGTCAAGTATTGGAGAGTGCTTTTGTTACTTCTTTAGAAGGTTAGAATATGCCGAAAAGATGCTAGCTGGGGACTTGCAATTAATGAATTATTTGCTGTAAGTAGGTCAAATGACATTAGCTTTCAAAAAGGAAAAGTAGTCTTATTCCACGTGCCAATTCTAAAGTAGATTAATAAGCCTTAAGCAGAAGATGGATATGAAGAGGGATATGACATGAAAGGTTAAGCAACACTGCTGACAGCAAAAGGCTTACCTGCTGCAGATACAGGAGACAAAATACTATTTTGACACAAACATTGCTATTCAGACGACAGTAAAATTCTGAGTGACAGCAAAATTTACTCAATCATGACAGTAAAATTTGCTCACATCAAAATGTGATAATCAATTCTAAGTGTAAGCTAAGCACCTTAACCAAAGGGTAGTTCAAGCATAACTGGTATTTGATGGCAAAAAAGGCAACTTGGCCTGCGTTTCTCTCTTCAACTCCATTAAAAAGCTTACTCTGTCTCAGATTCCTTTGGAGGGATACCAACGCAAGCCGCGAAACTGCACGAAAATGATGATTTAAAGAAAGATAGATTAGAAAAATGGAATAATGGTTCATGGTCTTTTCCTTCCAACTGCTTTGTTTGCCCTTTTACATTTTTGAAGTCCTTTCTGGTGTCACCATGGTTGCACTGCAGCAAGTGTTCGGCTGTAAGCTGTCCATATTGCCAGCTTCTGGACTGCCTTCAGAAAACTTCCCACAGGTTTTATATAGAAATCACAAGCAGTAGAGATGACAAAGACTGCAGAAACCTTCTCATCTCCTTCTAGAGCAAGACCATGTCTTTCACCCACTCTTAACTAGAAAACTTTCATCAGTCATGCGGGAGTCTCATGTTCAAGAGCTAAGCAGTGACAGCTGTAAATGACAAAAAGCACACTGAAATACTCTTGGGACTCCAGCAGAGAGCAATGAAGGAGGTTGAATTCACCTTCTTGGGAAGTTCTAAAATGCACGTTAACTTGAGCACAGGAGCTAAGCCATCGTAACCTTTGTTGAGTATGTCTGCGTAGACAGAGTTTCCATCACTGCAGAAGCAATGTTATTTAACCCACGTTATCATCTCTAGCTGCTAAGCTGCACTTATTGCAAAGTATCTGCAACGTATTTTACAGGGTGGGCTTTTATGTGTAATCCCTGAGTAATATTGCAAAGAGAAGTACTTGGGGTGTGGGGTGGGGGGGGGAACGGCAACTCTTAGGTTTTTCAAATAATGGTTCCATTTGAAAGTCAAAAAAGATGTCAAACCTTTCTTTCCTAGACGTATTACCAGCACAAACTGTACCAGAATTTATGACCCGTAACTGTACCGTGGACGCTCTTTCTCTGGACTATTCCTTAAGAAGCAAAGTCCTCACTAGAAATAAAACAAAATTAGCCAAAGTATTGGCCTGGATTAGTTCCAAGGCTCTGTACTAAAGGCCAAACACGTGTCATAATAGTAACGAGTGGACTAAAAGTTAAATCAATAGAGCATTACTCAGTTCAAAGACATCTTGTGTCCTAATGTTCTCACAGAGGACTGTAAAAACCTGTCTATTTTTGTGGGTTTGTTTTATCCATTTAGCTGTACCTTCTACTTCTCTCCACTGTCTGAGAACATTGATGATAAGGTTGGATGACCTCATGTAAACTTCTAGAAGTAAAGAAAGAGAAGCCAGTAAAGAAAGGCAAATTTGTTAATTGCAGGTGGAAAGAGGGAGGCCAACAAAAGAAAACAAAAGAACAGTAATAATGAAATGCTCCCCTGTCTTCTGTGAAAAGTAAAGGCACAGACAAGAAAGAACAAGTGCAAAATTCTCACTAGAGAAACGCACTTGATCTGACTCAAGTATTTTGCGGTACATTTCTTGCTGTTTTCTCATGCCAAACATATTAACCATTGAAGGTGTCCCTTTCCTCTTTCTGGAATACAGCTAGGAAGATGGCTGTGTCATTGCTGACAAGCTGCTATTCTCAGAGGTGTCCAGCTGAAAGTCCTAGATCAATTGATTTGCTCTGTCTCTTTGATATGGCATGACTTACAGTTTCAGCACCTGAACTTGCCAGCCCTACAATTCTTTGCCCCTTGAATGGTTAGATGGGCTCCTTGGCAACTGGCATTTGTAAGCACATGAAACTATGCAGAATTTGCACCGTGAGATGATGCCAAATGAGTCACGCCGGTAGATTAACTAGGGCATGCAAGGCAGAGAGAGGGAAATGAGAGCACAAGAAGAGAGTACACAAGAAGAGAGTACAATCTCCTTTTTTCTGAAACACTGTAGCAATCAAACTGAACACAAATCCTCCTAGGGGTAGTTCTTGCAAAAGACTAAGAGTTCTTTTTGTGTTCACAGGCCTGGAATATTTAGCTTTGGATCACGGCAAAATGCAGATGACAAAACAAGGCCTTGAAGTCACATCCAGTATGAAGCAGTATGAAAGAGGAAAGCAGCTGAGAGCGTCAACCCTGCTAAGTAGTCTCAGTATTCTTCTTGACATTAGCAGAGATTTGAAACGGGTCTCTGAAAATGACAAAGGAGGCAGAAGAAAAGGGAGCGATGACTCCTCTGGCATAGTGTTTCCTAACAGGGATCTTAAAAATGTAAAGGTTGCATCATCCTTTCAACTGAAGGAAGGTATGAAAACAACAGGAAGGAAATGGCATCAAATACTCTGGGCAGTGTACTTCTAGACAGAAAGGCCACTGATGGAAAACCAACTAAACTGGCACCAATGCAGCAGCATTGTACTAAAGCCAGAAATGTCCAGCGCTTCACTCTCTGCCATTCCATTCAGATGCACACAGCAGCTCTGCAACATTCCTACTGATCATCTCCTTGGCAAACTGGGAGTGAGGGTCCGTGGTGATGCAGAGTCCCCAGGCAGATGCAAAGGAGAGCTGCTTTCTTGCAAAAACCAGGCTTTTGAAACACTCAGGCCTTTATCAGTTCCATAGCTTTAAGCCATAACAAACACAATTCAACCAACCACCATGCACCACGCTGTGAACACACGACGGTTCTAGAACTTGTTGATCTACCTCTCATTCAGCTGCCTCACCTTCCCACAGTCCTTTTCTACTTAGCCAAAGTAATGGGCCTCAGCCCAAGGCCTTCCTTTTGTAAGCTTCTAGCTATATGCAGCAGCAAACCACTACTTTCTTCTGTGCCAAGACTTTAGGTAGACGATTTTCATCTGCCCTTCCAGTGAAACCTAATGGGGAGAGAAAAGCCTCTCAGAGATGTTCAGTCATTCCATTTTCTAGACACGCCAAATCAAAAGAAAAGCAAGCTATGGGATTGTGTACTTGCTCTTACAAAACACCTGCTGCCCTCTGACAATCAACTAGCAGAAAACCAGCAAAACTGAGACTTGAGGCAAACAACCCTTTGAAGGGAATAATGATGTGATCAATAAAGACAACACTTTTCCAGGCTACCGAGATATTGGAAATGTCAGCAAAGGCTTGAGAGCAAAGGCTGAACTAATGGGGAAAGGGTAAAAGAATCCCAAGAAAAACATGACCAAAGGTTAAAACAATTCCAAGAAAAACATAGGCAACTAACCTGTTGAAGCCTTCAGGAAATCAGTGGCCGCTGATTTACATAGGCCATTCAAGCTAATTGACCCGTGCACCTTCCACACCTTTTTCGGCACCATAGGGTGAATTGAGACCATGGAATCACAATTCCTTGGATTCTGTTCTTAACTTTAGGAGAGAAGTACAGCAGCTGAAGTACCTGTTACTGATGTGATACCCAGGAACACCGAGTTGACACATTTCATTCTTGGCCAATCACAACAAGCAAGACTAAGAGGATAAAGCTGCCTTATTTTCATGACACTTTTCTTGTTTTACAGCCTGCTCTGATTCCGGTGAAACTTATTCATTAGCTTTTCTCTAAAAGGAGAAAGTCCAGTTAAATGTGCCGCCCTGCTGCTGCAAGTATACCATTTGGTTTGTCGAGCGTTCAAATTGAATTGGAAGGTACGATGCTCTCCGGAGCTAAGCGCCTCTCTGGGACGTCTTTCGTCAGAAGCCGCGCTAAGGAGAGCACTGTGACCAGCACAATCGTCTTTGCGCGAAGAAGCCGCTTCTTCGCCTCCGCGAGCCGGAGAGAACGGCAGCTTTGGAAAGGTGAAGAAGCAAGCTGTACAACACTGGGACTGTGCGCGCAGCTTACTAACTGATAGAAAACAGTACCTTACCACTCTCCTGCCTTTTCAATCACATGAATATTCGATTGGAAGAAGTTTTGGAAAACTTGTCGTTTCTTCCTTCCAAACACTTTGCAGACCTCCCTGCAACTTCTAGAAAACGATGGGAGATGTTTTCTGAAAGACGCCTGGGAGCGGCGCATAGCGCTGGAGTGCATCGTACCTTTGTCTTTAGCGTCTTTTGTAGTCTACGTCTAAGCAGAAAGCTTTTCCACTATGTCTGGCTAGGAAAAACTGTGCCAGCACAGAAAACAACGCCCATCCTGTTCTAGACGTTTCACGGAGGTCTGCCCAGTGTTTGGCAGGAAGAAAAGAAAAGTTGTCCAAAACAGCTTCCAATCGAATGTTCATGTGATTGGAAAAGGCAGGAGAGTTGTAAGGTACTGTTTTCTATCAGTTGGCAAGCTGCGCACACAGTCCCAGTGTTGTACAGCTTGCTTCTTCACCTTTCCAAAGCTGCCGCTCTCTCCGGCTCGCGGAGGCGAAGAAGCAGCTTTTTCCCACTAAGACGATTGTGCCGGTCACAGTGCTCTCCTTAGCGCAACTTCTGACGAAAGACGTCCCAGAGCGGCGCTTAGCTCCGGAGAGCATCGTACCTTCCAATTCTATTTGTACGCTCGACAAACCAAATGGTATACTTGCAGCAGTAGGGTGGCACATTTAACTGGACTTTCGCCTTTTAGAGAACAGCTAATGAATAAGTTTCACCGGAATCAGAGCAGGCTGTAAAACAAGAAAAGTGTCATGAAAATAAGGCAGCCTTATCCTCTTAGTCTTGCTTGTTGTGATTGGCCAAGAATGAAATGTGTCAACTCGGTGTTCCTGGGTATCACATCAGTAACAGGTGCTTCAGCTGCTGTCCTTCTCTCCTAAAGTTAAGAACAGAATCCAAGGAATTGTGATTCCATGGTCTCAATTCACCCTATGGTGCCGAAAAAGGAGTGGAAGGTGCACGGGTCAATTAACTTGAATGGCCTATGTAAATCAGCGGCCACTGATTTCCTGAAGGCTTCAACAGGTTAGAAAATCTCTGTGTTTCAGCACTTGATCATGGTAAGATTTCATGAAGTGCCAAAGAAGGCGGCAAAATATCATTGGGGACATTATTTACTGGAGTTCAGCCTGGCCATTAGTAGGAACTGGGTTTGAACATCATGTAGATATACCACACACACTTTCCCTTCACTGAAAAATTACTGTTTACAACGAATAAGCAATTGACGATCAAAATTGATTGAAAGCATCTTAAACATGTCAAGTATTTAATTGTAGATGATCTGTGATCCAAATGCTTCTTCCACCTTAGAGAGGGACAGAACAATTCTTCCATATCATGATGGTTTAAAATTGTATCAACCAATGTTTTCTGCTGAAAAGATATCATCTATTTTTTTCTATTTTTCGAAGAAAATATTCCTAGACGTACAGCACGTGAGAACTAAGTAATTTTAAAGAAACAAATGAAATGAAAATATTCTGTAAATAGAATTAAATGAAAAGCTGTGTTTTAAATAGGAGGTAAATATTAAACAGAATTTTTGTACCAGGCATTTGAATTACTGCACCAGCTCTTTTGCCTATAAAGAGAGGCATTTAGCATTTCAGTCTTTTCCAAGGTCTTCATGATCTGCTATGCTGATCTCTGTGTGTGCCTAGGTGTGTGTGGAAGGGGGGGCATGTGAAGGGGAGTATGTATGTTTGCTTAACAACTGTTGTGGCAGATTCATGCCTCAGCTCCACATTTTGTTTTAGAAAGGTCACACAGAGTGGATATGAAGTTTACTATCAACAAGAAATCAATTCCCAAATCATCCATTTGACTCTACCTTATAAATCATGTGCTTTGTTGCATATTTTATCAAATATACTTTCAAGCCAGATGGAGGAAGGAGGATGTGGGAATCCCTCCACCATCTTGCAACTTTTATGCAAGTAGGTTTTCAAGAAAATCATCATTTCTCATTTAAATATGTCTGGAACAGGCATGATGGTAGTGTCAACCTGTTGGAGTTTTTGTTGCTGGGAGAAGTTGTACAAAAGGATTGGTTTTTACATTGACCAGTTACTGAATCAAGCGCAGGAATACATTGGAAATTCAACTGGGGGTTCCTTTTCCCAGCCGACTACTTCTAGAACGAGCTTGTACACTGAAGCTGACTCTTTTGCTCTCTTTTTGTTTCTTTCCTATTTCCTTGGCTTCTTTGCCACTATCTAGACAATTTTGGAACTTTTTTCCCAACTAAAATGGTTTCAATAGTCTGATTGTGATAATACATTTTTACAAGCAATTTTTAAAATCTTTCCTCGAGTTAAGAAAGTCAAGGACTTAGGTCTTTTTTTTCCCTTATCAATTTTGCAATGAAATTGATAAATAAAGACCAACTCTTTATTTTTGTTTTTAACCCAATGTTATGGTTGGGGCCTTTCAAAGCCAGAGCCCCCATGAGTTTGCCTCCTCCCTGATGTCTGCTGTGAGATGTGACCCGGAATAAGCAAAGCAGGCTCCAACTTAAACATAAAGAAAAGTTTATTAACTAAACTACAGAAGCAATTACGAAACTACACACAAACAAACAATAAAAGAAAAAACCCAAGGAAAATGAAAACTACACAGAAACACTTCCCCCTTCTCCTCGAGATCCCCAGTACAATTCATTTCCCAAAATTATCCACACTCGGTCTGGCACCACCGTTTAGAAAATCAAATCTTCAGCTTATGAAGAGTAGACGGAGTCCTTTCTTGTACCACGGACTTCTTATCACAATTAGCACCGCCTGGAGTCCTGCTATCTCGTGACATCTCCTTTCCATGCCAAGGTGCTCTCACCACCAGGCATGGGATGGAGCAGAGGCCTGCTTTCAGGGTAGGCCTTTTTAAGGATGCCTCGTCTCGTTCCAAGCAGAGCACAGTCTCATCTCTGGGACCTTTGTCCCCCCCCATTTCTTCTATACCCCCTGGGGCCGAGGGGTCTCAACACCAAACTCTCCTGGCTCCGAGCCTCCGCTTCCCCCTGCAACGCAGCCTCTGTATCACCAGGAAACAGTCCATGGATAAACAACAGAAGAGTCCAGCAAAAATTGCCACTCCATCTTCCTCCATTCCTTCAACATCTCTCTTTCTCTTTGCCAGACCCCCTTACTGGCCTGTTTCTTCCTTCATCTTCCACTCTTATCCCTTTCCTAGGAAAGGTAATGTTCCGTGAAGTTCTCACTATCCACAAGGGTTAAAAGCTCTCCCAGGCGGCTGGGCTGCTCGCTGCCCCCCCACTTCGCCTCCCAGCTGTGCTGACGGCACATGATATCAAGTTTCAAGGCAACAGTTCAGGCACAGGCTGCATTCTCTCCATCTCCAAAAGGCGGGGGGGAATAAACAGGTCGCTCGATGCTCCCCCACCCTTCCACCGAATCCGGGCCTACCGTAGATGGGCCAAGTGGCTTTCCCCTCCCCCAGCCCAGCCAGCAACTGGGCCGGGGGAGGGAGACCCAACTCCTTCATGCCGAAAATCCCAAGAGAGCTCTGAAGGACAAGAGCCCTGCTTTTAACTCCTTGGGTATGTAGTCTCAAGAGACGGATACAATACCCAACTGGTAAAACCAGGTGCTCTACTTAAAATCCGACCACCCATTGGTGACAACAGCAAAAACAACATATCCCAGATATACCATTTCCGGTCAAACCACGACACCCAAGTAGATAATTCCCATCCATTAATACATTTTGTGGACCGATATTTGCCATTCTGATGGAAGTTGTCACTTCTTAACAATAGACATTCTGTGACTATGTTAACAGCACTTTGGGTGAAGATCCTAACTGATCTTAGATACACATAGGGAGAAATTTGCTCAGCCAGTGTCAGTCTTAAGCATGCGTATCAGAAGATCTTTCTATAGCTGGGAATTTTCCCATGAGAGGGATTCAGTTAGGGAAGAGACACTTGTCCCAGAGTTTTACATTCTTCTTGAACACTGCTGAAGGAACTTAGATACCATGTCCATTTGGATCTCTGTCTGCACAGAACTTTGTCATGCCAGTGCTTGAAATGCATCTCAAAGAGAATTCACTAGCACAGAATGAATGAGAGTGGAAGGGGTTGGTGGGGCTAACCAGGCCCAAGCCCCCTGCTTAAACCAGGATACCTAGAGCCTCTTGCCCAGGATTCTATCTGGGTGTACTTTTAATGTCTTCAAAGATCCAGGCTCCACAATCTTTCTGGGCAGTCTGTGCCGTGGTTCAGTCACCCTCACAGTAAAGAATCATTTGCTGATGTTCAAAGGCAATCTCCTGTATTTCAGTGTGTGCCCACTGCCTCTTGTCTTTTCACTCAGCATCACTGAAAAGACACTGGTTCCCTCCCCTTTGCACTATTGCTTCTGGTATGTATGCGTGCTGCCATTTACAGAAAAGTCAAAAACCTCCCTGAAGCCCAGGCAGACCATATTCCCTTCCGCTACCAGTCAGGTTGATTCAACAGAGGAGTTTAAAAAGATGTTCAGCATGAAATTCCCCTGTAAAATCCATGCTGACTACATTAGTCTGTCGTCCTTCATGTGCCTGGCAAGGTTTTCCAGGAAGAGCTGCTTCATCAACTTCCTGGGGATAAAAAAGAGGCTGGCTGGTTTGTACTTTTCCGAGTCCTCCTAATTGCCTTTTTTTAAGATGGGTGTCATTTGCTTTCATCCAATCTTTAGCCTCTCTTGTCGTCTACATCTTAGCAAAAAGCTTTTCCACTATGTCTGGCAGGGAGAAACTGTGCCAGCACAGAAAACAACTCCCATCGTGTTCTAGACGTTGCAGGGAGGTCTACCGCGTGTTTTGGAAGAAGAGAAAGAAAGTGTTCCAAAACAGCTTCCAATCGAATGTTCATGTGATTGGAAAAGGCAGGAGAGTGGTAAGGTACTGTTTTCTATCAGTTGGCAAGCTGCGCACACAATCCCAGTTTTGTACAGCTTGCTTCTTCACCTTTCCGAAGCTGCCGTTCTCTCTGGCTCCCGGAGGCGAAATGGAACCATTATTGGAAAAACCTAAGAGTTGCGGTTCCCCTTCTTGTTATCTTTTCTTTTAATTACCCACACGTAACATCAGTCTGAGAGCTGAAGAAAACCCCTTCATTTGCTGTTTGCCAAGTATCATCTACGTGATACAAATTCTACTTGAGAAATCACACCCATTCATTGCCATGTAAACAACCTTTTCTTCATCATTAGGTATTTTGGTGAAGTGAATGATTAGAACATAAGCAAGGGCATTTGTTCAAGATGCTCCAGAAAGAGCTGTTGTCTGTTCTCTTCTTTGCTGCCTATGTTAGCACTGAGCTGCAAAAAATGAAAGACTACTAGGAAAAGTGTTACTTTTAGTCTAAATTCGTAAATGATGTTTGAAATACACTGTTAAATGAAAAGGTGCTCTTTTAAATGATGGCATCTTAAGGGAAAAAGTCAGCTTTAAAGAGGTTTTGAGACAGTTGCTTCTGGAAAAAAAAATGAAATAAAATTGGAGGCATCTAAGGTCTTTAGCCATCCCATCTTGAAGATTGATTCAAAACACAGTTCCTTCATACAGGAAGAAGAGAGGACCATAGATGGCAACCCATTTGAAAATGGAGTTCTATTTCTTTCTGGTTGGGATTACCGGACACCATTTCTTGTGAAGTCGAGGGACTGCAGTTAGCTCTCTGTCGGTTTCTCGGCTGTTTGGGCGACCTGGAAAGGCCCGGGGTGGCCTTGGACAGCCCGTGTTTCAAAGGACGAGAAGAAGCTTCAGATCTTTTCTCGGTCTCGGTGTTTATTAATTGTTTATCTAAATGATTTTCTCTTGGCCCGACAGAGGTCTGCACCGCAGCCAGCCATGAGGACACACTGAGCCCCCGGGGCGGTCACCTATCTTTATACTCAAAATTACGGATACAATATTTATCATTTTTCCCCAATACCTTTTACCCTTATTAACCAGTGCACTTTTAGTAATAACCAATCCCAAAGTGCCGCCATCACCACAGAAGATGGAGGCCAAGAAGAAGAAGAAGAAGAACAGGACACGCCCCAATTCCTCCATCTTACTTCTTTAGACCCCCCTGTACAGAAATCTTAAACCCTGTGTTTCACTCTCTAATTAACTTATCCCTTAACCATTCACCCCAGTGAAATCCTCCCATCCTCATACAGGTGTCGTCTCCTGTGTAGGATCAAAGTCCAGCCACCAGACACTTCTGGCAACATTCCAGGACTCCTGAGCCCCCCAAGGGCGGTCTCGGTCACTCTGCACCTCAGTCCTGAGGTGCTGAGATCCCACAGCTCTCCACTAATTTCCTTCCCTGAAATTCATCTGCATTTGCTCCTTTGTCTGGAGTCCCCATTTATTAGTATGCATAGATGGTATACTCCATCGATGCATGAATAACAGAGGGGATAATGTGCCTTTTGCTGCTATCTTCTTTTGCTGCTCCATTTTGCTTGCTTTGTTCTTGCTTTCTGTCAAAGAAATGCTAGCAAAAGCCCTCCTCAAGTCTTGCTGTGAAGACAGACTGCCAGAAAGGTAGAGAAACTTCAGACATTTCCAAGAACCATGTAGCACGTGTCTTGGTCAATTTCTATGCAGATCCTTTCTTCCAGCAGGACTTTTTTGCACCGTTAGCGAACACTGAACTGAATCCAATACAAAAGCAGTGGCTAGAGGAACCGTTCTCTTTTCATTTGAATGGTGATAAAAATGCGTATCAAATCAAAGCATTTTAGAGCAGCAGGAAGATTTTCTATGCAGCTAGCAAATCATAACAAGATGCCTATTCACCAGTTGGGTTCCTTTCGGAATTTACAAGAATTGCCGACAGAAAACACAGCTTAGTAAACTACCAATCTAAAACACAATATCTGGAAAGGTGACATGAAAAAGAGCAAGAGGAAGAAAACCAAAAAGAAAACCAAAGGAAGCCAGAAATAAGGCACAGCCTCTCCTCCTTTTCTGCTTACTACAGTACCTTAGAAGTACCTTCAAGTTTCCTAACAGTCACATCAGTAGAAAACTGTGCCAAGAACAATTGTGGAAAACTGTGGAAAACCCTTCTATCACAAGAGAAACATAGGGTTTGCTTTCACGACCATTAAATCTGCATGCAATGCGTACGGTAAGGGTATGTTTTGTATATTCAAGAACAATTGAAAACTATTTCTGAATTGAAGGGACTGCTTTTTGTTTGTTATGAATGACTTGGCTAAATATGGGGCATGTTAAAATACTGCAGAAATATGGTTCATTTTAGAGATGCCAACTGCAAAGGAGGGAAGCATTTTGTGTGCTTAAGAAAGTCAAGTATTGGAGAGTGCTTTTGTTACTTCTTTAGAAGGTTAGAATATGCCGAAAAGATGCTAGCTGGGGACTTGCAATTAATGAATTATTTGCTGTAAGTAGGTCAAATGACATTTGCTTTCAAAAAGGAAAAGTAGTCTTATTCCACGTGCCAATTCTAAAGTAGATTAATAAGCCTTAAGCAGAAGATGGATATGAAGAGGGATATGACATGAAAGGTTAAGCAACACTGCTGACAGCAAAAGGCTTACCTGCTGCAGATACAGGAGACAAAATACTATTTTGACACAAACATTGCTATTCAGATGACAGTAAAATTCTGAGTGACAGCAAAATTTACTCAATCATGACAGTAAAATTTGCTCACATCATAATGTGCTAATCAATTCTTAGTGTAAGCTAAGCACCTTAAGCAAAGGGTAGTTCAAGCATAACTGGTATTTGATGGCAAAAAAGGAAACTTGGCCTGCGTTTCTCGCTTCTGCTCCATTAAAAAGCTTACTCTGTCTCAGATTCCTTTGGAGGGATACCAACGCAAGCCGCGAAACTGCACGAAAATGATGATTTAAAGAAAGATAGATTAGAAAAATGGAATAATGGTTCATGTTCTTTTCCTTCCAACTGCTTTGTTTGCCCTTTTAAATTTTTGAAGTCCTTTCTGGTGTCACCATGGTTGCACTGCAGCAAGTGTTCGGCTGTAAGCTGTCCATATTGCCAGCTTCTGGACTGCCTTCAGAAAACTTCCCACTGGTTTTGTATGGAAATCACAAGCAGTAGAGATGACAAAGACTGCAGAAACCTTCTCATCTCCTTCTAGAGCAAGACCATGTCTTTGACCCACTCTTAACTAGACAACTTTCATCAGTCATGAGGGAGTCTCATGTTCAAGAGCTAAGCAGTGACAGCTGTAAATGACAAAAAGCACACTGAAATTCTCTTGGGACTCCAGCAGAGAGCAATGAAGGAGGTTGAATTCACCTTCTTGGGAAGTTCTAAAATGCACGTTAACTTGAGCACAGGAGCTAAGCCATCGTAACCTTTGTTGAGTATGTCTGCGTAGACAGAGTTTCCATCACTGCAGAAGCAATGTTATTTAACCCACGTTATCATCTCTAGCTGCTAAGCTGCACTTATTGCAAAGTATCTGCAACGTATTTTACAGGGTGGGCTTTTATGTGTAATCCCTGAGTAATATTGCAAAGAGAAGTACTTGGGGTGTGGGGTGGGGGGGGAACCGCAACTCTTAGGTTTTTCCAATAATGGTTCCATTTGAAAGTCAAAAAAGATGTCAAACCTTTCTTTCCTAGACGTATTACCAGCACAAACTGTACCAGAATTTATGACCTGTAACTGTACCGTGGACGCTCTTTCTCTGGACTATTCCTTAAGAAGCAAAGTCCTCACTAGAAATAAAACAAAATTAGCCAAAGTATTGGCCTGGATTAGTTCCAAGGCTGTGTACTAAAGGCCAAACACGTGTCATAATAAGTAACAAGTGGACTAAAAGTTAAATCAATAGAGCATTACTCAGTTCAAAGACATCTTGTGTCCTAATGTTCTCACAGAGGACTGTAAAAACCTGTCTATTTTTGTGGGTTTGTTTTATCCATTTAGCTGTACCTTCTACTTCTCTCCACTGTCTGAGAACATTGATGATAAGGTTGGATGACCTCATGTAAACTTCTAGAAGTAAAGAAAGAGAAGCCAGTAAAGAAAGGCAAATTTGTTAATTGCAGGTGGAAAGAGGGAGGCCAACAAAAGAAAACAAAAGAACAGTAATAATGAAATGCTCCCCTGTCTTCTGTGAAAAGTAAAGGCACAGACAAGAAAGAACAAGTGCAAAATTCTCACTAGAGAAACGCACTTGATCTGACTCAAGTATTTTGCGGTACATTTCTTGCTGTTTTCTCATGCCAAACATATTAACCATTGAAGGTGTCCCTTTCCTCTTTCTGGAATACAGCTAGGAAGATGGCTGTGTCATTGCTGACAAGCTGCTATTCTCAGAGGTGTCCAGCTGAAAGTCCTAGATCAATTGATTTGCTCTGTCACTTTGATATGGCATGACTTACACTTTCAGCACCTGAACTTGCCAGCCCTACAATTCTTTGCCCCTTGAATGGTTAGACAGGCTCCTTGGCAACTGGCATTTTTAAGGACATGAAACCATGCAGAATTTGCACCGTGAAATGATGCCAAATGAGTCACGCCGGTAGATTAACTAGGGCATGCAAGGCAGAGAGAGAGAAATGAGAGCACAAGAAGAGAGTACACAAGAAGAGAGTACAATCTCCTTTTTTCTGAAACACTGTAGAGATCAAACTGAACACAAATGCTCCTAGGGGTAGTTCTTGCAAAAGACTAAGAGTTCTTTTTGTGTTCACAGGCCTGGAATATTCAGCTTTGGATCACGGCAAAATGCAGATGACAAAACGAGGCCTTGAAGTCACATCCAGCATGAAGCAGTATGAAAGAGGAAAGCAGCTGAGAGCGTCAACCCTGCTAAGTAGTCTCAGTATTCTTCTTGACATTAGCCGAAATTTGAAATGAGTCTCGGAAAATGACAAAGGAGGCAGAAGAAAAGGGAGCGATGACTCCTCTGACATAGTGTTTCCTAACAGGGATCATCAAAATGTAAAGGTTGTATCATCCTTTCAACTGAAGGAAGGTATCAAAACAACAGGAAGGAAATGGCATCATATGCTAGAAAGACTCTGCGCAGTGAACTTCTAGACAGAAAGGCCACTGATGGAAAACCAACTCAACTGGCACCAATGCAGCAGCCTTGTACTAAAGCCAGAAATGTCCAGCGCTTCACTCTCTGCCATTCCATTCAGATGCACACAGCAGCTCTGCAACATTCCTACTGATCATCACCTTGGCAAACTGGAAGTGAGGATCCGTGGTGATGCAGAGTCCCCAGGCAGATGCAAAGGAGAGCTGCTTTCTGGCAAAAACCAGGCTTTTGAAACACTCAGGCCTTTATCAGTTCCATAGCTTTAAGCCATAACAAACACAATTCAATCAACCGCCATGCACCACGCCGTGAACACACTACGGTTCTAGAACTTGTTGATCTACCTCTAATTCAGCTGCCTCACCATCCCACAGTCCTTTTCTACTTAGCCAAAGTAATGGGCCTCAGCCCAAGGCCTTCCTTTTGTAAGCTTCTAGCTATATGCAGCAGCAAACCACTACTTTCTTCTGTGCCAAGACTTCAGGTAGACGATTTTCATCTGCCCTTCCAGTGAAACCTAATGGGGAGAGAAAAGCCTCTCAGAGATGTTCAGTCATTCCATTTTCTAGACACGCCAAATCAAAAGAAAAGCAAGCTATGGGATTGTGTACTTGCTCTTACAAAACACCTGCTGCCCTCTGACAATCAACTAGCAGAAAACCAGCAAAACTGAGACTTGAGGCAAACAACCCTTTGAAGGGAATAATGATGTGATCAATAAAGACAACACTTTTCCAGGCTACCGAGATATTGGAAATGTCAGCAAAGGCTTGAGAGCAAAGGCTGAACTAATAGGGAAAGGGCAAAAGAATCCCAAGAAAAACATGACCAAAGGTTAAAACAATTCCAAGAAAAACATAGGCAACTAACCTGTTGAAGCCTTCAGGAAATCAGTGGCCGCTGATTTACATAGGCCATTCAAGCTAATTGACCCGTGCACCTTCCACACCTTTTTCTGCACCATAGGGTGAATTGAGACCATGGAATCACAATTCCTTGGATTCTGTTCTTAACTTTAGGAGAGAAGTACAGCAGCAGAAGTACCTGTTACTGATGTGATACCCAGGACCACCGAGTTGACACATTTCATTCTTGGCCAAACACAACAAGCAAGACTAAGAGGATAAAGCTGGCTTATTTTCGTGACACTTTTCTTGTTTTACAGCCTGCTCAGATTCCGGTGAAACATTTCATTAGCTTCTCTCTAAAAGAAGAAAGTCCAGTTAAATGTGCCACCCTACTGCTGCAAGTATACCACTTGGTTTGTCGAGACTAAAAATTGAATTGGAAGGTGCGGAGCCCCCCAGAGCTAAGCGCCGCTCCAGGGCGTCTTTCGGCAGAAGCCGCGCTAAGGAGAGCACTGTGACCGGCACAATCGTCTTTGCGCAAGAAGCCGCTTTTTCGCCTCCGCGAGCCGGAGAGAGCGGCAGCTTGGGAAAGGTGAAGAAGCAAGGTGTACAACACTGGGATTGTCTGCGCAGCTTGCCAACTGATAGAAAACGGTACCTTACCACTCTCCTCACTTTTCCAATCACATAAACATTCGATTGGTAGCTGTTTTTGAAGACTCTTATTTTCTTCCTTCCCAACACTTGGCAGACCTCTCTGCAACTTCTAGAACACGATGGGAGATGTTTTCTCTGCTGGAACAGTTTCTCCCTGCCAGACATAGTGGAAAAGCTTTCTGCTAAGATGTAGACTACAAAATACGCTAAAGACGAAAGTACGATGCTCTCCGGAGCTAAGCGCCGCTCTGAGGGTGTCTTTCGGCAGAAGCCGCGCTAAGGAGAGCACTGTGACCGGCACAATCGTCTTCGCGCGGAGAAGCCGCTTCTTTGCCTCGGCAAGCCGGAGAGAGCGGCAGCTTCCGTAAGGTTTAGAAGCAAGCTGTACACCACTGGGATTATGTGCGCAGCTTGCCGACTGATAGAAACCGGTACCTTTCAACTCCCCTGCTTTTTCCAATCACATGAACATTCGATTGGTAGCTGTTTTGGACAACTCTTCTTTTCTTCCTTCCCAACACTTGGCAGACCTCTCTGCAACTTCTAGAACACGATGGGAGATGTTTTCTGTGCTGGCACAGTTTCTCCCTGCCAGACATAGTGGAAAAGCTTTCTGCTAAGATGTAGACTACAAAAGGCGCTAAAGACAAAGGTACGATGCTCTCCAGAGCTAAGCGCTGCTCCCGGGGGTTCTTTCGGCAGAAGCCGCGCTAAGGAGAGCACTGTGACCGGCACAATCGTCTTTGCGCAAAGAAGCCGCTTGTTCGCCTCCGCTAGCTGTAAAGAGCGGCAGCTTTGGAAAGGTGAAGAAGCAAGCTGTACAACACTGGGATTGTGTGCACAGCTTGCCAGCTGATAGAAAACAGTACCTTACCACTCTCCTGACTTTTCCAATCACATGAACATTCGATTGACAGCTTTTTCGGGCAACTTTTGTTTTCTTCCTGCCAAACACTTGGCAGACCACTCTGAACCTTCTAGAACACGATGGGAGATGTTTTCTCTGCAGGCACAGTTTCTCCCTTCCAGATATAGTGGAAAAGCTTTCTGCTAAGATGTAGACTACAAATGACGCTAAAGACGAAGGTACGATGCTCTCCGGAGCTAAGCGCCGCTCCCGGGCATCTTTTGCCAGAAGCCGTGCTCAGAAGAGCACTGTGACCGGCACAATCGTCTTTACGCAAAGAAGCCGCATCCTCGCCTCCGCGAGCCGGAGAGAGCGGCACTTTCGGAAAGGTGAAGAAACAAGCTGTACAACACTGGGATTGTGTGCGCAGCTTGCCAACTGATAGAAAACAGTACCTTACCACTCTCCTTACGTTTCCAATAACCCGAACATTCGATTGGTAGCTTTTTTTGACAACTTTTGTTTTCTTCATGCCAAACACTTGACAGACCTCTCTGCAAATTCAAGAACACGATGGGAGATGTTTTCTGTGCTGGCACAGTTCCTCCCTGCCAGACAGAGTGGAAAAGCTTTCTGCTAAGATGTAGACTAAAAAAGACGCCAAAGACGATGGTACGATGCTCTCCAGGCCTGAGCGCCGCTCCCGGGCGTCTTTCGGCAGAAGCCGCGCTAAGGAGAGCACTGTGACCGGCACAATCGTCTTTGGGCAAAGAAGCCGGTTCTTCGCCTCCGCGAGCCGGAGAGAGCGGCAGGTTCGGAAAGGTGAAGAAGCAAGCTGTAAAACACTGGGATTGTGTGCGCAGCTTGCCAACTGATAGAAAACAGTACCTTACCACTCTCCTGCCTTTTCCAATCACATGAAAATTCGATTGGTAGCTGTTTCAGACAACTTTTGTTTTCTTCCTGCCAAACACTCGACAGACCTCCCTGCAAATTCTAGAACACGATGGGAGATTTTTTCTGTTCTGGCACAGTTTCTCCCTGCCAGACATAGTGGAAAAGCATTCTGCTAAGATGTAGACTACAAAACACCCTAAAGACGAAGGTACGATGCTCTTTGGAGGTAAGCGCCGTTCCTGGGCGTCTTTCGGCAGAAGCCGTGCTAAGGAGAGCACTGTGACCGGCACAATCGTCTTTGCGCAAAGAAGCCGCTTCTTCGCCTCCGCTAGCCGGAGAGAACGGCAGCTTCGGAAAGGTGAAGAAGCAAGCTGTACAACACTGGGATTGTGTGCGCTGCTTGCTAACTGATAGAAAACGGTACCTTACCACTCTCCTGACGTTTCCAATCACACGAACATTCGATTGGTAGCTGTTTTGGACAACTCGTCTTTTCTTCCTTTCAAATAATTAGCAGACCTCTCTGCAACTTCTAGAACAGGATGGGAGATGTTTTCTGTGCTGGCAAAGTTTCTCCCTGCCAAACATAGTGGAAAAGCTTTCTGCTAAGATGTAGACTACAAAAGACGCCAAAGACGATGGTACGATGCTCTCTGGATCTAAACGCCGCTCCCAGGCATCTTTCGGCAGAAGCAGCGCTAAGGAGAGCACTGTGACCGGCACAATCGTCTTCGGGCAAAGAAGCCGGTTCTTCGCCTCCGCGGGTCGGTGAGAGCGGCATCTTCGGAAAGGTGAAGAAGCAAGCTGCAAACACCCGGATTTTGTGCGCAGCTTGCCAACTGATAGAAAACAGAACCTTACTACTCTCCTGCCTTTTCCAATCACATGAACATTCGATCGGTAGCTGTCTTGGAAAACTTTTCTTTTCTTCCTTCCAAAAACATTGCTGACCTCTCTGCAACTTCTAGAACACGATGGGAGATGTTTTCTGTGCTGGCACAGTTTCTCCCTGCCAGACAGAGTGGAAAAGCTTTCTGCTAAGATGTAGACTACAAAGGACGCTAAAGACGAAGGTACCATTCTCTCCGGAGCTAAGCGCCGCTCCCGGGCATCTTTCGGCAGAAGCCGCGCTAAGGAGAGCACTGTGACTGGCACAATCGTCTTTGCGCAAAGAAGCCGCTTCTTCGCCTCCGCGAGCCAGAGACAGCGGCAGCTTCGGAAAGGTGAAGAAGCAAGCTGTACAACACTGGGATTGTGTGCGCAGCTTGCCAACTGATAGAAAAGAGTACCTTACCACTCTCCTGCCTTTTCCAATCACATGAATATTCGATTGGTAGCTGTTTTGGACAACTTTTGTTTTCTTCCTGCCAAACACTTGGCAGACCTCTCTGAACCTTCTAGAACACGATGGGAGATGTTTTCTGTGCTGGCACAGTTTCTCCCTTCCAGATATAGTGGAAAAGCTTTCTGCTAAGATGTAGACTACAAATGACGCTGAAGACGAAGGTACGATGCTCTCCGCAGCTAAGCGCCGCTCCCGGGCGTCTTTTGCCAGAAGCCGCGCTCAGGAGAGCACTGTGACCGGCACAATCGTCTTTACCAAAGAAGCCGCATCCTCGCCTCCGCGAGCCGGAGAGAGCGGCAGATTCGGAAAGGTGAAGAAACAAGCTGTACTACACTGGGATTGTGTGCGCAGCTTGCCAACTAACAGAAAACAGTACCTTACCACTCTCCTTACGTTTCCAATAACCCGAATATTCGATTGGTAGCTTTTTTTGACAACTTTTGTTTTCTTCATACCAAACACTTGGCAGGCCTCTCTGCAACTTCTAGAACACGATGGGAGATGTTTTCTGTGCTGGCACAGTTTCTTCCAGCCAGACATAGTGGAAAAGCTTTCTGCAAAGATGTAGACTACAAAAGACGCTAAAGACAAAGGTACGATGCTCTCCGGAGCTAAGCGCCGCTCCCGCGGGTCTTTCGGCAGAAGCCGCGCTAAGGAGAGCACTGTGACCGGCACAATCGTCTTTCCGCAAAGAAGCCGCTACCTCGCCTCCGCGAGCCGGAGAGAGCGGCAGCTTCGGAAAGGCGAAGAGGCAAGCTGTACAACACTGGGATTGTGTGCGCAGCTTGCCCACTGATAGAAAACGGTACCTTACCACTCTCCTCACTTTTCCAATCACATGAACATTTGATTGGTAGCTGTTTTGGACAACTCTTTTTTTCTTCCTGCCACACACTTGGCAGACGTCTCTGCAACTTCTAGAACATGATGGGAGATGTTTTCTGTGCTGGCACAGTTTCTCCCTGCCAGATATAGTGGAAAAGCTTTTTGCTAAGATGTAGACTACAAAAAACGCTAAAGACGAAGGTACGATGCTCTCCGGAGATAAGCGCCGCTCCCGCGCGTCTTTCGGCAGAAGCCGCGCTAAGGAGAGCACTGTGACCGGCACAATCGTCTTTGCGCAAAAAGCCGCTTCTTCGCCTCCGCGAGCCGGAGAGAGCGGCAGCTTGGGAAAGGGGAAGAAGCAAGGTGTACAACACTGGGATTGTCTGCGCAGCTTGCCAACTGATAGAAAACAGTACCTTACCACTCTCCTGCCGCTTCCAATCACATGAACATTCGATGGGTAGCTGTTTTGGACAGCTCTTCTTTTCTTCCTTCCAAAAACTTGGCAGACCTCTCTGCAACTTCTAGAACACGATGGGAGATGTTTTCTCTGCTGGCACTGTTTTTCCAAGCCAGACATAGTGGAAAAGCTTTCTGCTAAGATGTAGACTACAAGAGACGCCAAAGACGAAGGTACGATGCTCTCCGGAGCTAAGCGCCGCTCCGAGGGTGTCTTTCGGCAGAAGCCGCGCTAAGGAGAGCACTGTGACCGGCACAATCGTCTTCGCGCAAAGATGCCGCTTCTTTGCCTCGGCAAGCCGGAGAGAGCGGCATTATCCGTAAGGTGAAGAAGCAAGCTGTACAACACTGGGATTAAGTGCGCAGCTTGCCAACTGATAGAAAACGGTACCTTACCACTCTCCTGCCTTTTCCAATCACATGAACATTCGATTGGTAGCTGTTTTGGACAACTCTTCTTTTCTTCCTGCCACACACTTGGCAGACGTCTCTGCAACTTCTAGAACACGATGGGAGATGTTTTCTGTGCTGGCACAGTTTCTCCCTGCCAGAAAGAGTGGAAAAGCTTCCTGGTTAGATGAAGTCTACAAAAGACGCTAGAGACGTTGGTACGATGCTCTCCGGAGCTAAGCGCCGCTCCCGGGCGTCTTTTGGCAGAAGCCGCACTAAGGAGAGCACTGTGACCGGCACAATCGTCTTTGCGCAAGAAGCCGCTTCTTCGCCTTCGCAAGCCGGAGAGAGCGGCAGCTTGAGAAAGGTGAAGAAGCAAGGTGTACAACACTGGGATTGTGTGCGCAGCTTGCCAACTGATAGAAAACAGTACCTTACCACTCTCCTGCCGCTTCCAATCACATGAACATTCGATTGGAAGCTGTTTTTGAAGACTCTTTTTTTCTTCCTTCCCAACACTTTGCAGACCTCTCTGCAACTTCTAGAACACGATGGGAGATGTTTTCTGTGCTGGAACAGTTTCTCCCTGCCAGACATAGTGGAAAAGCTTTCTGCTAAGATGTAGACTGCAAAAGACGCTAAAGACGAAAGTACGATGCTCTCCGGAGCTAAGCCCCGCTCCGAGGGTGTCTTTCTGCAGAAGCCGCGCTAAGGAGAGCACTTTGACCGGCACAATCGTCTTCGCGCGAAGAAGCCGCTTCTTTGCCTTGGCAAGCCGGAGAGAGCGGCAGCTTCCGTAAGGTAGAGAAGCAAGCTGTACACCACTGGGATTGTGTGCGCAGCTTGCCGACTGATAGAAAACAGTACCTTTCCACTCTCCTGCCTTTTCCAATCACATGAACATTCGATTGGTAGCTGTTTTGGACAACTCCTCTTTTCTTCCTTCCAAACACTTGGCAGACCTCTCTGCAACTTCTAGAACACGATGGGAGATGTTTTCTGTGCTGGCACAGTTTCTCCCTGCCAGACAGAGTGGAAAAGCTTTCTGGTTAGATGTAGTCTACAAAAGACGCACAAGACGAAGGTACGATGCTCTCCGGAGCTAAGCGCCGGTCCCGGGCGTCTTACGGCAGAAGCCGCACTAAGGAGAGCACTGTGACCGCCAGAATCGTCTTTGCGCAAAGAAGCCGCTTCTTCGCCTCCGCGAGCCGGAGAGAGCGGCAGCTTCGGAAATGTGAAGAAGCAAGCTGTACAACACTGGGATTGTGTGCGCAGCTTGCCGACTGATAGAAAACAGTACCTTTCAAATCTCCTGACTTTTCCAATCACATGAACATTCGATTGGTAGATGTTTTGGAAGACTCTTCTTTTCTTCCTTCCAAACACTTGGCAGACCTCTCTGCAACTTTTAGAGCACGATGGGAGATGTTTTCTGTGCTGGCACAGTTTCTCCCAGCCAGACATAGTGGAAAAGCTTTCTGCTAAGATGTAGACTACAAAAGACGCACAAGACGAAGGTACGATGCTCTCCGGAGATAAGCGCCGCTCCCGGGCGTCTTTTGGCAGAAGCTGCACTAAGGAGAGCACTGTGACCAGCACAATCGTCTTTGCACGAAGAAGCCGCTTCTTCGCCTCCGCTAACTGGAGAGAGCGGCAGCTTCAGAAAGGTAAGGAAGCAAGCTGTACAACACTGGGATTGTGTGCACAGCTTGCCAACTGATAGAAAACAGTACCTTACCACTCTCCTGACTTTTCCAATCACACGAACATTCGATTGGTAGCTGTTTTGGAAGACTTTTCTTTTCTTCCTTCCAAACACTTGGCAGACCTCTCTGCAACTTCTAAAACACGGTGGGAGATGTTTTCTGTGCTGGCACAGTTTCTCCCTGCCAGAAAGAGTGGAAAAGCTTCCTGGTTAGATGAAGTCTACAAAAGACGCTAAAGACGTTGGTACGATGCTCTCCGGAGCTAAGCGCCGCTTCCGGGCGTCTTTCGGCAGAAGCTGCGCTAAGGAGAGCACTGTGACCGGCACAATCGTCTTTGCCCAAAGTAGCCTCTTCTTCGCCTCCGGGAGCCGGAGAGAGCGGCAGCTTCAGAAAGGTGAAGAAGCAAGCTGTACAACACTGGGATTGGGTGCGCAGCTTGCCAACTGATAGAGAACAGTACCCTTCCACTCTCCTGCCTTTTCCAATCACGTGAACCTTCGATTGGTAGCTGTTCTGGAAAAATTTTCTTTTCTTCCTTCCAAAAACTGGGCAGACCTCTGTGCAACTTCTAGAACACGATGGGAGATGTTTTCTCTGCTGGCACAGTTTCTCCCTGCCAGACATAGTGGAAAAGCTTTCTGCTACGATATAGACTACAAATGACGCTAAAGACGAAGGTACGATGCTCTCCGGAGCTAAGCGCCGCTCCCGGGCGTCTTTCGGCAGAAGCCACGCTAAGGAGAGCACTGTGACCGGCACAATCGTCTTTGCGCAAAGAAGCCGCTTCTTCTTCTCCGAGAGCAGGAGAGAGTGGCAGCTTCGGAAATGTGAAGAAGCAAGCTGTACAACACTGGGATTGTGTGCGCAGCTTGCCGACTGAGAGAAAACAGTACCTTTCAACTCTCCTGCCTTTTCCAATCACATGAACATTCGATTTGTAGCTGTTTCCGACAACTCCTCTTTTCTTCCTTCCAAACACTTGACAGACCTCTCTGCAACTTCTAGAACACGATGGGAGATGTTTTCTGTGCTGGCACAGTTTCTCCCTGCCAGACATAGTGGAAAAGCTTTCTGCTAAGATGTAGACTACAAAAGACGGTAAAGACGAAGGTACGATGCTCTCTGGAGCTAAGCGCCGCTCCCGGGCGTCTTTCGGCAGAAGCCACGCTAAGGAGAGCACTGTGACCGGCACAATCCTCTTTGCGCAAAGAATCCGCTTATTCGCCTCGGCGAGACGGAGAGAGCGGCAGCTTTGGAAAGGTGAAGAAGCAAGCTGTACAACACTGGGATTGTGTGCGCAGCTTGCCAACTAATAGAAAACAGTACCTTACCACTCTCCTGACTTTTCCAATGACATGAACATTCGATTGGTAGATGTTTTGGACAACTCTTCTTTTCTTCATTGCAAAATCTTGACAGACCTCTCTGCAGCTTCAAGAACACGATGGGAGATATTTTCTGTGCTGGCACAGTTTCTCCCCGCCAGACATAGTGGAAAAGCATTCTGCTGACATTTAGACTACAAAAGACTCTAAAGACGAAGGTATGATGCTCTCCGGATCAAAGCACCGCCACCGGGCGTCTTTCGGCAGAAGCCGCGCTAAGGAGGGCACTGTGACCGGCACAATCGTCTTTGCACGAGGAAGCCGCTTCTTCGCCACCGCTATGTGGAGAGAGCGGCAGCTTCGGAAAGGAGAAGAAGCAAGCTGTACAACACTGGGATTGTGTGGGCAGCTTGCCAACTGATAGAAAACAGTACCCTACTACTCTCCTGCCTTTTCCAATCACATTAACATTCGATTTGTAGCTGTTTTGGAAGACTTTTCTTTTCTTCCTTCCAAAAACTTGGAAGACCTCTCTGCAACTTCTAGAACACGATGGGAGATGGTTTCTGTGCTGGCACATATTCTCCCTGCCAGACATAGTGGAAAAGCTTTCTGCAAAGATGTAGACCACAAAAGACGCTAAAGACGAAGGTACGATGCTCTCCGGATCTAAGCGCCGCTCCCGGGCGTCTTTCAGCAGAAGCCGCGCTAAGGAGAGCACTGTGACCGGCACAATCGTATTTGCGCAAAGAAGCCGCTTCTTCGCCTCCGAGAGCCGGAGAGAGCGGCAGCTTCGGAAATGTGAAGAAGCAAGCTGTACAACACTGGGATTGTGTGCGCAGCTTGCCGACTGATAGAAAACAGTACCTTTCAAATCTCCTGACTTTTCAGATTACATGAACATTCGATTGGTAGCTGTTTTGGAAGACTCTTCTTTTCTTCCTTCCAAACACTTTGCAGACCTCTCTGCAACTTTTAGAGCACGATGGGAGATTTTTTCTGTGCTGGCACAGTTTCTCCCAGCCAGACATAGTGGAAAACTTTCTGCTGACATTTAGACTACAAAAGACTCTAAAGACGAAGGTACGATGCTCTCCGGATCAAAGCACCGCTCCCGGGCGTCTTTCGGCAGAAGCCACGCTAAGGAGGGCACTGTGACCAGCACAATCGTCTTTGCACGAAGAAGCCGCTTCTTCGCCTCCGCTAACTGGAGAGAGCGGCAGCTTCGGAAAGGTAAGGAAGCAAGCTGTACAACACTGGGATTGTGTGCACAGCTTGCCAACTGATAGAAAACAGTACCTTACCACTCTCCTGACTTTTCCAATCACATGAACATTCGATTGGTAGCTGTTTTGGACAACTCTTCTTTTCTTCCTGCCAAACACTCGACAGACCTCTCTGAATCTTCTAGAACACGATGGGAGATGTTTTCTGTGCTGGCACGGTTTCTCTTTGCCAGACATAGTGGAAAAGCTTTCTGCTAAGATGTAGAGTACAAAAGACGGTAAAGACGAAGGTACGATTCTCTCCGGATCTAAGCGCCGCTCCCGGGTGGCTTTCGGCAGAAGCCGCGCTAAGGAGAGCACTGTGACTGGCACAATCGTCTTTGCACGAAGAAGCTGCTTCTTCGCCTTTGCGAGCCGCAGAGAGCGGCAGCTTCGGAAAGGTAAGGAAGCAAGCTGTACAACACTGGGATTGTGTGCGCAGCTTGCCAACTGATAGAAAACAGTACCTTACAAATCTCCTGAGTTTTCCAATCACATGAACATTCGATTGGTAGATGTTTTGGACAACTCTTCTTTTCTTCCTTCCAAACACTTGGCAGACCTCTCTGCAACTTCTAGAACACGATGGGAGATGTTTTCTGTGCTGACACAGTTTCTCCCTGCCAGACATAGTGGAAAAACTTTCTGCTAAGATGTAGACTACAAAAGACGCTCAAGACGGAGGTACGATGCTCTCCGGAGCTAAGCGCCGCTCCCGGGCGTCTTTCGGCAGAAGCCGCGCAAAGGAGAGCGCTGTGACCGGCACAATCGTCTTTGCGCGAAGAAGCCGCTTCTTCCCCCTCTGCGAGGGGGAGAGAGCGGCAGCTTCGGAAAGGTGAAGAAGCAAGCTGTACAACACTGGGATTGTGTGCACAGCTTGCCAACTGATAGAAAACAGTACCTTACCACTCTCCTGACTTTTCCAATCACACGAACATTCGATTGGTAGCTGTTTTGGAAGACTTTTCTTTTCTTCCTTCCAAACACTTGGCAGACCTCTCTGCAACTTCTAAAACACGGTGGGAGATGTTTTCTGTGCTGGCACAGTTTCTCCCTGCCAGAAAGAGTGGAAAAGCTTCCTGGTTAGATGAAGTCTACAAAAGACGCTAAAGACGTTGGTACGATGCTCTCCGGAGCTAAGCGCCACTTCCGGGCGTCTTTCGGCAGAAGCTGCGCTAAGGAGAGCACTGTGACCGGCACAATCGTCTTTGCCCAAAGTAGCCTCTTCTTCGCCTCCGGGAGCCGGAGAGAGCGGCAGCTTCAGAAAGGTGAAGAAGCAAGCTGTACAACACTGGGATTGGGTGCGCAGCTTGCCAACTGATAGAGAACAGTACCCTTCCACTCTCCTGCCTTTTCCAATCACGTGAACCTTCGATTGGTAGCTGTTCTGGAAAAATTTTCTTTTCTTCCTTCCAAAAACTGGGCAGACCTCTGTGCAACTTCTAGAACACGATGGGAGATGTTTTCTCTGCTGGCACAGTTTCTCCCTGCCAGACATAGTGGAAAAGCTTTCTGCTACGATATAGACTACAAAAGACGCTAAAGACGAAGGTACGATGCTCTCCGGAGCTAAGCGCCGCTCCCGGGCGTCTTTCGGCAGAAGCCACGCTAAGGAGAGCACTGTGACCGGCACAATCGTCTTTGCGCAAAGAAGCCGCTTCTTCTTCTCCGAGAGCAGGAGAGAGCGGCAGCTTCGGAAATGTGAAGAAGCAAGCTGTACAACACTGGGATTGTGTGCGCAGCTTGCCGACTGAGAGAAAACAGTACCTTTCAACTCTCCTGCCTTTTCCAATCACATGAACATTCGATTTGTAGCTGTTTCCGACAACTCCTCTTTTCTTCCTTCCAAACACTTGACAGACCTCTCTGCAACTTCTAGAACACGATGGGAGATGTTTTCTGTGCTGGCACAGTTTCTCCCTGCCAGACATAGTGGAAAAGCTTTCTGCTAAGATGTAGACTACAAAAGACGGTAAAGACGAAGGTACGATGCTCTCTGGAGCTAAGCGCCGCTCCCGGGCGTCTTTCGGCAGAAGCCACGCTAAGGAGAGCACTGTGACCGGCACAATCGTCTTTGCGCAAAGAAGCCGCTTCTTCTTCTCCGAGAGCAGGAGAGAGCGGCAGCTTCGGAAATGTGAAGAAGCAAGCTGTACAACACTGGGATTGTGTGCGCAGCTTGCCGACTGATAGAAAACAGTACCTTTCAACTCTCCCGCCTTTTCCAATCACATGAACATTCGATTTGTAGCTGTTTCGGACAACTCCTCTTTTCTTCCTTCCAAACACTTGGCAGACCTCTCTGCAACTTCTAGAACACGATGGGAGATGTTTTCTGTGCTGGCACAGTTTCTCCTTGCCAGACAGAGTGGAAAAGCTTTCTGGTTAGATGTAGTCTACAAAAGACGCTAAAGACGTTGGTACGATGCTCTCCGGAGCTAAGCTCCGCTCCCGGGCGTCTTCCGGCAGAAGCCGCACTAAGGAGAGCACTGTGACCGGCACAATCCTCTTTGCGCAAAGAATCCGCTTATTCGCCTCGGCGAGACGGAGAGAGCGGCAGCTTCGGAAAGGTGAAGAAGCAAGCTGTACAACACTGGGATTGTGTGCCCAGCTTGCCGACTGATAGAAACCAGTACCTTTCAACTCTCCTGCCTTTTCCAATCACATGAACTTTCGATTGGTAGCAGTTTTGGACAACTCCTCTTTTCTTCCTTCCAAAATCTTGGCAGACCTCTCTGCAACTTCTAGAACACGATGGGAGATGTTTTCTGTGCTGGCACAGTTTCTCCCTGCCAGACAGAGTGGAAAAGCTTTCTGGTTAGATGTAGTCTACAAAAGACGCACAAGACGAAGGTACAATGCTCTCCGGAGATAAGCGCCGCTCCCGGGCGTCTTTTGGCAGAAGCCGCGCTAAGGAGAGCACTGTGACCGGCACAATCGTCTTTGCGCGAAGAATTCGCTTCTTCGCCTCCGGGAGCCGGAGAGAGCGGCAGCTTCAGAAAGGTGAAGAAGCAAGCTGTACAACACTGGGATTGTGTGCGCAGCTTGCCAGCTGTTAGAAAACAGTACCTTACCACTCTCCTGCCTTTTCCAATCACATGAGCATTCGATTGGTAGCTGTTTTGGACAACTCTTCTTTTCTTCCTTCCAAACACGTGGCAGACCTCTCTGCAGCTTCTAGAACACGATGGGAGATATTTTCTGTGCTGGCAGAGTTTCTCCCTGCCAGACATAGTGGAAAAGCTTTCTGCTGACATTTAGACAACAAAAGACTCTAAAGACGAAGGTACGATGCTCTCCGGAGCTAAGCGCCGCTCCCGGGCGTCTTTCGGCAGAAGCCACGCTAAGGAGGGCACTGTGACCGGCACAATCGTCTTTGCACGAAGAAGCCGCTTCTTCGCCACCGCTAACTGGAGAGAGCGGCTGCTTCGGAAAGCTGAGGAAGCAAGCAGTACAACACTGGGATTGTGTGCACAGCTTGCCAACTGATAGAAAACAGTACCTTACAACTCTCCTGACTTTTCCAATCACATGAACATTCGATTGGTAGCTGATTTGGGCAACTTTTGTTTTCTTCCTGCCAAACACTTGACAGACCTCTCTGCATCTTCTAGAACACGATGGGTGATGTTTTCTGTGCTGGCACACTTTCTCCCCACCAGATATACTGGAAAAGCTTTCTGCAAAGATGTAGACTGCAAAAGACGCAGAAGACGAAGGTACGATGCTCTCCGGATATAAGTGCCGCTCCCGGGTGGCTTTCGGCAGAAGCCGCGCTAAGGAGAGCACTGTGACCGGCACAATCGTCTTTGCGCGAAGAAGCCGCTTCTTCGCCTCCGCGAGCCAGAGGGTGCGGCAGCTTTGGAAAGGTGAAGAAGCAAGCTGTACAACACTGGGATTGTGGGCGCAGCTTGCCGACTGATAGAAAACAGTACCCTACCACTCTCCTGCCTTTTCCAATCACATGAACATTCGATTGGTTGCTGTTTTGGAAGACTTTTCTTTTCTTCCTTCCAAACACTTGGAAGACCTCTCTGCAAATTCTAGAACACGATGGGAGATGTTTTCTCTGCTGGCACAGTTTCTCCCCGCCACACATAGTGGAAAAGCTTTCTGCTGAGATGTAGACTACAAAAGACGCTAAAGACGTTGGTACGATGCTCTCCGGAGCTAAGCGCCGCTCCCGGGCGTCTTTTGGCAGAAGCCGCGCTAAGGAGAGCAATGTGACCGGCACAATCGTCTTTGCCCAAAGTAGCCTCTTCTTCGCCTCCGGGAGCCGGAGAGAGCGGAAGCTTCAGAAAGGTGAAGAAGCAAGCTGTACAACACTGGGATTGGGTGCGCAGCTTGCCAACTGATAGAGAACAGTACCCTGCCACTCTCCTGCCTTTTCCAATCATGTGAACCTTTGATTGGAACCTGTTCTGGAAAAATTTTCTTTTCTACCTTCCAAAAACTGGGCAGACCTCTGTGCAACTTCTAGAACACGATGGGAGATGTTTTCTCTGCTGGCACAGTTTCTCCCTGCCAGACAGAGTGGAACAGCTTTCTGCTACGATATGGACTACAAAAGACGCTAAAGACGAAGGTACGATGCTCTCCGGAGCTAAGCGCCGCTCCCGGGCGTCTTACGGCAGAAGCCGCACTAAGGAGAGCACTGTGACCGCCAGAATCGTCTTTGCGCAAAGAAGCCGCTTCTTCGCCTCCGCGAGCCGGAGAGAGCGGCAGCTTCGGAAATGTGAAGAAGCAAGCTGTACAACACTGGGATTGTGTGCGCAGCTTTCCAACTGATAGAAAACAGTACCTTTCAAATCTCCTGACTTTTCCAATCACATAAACATTCGATTGGTAGCTGTTTTGGAAGACTCTTCTTTTCTTCCTTCCAAACACTTGGCAGACCTCTCTGCAACTTTTAGAGCACGATGGGAGATATTTTCTGTGCTGGCACAGTTTCTCCCTGCCAGACAGAGTGGAAAAGCTTTCTGCAAAGATGTAGACTGCAAAAGACGCACAAGACGAAGGTACGATGCTCTCCGGACATAAGCGCCACTCCCGGGCGTCTTTTGGCAGAAGCCACGCTAAGGAGAGCACTGTGACCGCCAGAATCATCTTTGCGCAAAGAAGCCGTTTCTTCGCCTCCAAGAGCCGGAGAGAGCGGCAGCTTCAGAAAGGTGAAGAAGCAAGCTGTACAACACTGGGATTGTGTGCGCAGCTTGCCAACTGATAGAAAACAGTACCCTACCACTCTCCTGCCTTTTCCAATCACATGAACATTTGATTGGTAGCTGTTTTGGAAGACTTTTCTTTTCTTCCTTCCAAACACTTGGCAGACCTCTCTGCAACTTCTAAAACACGGTGGGAGATGTTTTCTGTGCTGGCACAGTTTCTCCCTGCCAGAAAGAGTGGAAAAGCTTCCTGGTTAGATGAAGTCTACAAAAGACGCTAAAGACGTTGGTACGATGCTCTCCGGAGCTAAGCGCCGCTTCCGGGCGTCTTTCGGCAGAAGCTGCGCTAAGGAGAGCACTGTGACCGGCACAATCGTCTTTGCCCAAAGTAGCCTCTTCTTCGCCTCCGGGAGCCGGAGAGAGCGGCAGCTTCAGAAAGGTGAAGAAGCAAGCTGTACAACACTGGGATTGGGTGCGCAGCTTGCCAACTGATAGAGAACAGTACCCTTCCACTCTCCTGCCTTTTCCAATCACGTGAACCTTCGATTGGAACCTGTTCTGGAAAAATTTTCTTTTCTTCCTTCCAAACACTTGGCAGACCTCTCTGAAACTTTTAGAGCATGATGGGAGATGTTTTCTGTGCTGGCACAGTTTCTCCCAGCCAGACATAGTGGAAAAGCTTTCTGCTAAGATGTAGTCTGCAAAAGACGCACAAGACGAAGGTACGATGCTCTCCGGAGCTAAGCGCCGCTCCCGGGCGTCTTTCGGCAGAAGCCACGCTAAGGAGAGCACTGTGACCGGCACAATCGTCTTTGCGCAAAGAAGCCGCTTCTTCTTCTCCGAGAGCAGGAGAGAGCGGCAGCTTCGGAAATGTGAAGAAGCAAGCTGTACAACACTGGGATTGTGTGCGCAGCTTGCCGACTGAGAGAAAACAGTACCTTTCAACTCTCCTGCCTTTTCCAATCACATGAACATTCGATTTGTAGCTGTTTCCGACAACTCCTCTTTTCTTCCTTCCAAACACTTGACAGACCTCTCTGCAACTTCTAGAACACGATGGGAGATGTTTTCTGTGCTGGCACAGTTTCTCCCTGCCAGACATAGTGGAAAAGCTTTCTGGTTAGATGTAGTCTACAAAAGACGCTAAAGACGTTGGTACGATGCTCTCCGGAGCTAAGCTCCGCTCCCGGGCGTCTTCCGGCAGAAGCCGCACTAAGGAGAGCACTGTGACCGGCACAATCCTCTTTGCGCAAAGAATCCGCTTATTCGCCTCGGCGAGACGGAGAGAGCGGCAGCTTCGGAAAGGTGAAGAAGCAAGCTGTACAACACTGGGATTGTGTGCGCAGCTTGCCGACTGATAGAAACCAGTACCTTTAAACTCTCCTGCCTTTTCCAATCACATGAACTTTCGATTGGTAGCAGTTTTGGACAACTCCTCTTTTCTTCCTTCCAAACACTTGGCAGACTTCTCTGCAACTTCTAGAACACGATGGGAGATGTTTTCTCTGCTGGCACAGTTTCTCCCTGCCAGACATAGTGGAAAAGCTTTCTGCTACGATATAGACTACAAATGACGCTAAAGACGAAGGTACGATGCTCTCCGGAGCTAAGCGCCGCTCCCGGGCGTCTTTCGGCAGAAGCCACGCTAAGGAGAGCACTGTGACCGGCACAATCGTCTTTGCGCAAAGAAGCCGCTTCTTCTTCTCCGAGAGCAGGAGAGAGTGGCAGCTTCGGAAATGTGAAGAAGCAAGCTGTACAACACTGGGATTGTGTGCGCAGCTTGCCGACTGAGAGAAAACAGTACCTTTCAACTCTCCTGCCTTTTCCAATCACATGAACATTCGATTTGTAGCTGTTTCCGACAACTCCTCTTTTCTTCCTTCCAAACACTTGACAGACCTCTCTGCAACTTCTAGAACACGATGGGAGATGTTTTCTGTGGTGGCACAGTTTCTCCCTGCCAGACATAGTGGAAAAGCTTTCTGCTAAGATGTAGACTACAAAAGACGGTAAAGACGAAGGTACGATGCTCTCTGGAGCTAAGCGCCGCTCCCGGGCGTCTTTCGGCAGAAGCCACGCTAAGGAGAGCACTGTGACCGGCACAATCCTCTTTGCGCAAAGAATCCGCTTATTCGCCTCGGCGAGACGGAGAGAGCGGCAGCTTTGGAAAGGTGAAGAAGCAAGCTGTACAACACTGGGATTGTGTGCGCAGCTTGCCAACTAATAGAAAACAGTACCTTACCACTCTCCTGACTTTTCCAATGACATGAACATTCGATTGGTAGATGTTTTGGACAACTCTTCTTTTCTTCATTGCAAAATCTTGACAGACCTCTCTGCAGCTTCAAGAACACGATGGGAGATATTTTCTGTGCTGGCACAGTTTCTCCCCGCCAGACATAGTGGAAAAGCATTCTGCTGACATTTAGACTACAAAAGACTCTAAAGACGAAGGTACGATGCTCTCCGGATCAAAGCACCGCCACCGGGCGTCTTTCGGCAGAAGCCGCGCTAAGGAGGGCACTGTGACCGGCACAATCGTCTTTGCACGAGGAAGCCGCTTCTTCGCCACCGCTATGTGGAGAGAGCGGCAGCTTCGGAAAGGAGAAGAAGCAAGCTGTACAACACTGGGATTGTGTGGGCAGCTTGCCAACTGATAGAAAACAGTACCCTACTACTCTCCTGCCTTTTCCAATCACATTAACATTCGATTTGTAGCTGTTTTGGAAGACTTTTCTTTTCTTCCTTCCAAAAACTTGGAAGACCTCTCTGCAACTTCTAGAACACGATGGGAGATGGTTTCTGTGCTGGCACATATTCTCCCTGCCAGACATAGTGGAAAAGCTTTCTGCAAAGATGTAGACCACAAAAGACGCCAAAGACGAAGGTACGATGCTCTCCGGATCTAAGCGCCGCTCCCGGGCGTCTTTCAGCAGAAGCCGCGCTAAGGAGAGCACTGTGACCGGCACAATCGTATTTGCGCAAAGAAGCCGCTTCTTCGCCTCCGAGAGCCGGAGAGAGCGGCAGCTTCAGAAATGTGAAGAAGCAAGCTGTACAACACTGGGATTGTGTGCGCAGCTTGCCGACTGATAGAAAACAGTACCTTTCAAATCTCCTGACTTTTCAGATTACATGAACATTCGATTGGTAGCTGTTTTGGAAGACTCTTCTTTTCTTCCTTCCAAACACTTTGCAGACCTCTCTGCAACTTTTAGAGCACGATGGGAGATTTTTTCTGTGCTGGCACAGTTTCTCCCAGCCAGACATAGTGGAAAACTTTCTGCTGACATTTAGACTACAAAAGACTCTAAAGACGAAGGTACGATGCTCTCCGGATCAAAGCACCGCTCCCGGGCGTCTTTCGGCAGAAGCCACGCTAAGGAGGGCACTGTGACCAGCACAATCGTCTTTGCACGAAGAAGCCGCTTCTTCGCCTCCGCTAACTGGAGAGAGCGGCAGCTTCGGAAAGGTAAGGAAGCAAGCTGTACAACACTGGGATTGTGTGCACAGCTTGCCAACTGATAGAAAACAGTACCTTACCACTCTCCTGACTTTTCCAATCACATGAACATTCGATTGGTAGCTGTTTTGGACAACTCTTCTTTTCTTCCTGCCAAACACTCGACAGACCTCTCTGAATCTTCTAGAACACGATGGGAGATGTTTTCTGTGCTGGCACGGTTTCTCTTTGCCAGACATAGTGGAAAAGCTTTCTGCTAAGATGTAGAGTACAAAAGACGGTAAAGACGAAGGTACGATTCTCTCCGGATCTAAGCGCCGCTCCCGGGTGGCTTTCGGCAGAAGCCGCGCTAAGGAGAGCACTGTGACTGGCACAATCGTCTTTGCACGAAGAAGCTGCTTCTTCGCCTTTGCGAGCCGCAGAGAGCGGCAGCTTCGGAAAGGTAAGGAAGCAAGCTGTACAACACTGGGATTGTGTGCGCAGCTTGCCAACTGATAGAAAACAGTACCTTACAAATCTCCTGAGTTTTCCAATCACATGAACATTCGATTGGTAGATGTTTTGGACAACTCTTCTTTTCTTCCTTCCAAACACTTGGCAGACCTCTCTGCAACTTCTAGAACACGATGGGAGATGTTTTCTGTGCTGACACAGTTTCTCCCTGCCAGACATAGTGGAAAAACTTTCTGCTAAGATGTAGACTACAAAAGACGCTCAAGACGGAGGTACGATGCTCTCCGGAGCTAAGCGCCGCTCCCGGGCGTCTTTCGGCAGAAGCCGCGCAAAGGAGAGCGCTGTGACCGGCACAATCGTCTTTGCGCGAAGAAGCCGCTTCTTCCCCCTCTGCGAGGGGGAGAGAGCGGCAGCTTCGGAAAGGTGAAGAAGCAAGCTGTACAACACTGGGATTGTGTGCACAGCTTGCCAACTGATAGAAAACAGTACCTTACCACTCTCCTGACTTTTCCAATCACACGAACATTCGATTGGTAGCTGTTTTGGAAGACTTTTCTTTTCTTCCTTCCAAACACTTGGCAGACCTCTCTGCAACTTCTAAAACACGGTGGGAGATGTTTTCTGTGCTGGCACAGTTTCTCCCTGCCAGAAAGAGTGGAAAAGCTTCCTGGTTAGATGAAGTCTACAAAAGACGCTAAAGACGTTGGTACGATGCTCTCCGGAGCTAAGCGCCGCTTCCGGGCGTCTTTCGGCAGAAGCTGCGCTAAGGAGAGCACTGTGACCGGCACAATCGTCTTTGCCCAAAGTAGCCTCTTCTTCGCCTCCGGGAGCCGGAGAGAGCGGCAGCTTCAGAAAGGTGAAGAAGCAAGCTGTACAACACTGGGATTGGGTGCGCAGCTTGCCAACTGATAGAGAACAGTACCCTTCCACTCTCCTGCCTTTTCCAATCACGTGAACCTTCGATTGGTAGCTGTTCTGGAAAAATTTTCTTTTCTTCCTTCCAAAAACTGGGCAGACCTCTGTGCAACTTCTAGAACACGATGGGAGATGTTTTCTCTGCTGGCACAGTTTCTCCCTGCCAGACATAGTGGAAAAGCTTTCTGCTACGATATAGACTACAAAAGACGCTAAAGACGAAGGTACGATGCTCTCCGGAGCTAAGCGCCGCTCCCGGGCGTCTTTCGGCAGAAGCCACGCTAAGGAGAGCACTGTGACCGGCACAATCGTCTTTGCGCAAAGAAGCCGCTTCTTCTTCTCCGAGAGCAGGAGAGAGCGGCAGCTTCGGAAATGTGAAGAAGCAAGCTGTACAACACTGGGATTGTGTGCGCAGCTTGCCAACTAATAGAAAACAGTACCTTACCACTCTCCTGACTTTTCCAATGACATGAACATTCGATTGGTAGATGTTTTGGACAACTCTTCTTTTCTTCATTGCAAAATCTTGACAGACCTCTCTGCAGCTTCAAGAACACGATGGGAGATATTTTCTGTGCTGGCACAGTTTCTCCCCGCCAGACATAGTGGAAAAGCATTCTGCTGACATTTAGACTACAAAAGACTCTAAAGACGAAGGTACGATGCTCTCCGGATCAAAGCACCGCCACCGGGCGTCTTTCGGCAGAAGCCGCGCTAAGGAGGGCACTGTGACCGGCACAATCGTCTTTGCACGAGGAAGCCGCTTCTTCGCCACCGCTATGTGGAGAGAGCGGCAGCTTCGGAAAGGAGAAGAAGCAAGCTGTACAACACTGGGATTGTGTGGGCAGCTTGCCAACTGATAGAAAACAGTACCCTACTACTCTCCTGCCTTTTCCAATCACATTAACATTCGATTTGTAGCTGTTTTGGAAGACTTTTCTTTTCTTCCTTCCAAAAACTTGGAAGACCTCTCTGCAACTTCTAGAACACGATGGGAGATGGTTTCTGTGCTGGCACATATTCTCCCTGCCAGACATAGTGGAAAAGCTTTCTGCAAAGATGTAGACCACAAAAGACGCTAAAGACGAAGGTACGATGCTCTCCGGATCTAAGCGCCGCTCCCGGGCGTCTTTCAGCAGAAGCCGCGCTAAGGAGAGCACTGTGACCGGCACAATCGTATTTGCGCAAAGAAGCCGCTTCTTCGCCTCCGAGAGCCGGAGAGAGCGGCAGCTTCAGAAATGTGAAGAAGCAAGCTGTACAACACTGGGATTGTGTGCGCAGCTTGCCGACTGATAGAAAACAGTACCTTTCAAATCTCCTGACTTTTCAGATTACATGAACATTCGATTGGTAGCTGTTTTGGAAGACTCTTCTTTTCTTCCTTCCAAACACTTTGCAGACCTCTCTGCAACTTTTAGAGCACGATGGGAGATTTTTTCTGTGCTGGCACAGTTTCTCCCAGCCAGACATAGTGGAAAACTTTCTGCTGACATTTAGACTACAAAAGACTCTAAAGACGAAGGTACGATGCTCTCCGGATCAAAGCACCGCTCCCGGGCGTCTTTCGGCAGAAGCCACGCTAAGGAGGGCACTGTGACCAGCACAATCGTCTTTGCACGAAGAAGCCGCTTCTTCGCCTCCGCTAACTGGAGAGAGCGGCAGCTTCGGAAAGGTAAGGAAGCAAGCTGTACAACACTGGGATTGTGTGCACAGCTTGCCAACTGATAGAAAACAGTACCTTACCACTCTCCTGACTTTTCCAATCACATGAACATTCGATTGGTAGCTGTTTTGGACAACTCTTCTTTTCTTCCTGCCAAACACTCGACAGACCTCTCTGAATCTTCTAGAACACGATGGGAGATGTTTTCTGTGCTGGCACGGTTTCTCTTTGCCAGACATAGTGGAAAAGCTTTCTGCTAAGATGTAGAGTACAAAAGACGGTAAAGACGAAGGTACGATTCTCTCCGGATCTAAGCGCCGCTCCCGGGTGGCTTTCGGCAGAAGCCGCGCTAAGGAGAGCACTGTGACTGGCACAATCGTCTTTGCACGAAGAAGCTGCTTCTTCGCCTTTGCGAGCCGCAGAGAGCGGCAGCTTCGGAAAGGTAAGGAAGCAAGCTGTACAACACTGGGATTGTGTGCGCAGCTTGCCAACTGATAGAAAACAGTACCTTACAAATCTCCTGAGTTTTCCAATCACATGAACATTCGATTGGTAGATGTTTTGGACAACTCTTCTTTTCTTCCTTCCAAACACTTGGCAGACCTCTCTGCAACTTCTAGAACACGATGGGAGATGTTTTCTGTGCTGACACAGTTTCTCCCTGCCAGACATAGTGGAAAAACTTTCTGCTAAGATGTAGACTACAAAAGACGCTCAAGACGGAGGTACGATGCTCTCCGGAGCTAAGCGCCGCTCCCGGGCGTCTTTCGGCAGAAGCCGCGCAAAGGAGAGCGCTGTGACCGGCACAATCGTCTTTGCGCGAAGAAGCCGCTTCTTCCCCCTCTGCGAGGGGGAGAGAGCGGCAGCTTCGGAAAGGTGAAGAAGCAAGCTGTACAACACTGGGATTGTGTGCACAGCTTGCCAACTGATAGAAAACAGTACCTTACCACTCTCCTGACTTTTCCAATCACACGAACATTCGATTGGTAGCTGTTTTGGAAGACTTTTCTTTTCTTCCTTCCAAACACTTGGCAGACCTCTCTGCAACTTCTAAAACACGGTGGGAGATGTTTTCTGTGCTGGCACAGTTTCTCCCTGCCAGAAAGAGTGGAAAAGCTTCCTGGTTAGATGAAGTCTACAAAAGACGCTAAAGACGTTGGTACGATGCTCTCCGGAGCTAAGCGCCGCTTCCGGGCGTCTTTCGGCAGAAGCTGCGCTAAGGAGAGCACTGTGACCGGCACAATCGTCTTTGCCCAAAGTAGCCTCTTCTTCGCCTCCGGGAGCCGGAGAGAGCGGCAGCTTCAGAAAGGTGAAGAAGCAAGCTGTACAACACTGGGATTGGGTGCGCAGCTTGCCAACTGATAGAGAACAGTACCCTTCCACTCTCCTGCCTTTTCCAATCACGTGAACCTTCGATTGGTAGCTGTTCTGGAAAAATTTTCTTTTCTTCCTTCCAAAAACTGGGCAGACCTCTGTGCAACTTCTAGAACACGATGGGAGATGTTTTCTCTGCTGGCACAGTTTCTCCCTGCCAGACATAGTGGAAAAGCTTTCTGCTACGATATAGACTACAAAAGACGCTAAAGACGAAGGTACGATGCTCTCCGGAGCTAAGCGCCGCTCCCGGGCGTCTTTCGGCAGAAGCCACGCTAAGGAGAGCACTGTGACCGGCACAATCGTCTTTGCGCAAAGAAGCCGCTTCTTCTTCTCCGAGAGCAGGAGAGAGCGGCAGCTTCGGAAATGTGAAGAAGCAAGCTGTACAACACTGGGATTGTGTGCGCAGCTTGCCGACTGAGAGAAAACAGTACCTTTCAACTCTCCTGCCTTTTCCAATCACATGAACATTCGATTTGTAGCTGTTTCCGACAACTCCTCTTTTCTTCCTTCCAAACACTTGGCAGACCTCTCTGCAACTTCTAGAACACGATGGGAGATGTTTTCTGTGCTGGCACAGTTTCTCCCTGCCAGAAAGAGTGGAAAAGCTTTCTGCTAAGATGTAGACTACAAAAGACGGTAAAGACGAAGGTACGATGCTCTCTGGAGCTAAGCGCCGCTCCTGGGCGTCTTTCGGCAGAAGCCACGCTAAGGAGAGCACTGTGACCGGCACAATCGTCTTTGCGCAAAGAAGCCGCTTCTTCTTCTCCGAGAGCAGGAGAGAGCGGCAGCTTCGGAAATGTGAAGAAGCAAGCTGTACAACACTGGGATTGTGTGCGCAGCTTGCCGACTGATAGAAAACAGTACCTTTCAACTCTCCCGCCTTTTCCAATCACATGAACATTCGATTTGTAGCTGTTTCGGACAACTCCTCTTTTCTTCCTTCCAAACACTTGGCAGACCTCTCTGCAACTTCTAGAACACGATGGGAGATGTTTTCTGTGCTGGCACAGTTTCTCCTTGCCAGACAGAGTGGAAAAGCTTTCTGGTTAGATGTAGTCTACAAAAGACGCTAAAGACGTTGGTACGATGCTCTCCGGAGCTAAGCTCCGCTCCCGGGCGTCTTCCGGCAGAAGCCGCACTAAGGAGAGCACTGTGACCGGCACAATCCTCTTTGCGCAAAGAATCCGCTTATTCGCCTCGGCGAGACGGAGAGAGCGGCAGCTTCGGAAAGGTGAAGAAGCAAGCTGTACAACACTGGGATTGTGGGCGCAGCTTGCCGACTGATAGAAAACAGTACCCTACCACTCTCCTGCCTTTTCCAATCACATGAACATTCGATTGGTTTCTGTTTTGGAAGACTTTTCTTTTCTTCCTTCCAAACACTTGGAAGACCTCTCTGCAAATTCTAGAACACGATGGGAGATGTTTTCTCTGCTGGCACAGTTTCTCCCCGCCACACATAGTGGAAAAGCTTTCTGCTGAGATGTAGACTACAAAAGACGCTAAAGACGAAGGTACGATGCTCTCCGGAGCTAAGCGCCGCTCCCGGGCATCTTTTGGCAGAAGCCGCGCTAAGGAGAGCAATGTGACCGGCACAATCGTCTTTGCCCAAAGTAGCCTCTTCTTCGCCTCCGGGAGCCGGAGAGAGCGGAAGCTTCAGAAAGGTGAAGAAGCAAGCTGTACAACACTGGGATTGTGTGCGCAGCTTGCCAACTGATAGAGAACAGTACCCTGCCACTCTCCTGCCTTTTCCAATCACGTGAACCTTCGATTGGAACCTGTTCTGGAAAAATTTTCTTTTCTACCTTCCAAAAACTGGGCAGACCTCTGTGCAACTTCTAGAACACGATGGGAGATGTTTTCTCTGCTGGCACAGTTTCTCCCTGCCAGACAGAGTGGAACAGCTTTCTGCTACGATATGGACTACAAAAGACGCTAAAGACGAAGGTACGATGCTCTCCGGAGCTAAGCGCCGCTCCCGGGCGTCTTACGGCAGAAGCCGCACTAAGGAGAGCACTGTGACCGCCAGAATCGTCTTTGCGCAAAGAAGCCGCTTCTTCGCCTCCGCGAGCCGGAGAGAGCGGCAGCTTCGGAAATGTGAAGAAGCAAGCTGTACAACACTGGGATTGTGTGCGCAGCTTTCCAACTGATAGAAAACAGTACCTTTCAAATCTCCTGACTTTTCCAATCACATAAACATTCGATTGGTAGCTGTTTTGGAAGACTCTTCTTTTCTTCCTTCCAAACACTTGGCAGACCTCTCTGCAACTTTTAGAGCACGATGGGAGATGTTTTCTGTGCTGGCACAGTTTCTCCCAGCCAGACATAGTGGAAAAGCTTTCTGCTAAGATGTAGACTACAAAAGACGCACAAGACGAAGGTACGATGCTCTCCGGACATAAGCGCCACTCCCGGGCGTCTTTTGGCAGAAGCCACGCTAAGGAGAGCACTGTGACCGCCAGAATCATCTTTGCGCAAAGAAGCCGTTTCTTCGCCTCCAGGAGCCGGAGAGAGCGGCAGCTTCAGAAAGGTGAAGAAGCAAGCTGTACAACACTGGGATTGTGTGCGCAGCTTGCCAACTGATAGAAAACAGTACCCTACCACTCTCCTGCCTTTTCCAATCACATGAACATTTGATTGGTAGCTGTTTAGGAAGACTTTTCTTTTCTTCCTTCCAAAAACTTGGAAGACCTCTCTGCAACTTCTAGAACACGATGGGAGATGTTTTCTGTGCTGGCACATTTTCTCCCTGCCAGACATAGTGGAAAAGCTTTCTGCTGACATTTAGACTACAAAAGACGCTAAAGACGTAGGTACGATGCTCTCCGGATCTAAGCGCCGCTCCCGGGCGTCTTTCAGCCGAAGCCGTGCTAAGGAGAGCACTGTGACCGGCACAATCGTCTTTGCGCAAAGAAGCCGCTTCTTCGCCTCCGCGAGCCGGAGAGAGCGGCAGCTTGGGAAAGGTGAAGAAGCAAGCTGTACAACACTGGGATTGTGTGCGCAGCTTGCCAACTGATAGAAAACAGTACCTTACCACTCTCCTGACTTTTCCAATGACATGAATATTCGATTGGTAGCTGTTTTGGACAACTCTTCTTTTCTTCCTTCCAAACACTTGGCAGACCTCTCTGAAACTTTTAGAGCATGATGGGAGATGTTTTCTGTGCTGGCACAGTTTCTCCCAGCCAGACATAGTGGAAAAGCTTTCTGCTAAGATGTAGTCTGCAAAAGACGCACAAGACGAAGGTACGATGCTCTCCGGAGCTAAGCGCTGCTCCCGGGGGTCTTCCGGCAGAAGCCGCACTAAGGAGAGCACTGTGACCGCCAGAATCGTCTTTGCGCGAAGAAGCCGCTTCTTCGCCTCCGGGAGCCGGAAAGAGCAGCAGCTTCGGAAAGGTGAAGAAGCAAGCTGTACAACACTGGGATTGTGGGCGCAGCTTGCCAACTGATAGAAAACAGTACCTTACCACTCTTCTGACTTTTCCAATCACATGAAAATTCGATTGGTAGATTTTTTGGACAACTCTTCTTTTCTTCCTGCCAAACACTCGACAGACCTCTCTGCAGCTTCTAGAACACGATGGGAGATGTTTTCTGTGCTGGCACGGTTTCTCCCTGCCAGACATAGTGGAAAAGCTTTCTGCTGACATTTAGACTACAGAAGACGCTAAAGACGAAGGTACGATGCTCTCCGGATCTAAGCGCCGCTCCCGGGCGTCTTTCAGCCGAAGCCGTGCTAAGGAGAGCACTGTGACCAGCACAATCGTCTTTGCGCAAAGAAGCCGCTTCTTCGCCTCTGCGAGCCGGAGAGAGCGGCAGCTTCGGAAAGGAGAAGAAGCAAGCTCTACAACACTGGGATTGTGTGCTCAGCTTGCCAACTGATAGAAAACAGTACCCTACTACTCTCCTGCCTTTTCCAATCACATTAACATTCGATTGGTAGCTGTTTTGGAAGACTTTTCTTTTCTTCCTTCCAATAACTTGGAAGACCTCTGTGCTACTTCTAGAACACGATGGGAGATGTTTTCTCTGCTGGCACAGTTTCTCCCTGCCAGACATAGTGGAAAAGCTTTCTGCTAAGATGTAGACTACAAAAGACGCTCAAGACGGAGGTACGATGCTCTCCGGAGCTAAGCGCCGCTCCCGGGCGTCTTTCGGCAGAAGCCGCGCAAAGGAGAGGGCTGTGACCGGCACAATCGTCTTTGCGCGAAGAAGCCGCTTCTTCCCCCTCTGCGAGGGGGAGAGAGCGGCAGCTTCGGAAAGGTGAAGAAGCAAGCTGTACAACACTGGGATTGTGTGCGAAGCTTGCCAACTGATAGAAAACAGTACCTTTCAACTCTCCTGCCTTTTCCAAACACATGAACATTCGATTGGTTGCTGTTTTGGACAACTCCTCTTTTCTTCCTTCCAAACACTTGGCAGACCACTCTGTAACTTCTAGAACACGATGGGAGATGTTTTCTCTTCTGGCACAGTTTCTCCCTGCCAGAAAGAGTGGAAAAGCTTTCTGCTAAGATGTAGACCACAAAAGACGCTAAAGACGAAGGTACAATGCTCTCCGGAGCTAAGCGCCGCTCCCGGGCGTCTTTCGGCAGAAGCCGCGCTAAGGAGAGCACTGTGACCGGCACAATCGTCTTTGCGCGAAGAAGTCGCTTCTTTGCCTCCGCGAGCCAGAGAGAGCGGCAGCTTGGGAAAGGTGAAGAAGCAAGCTGTACAACACTGGGATTGTGTGCGCAGCTTGCCAACTGATAGAAAACAGTACCTTACCACTCTCCTGACTTTTCCAATCCCACGAACATTCGATTGGTAGCTGTTTTGGAAGACTTTTCTTTACTTCCTTCCAAACACTTGGCAGACCTCTCTGCAACTTCTAAAACACGGTGGGAGATGTTTTCTGTGCTGGCACGGTTTCTCCCTGCCAGACAGAGTGGAAAAGCTTCCTGGTTAGATGTAGTCTACAAAAGACGCTAAAGACGTTGGTACGATGCACTCCGGAGCTAAGCGCCGCTCCCGGGCGTCTTTCGGCAGAAGCTGCGCTAAGGAGACCACTGTGACCGGCACAAGCTGCGCTAAGGAGAGCACTGTGACCGGCACAATCGTCTTTGCGCAAGGAAGCCGCTTCTTCGCCTCCCGGAGCCGGAGAGAGCGGCGGCTTCAGAACGGAGAAGAAGCAAGCTGTAAAACACTGGGATTGTGTGCGCAGCTTGCCAACTGATAGAAAACAGTACCTTACCACTCTTCTGACTTTTCCAATCACATGAACATTCGATTGGTAGCTGATTTGGACAACTTTTGTTTTCTTCCTGCCAAACACTTGACAGACCACTCTGCATCTTCTAGAACACGATGGGTGATGTTTTCTGTGCTGGCACACTTTCTCCCCTCCAGATATACTGGAAAAGCTTTCTGCGAAGATGTAGACTGCACAAGACGCACAAGACGAAGGTACGATGCTCTCCGGAGATAAGTGCCGCTCCCGGGTGGCTTTCGGCAGAAGCCGCGCAAAGGAGAGCGCTGTGACCGGCACAATCGTCTTTGCGTGAAGAAGCCGCTTCTTCGCCTCCGCGAGCCAGAGAGAGCGGCAGCTTTGGAAAGGTGAAGAAGCAAGCTGTACAACACTGGGATTGTGGGCGCAGCTTGCCGACTGATAGAAAACAGTACCCTACCACTCTCCTGCATTTTCCAATCACGTGAACCTTCGATTGGAACCTGTTCTGGAAAAATTTTCTTTTCTTCCTTCCAAAAACTGGGAAGACCTCTGTGCAACTTCTAGAACACGATGGGAGATGTTTTCTCTGCTGGCAGAGTTTCTCCCTGCCAGACATAGTGGAAAAGCTTTCTGCTACGATATAGACTACAAAAGATGCTAAAGACGAAGGTACGATGCTCTCCGGAGCTAAGCGCCGCTCCCGGGCGTCTTTCGGCAGAAGCCACGCTAAGGAGAGCACTGTGACCGGCACAATCGTCTTTGCGCAAAGAAGCCGCTTCTTCTTCTCCGAGAGCAGGAGAGAGCGGCAGCTTCGGAAATGTGAAGAAGCAAGCTGTACAACATTGGGATTGTGTGCGCAGCTTGCCGACTGAGAGAAAACAGTACCTTTCAACTCTCCTGCCTTTTCCAATCACATGAACATTCTATTTGTAGCTTTTTCGGACAACTTTTCTTTTCTTCCTTCCAAACACTTGGCAGACCTCTCTGCAACTTCTAGAACACGATGGGAGATGTTTTCTGTGCTGGCACAGTTTCTCCCTGCCAGACAGAGTGGAAAAGCTTCCTGGTTAGATGTAGTCTACAAAAGACGCACAAGACGAAGGTACGATGCTCTCCGGAGCTAAGCGCCGCTCCCGGGCGTCTTTCGGCAGAAGCCACGCTAAGGAGAGCACTGTGACCGGCTCAATCGTCTTTGCGCAAAGAAGCCGCATCTTCGCCTCCGCGGGCCGGAGAGAGCGGCATCTTCGGAAAGGTGAAGAAGCAAGCTGTACAATACTGGGATTGTGTGCGCAGCTTGCACACTGATAGAAAACGGTACCTGACCGGTCTCCTGACTTTTCCAATCACTTGAACCTCTCTGCAACTTCTAGAAAACAATGGGAGATGTTTTCTGTGCTGGCACAGTTTCTCCCAGCCAGACATAGTGGAAAAGCTTTCTGCTAAGATGTAGACCAAAAAAGACGTTAAAGACAAAGGGACGATGCGCTCCCGAGCTAAGCGCCGCTCCCGGGCGTTTTTCGGCAGACGCCGCGCTAAGTAGAGCACTGTGACCGGCACAATCGTCTTTGCGCGAAGAAGCCGCTTCTTCGCGTCCGCGAGCCGGAGAGAGCGGCATCTTCGGAAAGGTGAAGAGGCAAGCTGTACAACACTGGGATTGTATGCGCAGCTTGCCAGCTGTTAGAAAACAGTACCTTACCACTCTCCTGCCTTTTCCAATCACATGAGCATTCGATTGGTGGCTGTTTTGGACAACTCCTCTTTTCTTCCTTCCAAACACTTGGCAGACCTCTCTGCAACTTCTAGAACACGATGGGAGATGTTTTCTCTGCTGGCACAGTTTCTCCCTGCCAGACAGAGCGGAAAAGCTTTCTGCTGACGTTAAGACTACAAAAGACGCTAAAGACGAAGGTACGATGCTCTCCGGATCTAAGCGCGGCTCCCGGGCGTCTTTCGGCCGAAGCCGCGCTAAGGAGAGCACTGTGACCGGCACGATCGTCTTTGCGCCAAGATGTCGCTTCTTCGCCTCCGCGAGCCGGAGAGAGCGGCAGCTTCGGAAAGGTGAAGAAGCAAGCTGTACAACACTGGGATTGTGTGCGCAGCTTGCCGACTGATAGAAAACAGTACCTTTCAACTCTCCTGCCTTTTCCAATCACATGAACATTCGATTGGTAGCTGTTTTGGACAACTCTTCTTTTCTTCTTTCCAAACACTTGGCAGACCTCTCTGCAACTTTTAGAGCACGATGGGAGATGTTTTCTGTGCTGGCACAGTTTCTCCCTGCCAGACAGAGTGGAAAAGCTTTCTGGTTAGGTGTAGTCTACAAAAGACACTAAAGACGTTGGTACGATGCTCTCCGGAGCTAAGCACCGCTCCCGGGCGTCTTTCGGCAGAAGCCGCACTAAGGAGAGCACTGTGACCGGCACAATCGTCTTTGCGCAAAGAAGCCGCTTCTTCGCCTCCGTGAGCCGGAGAGAGCGGCAGCTTCGGAAAAGTTAAGAAGCAAGCTGTACAACACTGGCATTGTGCGCTCAGCATGCCAACTGATAGAAAACAGTACCTGACCGCTCTCCTGACTTTTCCAATCACATGAACATTCGATTGGTAGCTGTTTTGGACAACTCTTCTTTTCTTCCTTCCAAACCTTTGGCAGACCTCTCTGCAACTTTTAGAGCACGATGGGAGAGGTTTTCTGTGCTGGCACAGTTTCTCCCTGCCAGACATAGTGGAAAAGCTTTCTGGTTAGATGTAGTCTACAAAAGACACTAAAGACGACGGTACGATGCTCTCCGGAGCTAAGCGCCGCTCCCGGGCGTCTTCCAGCAGAAGCCGCGCTAAGGAGAGCACTGTGACCGGCACAGTCGTCTTTGCGCGAAGAAGTCGCTTCTTCGCCTCCAGGAGCCGGAGAGAGCGGCAGCTACAGAAAGGTGAAGAAGCAAGCTGTACAACACAGGGATTGTGTGCGCAGCTTGCCAGCTGATAGGAAAGATTACCTTACCACTGTACTGTCGTTTCCAATCACATGAACATTTGATTGGAGGCTGTATTTGACAACTTTTATTTTATTCCTTCCAGACACTTGGCAGACCTCCGTGCAACGTCTAGAACATGATGGGAGATGTTTTCTGTGCTGGCACATTTTCTCTCGGCCAGACATAGTGGAAAAACTTTCTGGTTAGATGTAGATTACAAAAGACGTTAAAGACGAAAGTACGATGCTCTCGGGAGCTAAGCGCCGCTCCCGGGCGTCTTTCGGCAGAATCTGCGCTAGGCAGAGCACTGTGACCGGCAGAATCATCTTTGTGCGAAGAAGTCGATTCTTCGCCTCCGCGACCGGATAGAGCGGCAGCTTCGAAAAGGTGAAGAAGCATGCTGTACAACACTAAGATTGTGTGCACAGCTTGCCAACTGATAGAAAACAGTACCTTACCCCTCTCCTGTCTTTTCCAATCACATGAGCATTCGATTGGAAGCTGTTTTGGAGAACTTTTTTTTTTTTCCTGCAAAACACTTGCCAGATCTCTCTGCAACTTCTAAAACATGATGGGAGATGTTTTCTGTGCTGGCACACATTCCCCTTCCAGACATAGTGGAAAAGCTTTCTGCTAAGATGTATACTACAAAAGACGCTAAAGACGAAGGTGCGATGCTCTCCGGAGCTCAGCACCGCTCCCGGGCGTCTTTCGGCCGAAGCCGTGCTAAGGAGAGCACTGTGACCGGCACAACCGTCTTTGCGCAAAGAAACCGCTTCTTCGCCTCCGCAAGCCGGAGAGAGTGGCTTCTTCGGAAAGGTGAAGAAGCAAGCTGTACAAAACTGGGGTCGTGTGCACAGCTTTCCAACTGATAGAAAACAATACCTAACCACTCTCCTGCCTTTTCCAATCACACGAACATTCTATTCGAAACTGTATTGGACAACTTTTATTTTATTCTTTCCAGAAACTTGGCAGTCCTCCGTGCATCTTCTAGAACATGATGGGAGATGTTTTCTGTGCTGGCACATTTTCTCCCTGCCAGACATAGTGGAAAAACTTTCTGCTTAGATGTAGATTACAAAAGACGTTAAAGACGAAGGTACGATGCTCTCCGGAGCTGAGCGCCGCTCCCTGGCGTCTTTCAGCCGAAGCCACGCTAAGGAGAGCACTGTGACCGCCAGAATCGTCTTTGCGCAAAGAAGCCTCTTCTTCGCCTTTCGGGAGACAGAGCGAGCTGCATCTTCAGAAAGGTGAAGAAGCAAGCTGGACAACACTAAGATTGTGTGCGCAGCTTGCCAACTGATAGAAAACCGTGCCTTACCACTCTCCTGCCTTTTCAAATAACATGAACAATCGATTGGAAGCTGTTTTGGATAACTTTCCTTTTCTTTATTCCAAACACTTGGCAGACCTCTCTGAAACTTCTAGAACACGATGGGAGATGTTTTCTCTGCTGGCTCAGTTTCTCCCTGGCAGACATAGTGGAAAAGCTTTCTGCTAAGATGTAGACTACGAAAGATGCTAAAGACGAAGGCACGATGCTCTCCGGAGCTAAGCGCCGCTCCCGCGCGTCTTCTGGCAGAAGCCGCGCTAAGGAGAGCAGTGAGACCAGCACAATCTTCTTTGCGCAAAGTAGCCGCTTCTCACCTCCGGGAGCCGGAGAGAGCGGCAGCTTCGGAAAGGTGAAGAAGCAAGCTGTACAACACTGGGATTGTGTGCGCAGCTTGCCAACTGATAGAAAACAGTACCTTACCACTCTCCTGACTTTTCCAATCACATGAACATTCGATGGGTAACTGTTTTGGATAACTTTTCTATTTCTCCCTTCCAAACACTTGGCAGACCTCCGTGAAACTTCTAGAACACGATGGGAGATGTTTTCTGTGCTGGCAGAGTTTCTCCCTGCCAGACATAGTGGAAAAGCTTTCTGCTAAGATGTAGACTACCGAAAGACGCTAAAGACGAAGGTACGATGCTCTCCGCAGCTAAGCGCCGCTCCCGGGCGTCTTTCGGCAGAAGCCGCGCTAAGGAGAGCACTGTGACCGGCTCAATCGTCTTTGCGCAAAGTAGCCGCTTCTCACCTCCGGGAGCCGGAGAGAGCGGCAGCTTCGGAAAGGTGAAGAAGCAAGCTGTACAACACTGGGATTGGGTGCGCAGTTTGCCAACTCATAGAAAACAGTACCTTACCACTCTCCTGACTTTTCCAATCACATAAACATTCGATTGGTAGCGGTTTTGACAACTCTTTTTTCTTCCTTCCAAACACTTGGCAGACCTCTCTGCAACGTCTAGAACATGATGGGAGATGTTGTCTGTGCTGGCACAGTTTTTCCCGGCCAGACATAGTGGAAAAGCGTTCTGCTTAGATATAGACTACAAAAGACGCTAAAGACGAAGGTACTATGCTCTCCGGAGCCAAGCACCACTCCCGGGCGTTCTTCGGCAGAAGCCGCGCTAAGGAGAGCACTGTGACCGGCACAATCGTCTTTGCGCCAGGAAGCCGCTTCTTCGTCTCCGCAAGACGGAGAGAGCAGCAGCTTCGGAAAGGTGAAGAAGGAAGCTGTACAACACTGGGATTGTGTGCGCAGCTTGCACACTGATAGAATACAGTACCTTACAGCTCTCCTGCCTTTTCCACACACATGAACATTTGATTGGTAGCTGTTTTGGGCAATTTTCTTTTCTTCCAGCCAAACACTAGGCAGACCTCTCTTTAACTTCTAGAACACGATAAGAGATGTTTTCTGTTCTGGCACAATTTCTCCTTTCCAGACATAGTGGAAAAGCTTTCTGCTAAGATGTAGACTGCAAAAGACGCTAAAGACCAAGGTACGATGCTCTCCAGAGCTAAGCGCCGCTCCCGGGCGTCTTACAGCAGAAGCCGCGCTAAGGAGAGCACTGTGACCGGCACAATCGTCTTAGTGCGAAGAAGCCGCTTCTTCGCTCCCACAAGCCGAAGAGAGCAGCAGCTTCAGAAAGGTGAAGAAGCAAGCTGTGCAATACTGGGATTGTGTGCGCAGATTGCCGACTGATAGAAAACAGTACCTTACCACTCTCCTGACATTTCCAATCACATGAACATTCGATGCGTTGCTGTTTTGGAAAACTTTTCTATTTCTTCCCTCCAAACACTTGGCAGACCTCCGTGCAATGTCTAGAACACGATGGGAGATGTTTTCTGTGCTGGCACAGTTTTTCCTAGCCAGACAAAGTGGAAAAGCTTTCTGCAAAGATGTAGACTACAAAAGACACTAAAGACGAAGGTACGATGCTCTCCGGAGCAAAGCGTCTTTCGGCAGAAGCCACGCGAAGGAGAGCACTGTGACTGGCACAATCGTCTTTGTGCGAAGAAGCCGCTTCTTCGCCTCCGCGAGCGGGAGAGAGCAGAAGCTTCGGAAAGGTGAAGAAGGAAGCTGTACAACACTGGGATTGTGTGCGCAGCTTGCCAGCTGATAGAAAACAGTGCCTTACAACTCTCCTGACTTTTCCAATGACATGAACATTCGATTGGTAGCTGTTTTGGACAACTCTTTTTTTCTTCCTTCCAAACAATTGGGAGACCTCTCTGCAACGTCTAGAACATGATGGGAGATATTTTCTTTGCTGGCACAGTTTCTCCCTGCCAGACATAGTGGAAAAGCGTTCTGCTTAGATATAGACTACAAAAGACGCTAAAGACGAAGGTACGATGCTCTCCAGGGCTAAGCGACGCTCCCGGGCGTCTTTCGGCAGAAGCCGCTCTAAGGAGAGCACTGAGACCGGCACAATCGTCTTTTCGCGAAGAAGCCGCTTCTCGCCTCCAGGAGCAGGAGAGAGCGGCAGCTTCGGAAAGGTGAAGAAGCAAGCTGTACAACACTGGGATTGTGTGTGCAGCTTGCCAACTGATGGAAAACAGTACCTTACCACTCTCCTGACTTTTCCAATCACATGAACAATCGATTGGAAGCTGTTTTGGATAACTTTTCTTTTCTTCCTTCCAAACACTTGGCAGACCTCTCTGCAACTTCTAGAACACGATGGGAGATGTTTTTTGTTCTGGCACATTTTCTCCCTGCCAGACATATTGGAAAAGATTTCTGCTAATATAAAGACTACGAAAGATGTTAAAGACGAAGGAAGGATGCTCTCCAGGGCTGAGCGCCGCTCTTGGGCGTCTTTCGGCAGAAGCCATGCTAAGGAGCGCACTGTGACCGGCACAATCGTCTTTGCTCAAAGAAGCCGCATCTTCGCCTTTTGGGAGCCAGAGAGAGCCGCATATTCGGAAAGGTGAAGAAGAAAGCTGTACAACACTAAGATTGTTTGCGCAGCTTGCCAACTGGTAGAAAACAGTACCTTACCACTCTCCTGCCTTTTCCAATCAACTGAACATTCGATTGGAAGCTGTTTTGGGCAACTTTTATTTTCTTCCTTCCAAACACTTGGCCGACCTCTCTGCAAATTCTAGAATGTGGCGGGAGTTGTTTTAAGTTCTGTCACAGTTTTTCCTAGCCAGACATAGTGGAAAAGCTTTCTGCTAATATGTACACTACAAAAGACGCTAAAGACGAAGGTCCGATGCTCTCCGGAGCTAAGCGCCGCTCCCAGGCGTCTTTCGGCAGAAGCCGCGCTAAGGAGAGCATTGAGACCAGCACAATCGTCTTTGCGCGAAGAAGCCGCTTCTTCGCCTCCTGGAGTCGGAGAGAGCGGCAGCTTCGGAAAGGTGAAGAAGCAAGCTGTACAACACTGGGATTTTGTGCGCAGCTTGCCAACGGATAGAAAACAGTACCTTACCACTCTCCTGCTTTTTCACATTGCATGAATATTCGATTGGAAGCTGTTTTTGACAACTTTTCTTTTCTTCCTGGCAAACACTTCGCAGACCTCTCTGCATCTTCTAGAACATGGTGGGAGTTGTTTTCAGTTCTGGCACAGTTTTTCCGAGCCAGACATATTGGAAAAGCTTTCTGCTAAGATGTAGACTACAAAAGACGCTAAAGACGATGGTCCGATGCTCTCCCGAGCTAAGCGCCGCTCCCGGGCGTCTTTCGGCAAAAGCCGCGCTAAGGAGAGCACTGTGACCGGCACAATCGTCTTTGCGCAAGGAAGCCGGTTCTTCGCCTCCGCAAGCCGGAGAGAGCGGCAGCTTCGGAAAGGTGAAGAAGGAAACTGTACAACACTGGGATCGTGTGCACAGCTTGCCACCTGAATGAAAACAGCACCTTACCACTCTCCTGCCTTTTCCACACACATGAACATTCGATTGGTAGCTGTTTTGGGCAACTTTTCTTTTCTTCCGGCCAAACACTTGGCAGACCTCTCTGCAACGTCTAGAACACGAAGGGAGATGTTTTCTCTGCTGGCTCAGTTTCTCCCTGGCAGACATAGTGGAAAAGCTTTCTGCTAAGATGTAGACTACGAAAGATGCTAAAGACGAAGGCACGATGCTCTCCGGAGCTAAGCGCCGCTCCCGCGCGTCTTCTGGCAGAAGCCGCGCTAAGGAGAGCAGTGAGACCAGCACAATCTTCTTTGCGCAAAGTAGCCGCTTCTCACCTCCGGGAGCCGGAGAGAGCGGCAGCTTCGGAAAGGTGAAGAAGCAAGCTGTACAACACTGGGATTGTGTGCGCAGCTTGCCAACTGATAGAAAACAGTACCTTACCACTCTCCTGACTTTTCCAATCACATGAACATTCGATGGGTATCTGTTTTGGATAACTTTTCTATTTCTCCCTTCCAAACACTTGGCAGACCTCCGTGAAACTTCTAGAACACGATGGGAGATGTTTTCTGTGCTGGCAGAGTTTCTCCCTGCCAGACATAGTGGAAAAGCTTTCTGCTAAGATGTAGACTACCGAAAGACGCTAAAGACGAAGGTACGATGCTCTCCGCAGCTAAGCGCCGCTCCCGGGCGTCTTTCGGCAGAAGCCGCGCTAAGGAGAGCACTGTGACCGGCTCAATCGTCTTTGCGCAAAGTAGCCGCTTCTCACCTCCGGGAGCCGGAGAGAGCGGCAGCTTCGGAAAGGTGAAGAAGCAAGCTGTACAACACTGGGATTGGGTGCGCAGTTTGCCAACTCATAGAAAACAGTACCTTACCACTCTCCTGACTTTTCCAATCACATAAACATTCGATTGGTAGCGGTTTTGACAACTCTTTTTTCTTCCTTCCAAACACTTGGCAGACCTCTCTGCAACGTCTAGAACATGATGGGAGATGTTGTCTGTGCTGGCACAGTTTTTCCCGGCCAGACATAGTGGAAAAGCGTTCTGCTTAGATATAGACTACAAAAGACGCTAAAGACGAAGGTACTATGCTCTCCGGAGCCAAGCACCACTCCCGGGCGTTCTTCGGCAGAAGCCGCGCTAAGGAGAGCACTGTGACCGGCACAATCGTCTTTGCGCCAGGAAGCCGCTTCTTCGTCTCCGCAAGACGGAGAGAGCAGCAGCTTCGGAAAGGTGAAGAAGGAAGCTGTACAACACTGGGATTGTGTGCGCAGCTTGCACACTGATAGAATACAGTACCTTACAGCTCTCCTGCCTTTTCCACACACATGAACATTTGATTGGTAGCTGTTTTGGGCAATTTTCTTTTCTTCCAGCCAAACACTAGGCAGACCTCTCTTTAACTTCTAGAACACGATAAGAGATGTTTTCTGTTCTGGCACAATTTCTCCTTTCCAGACATAGTGGAAAAGCTTTCTGCTAAGATGTAGACTGCAAAAGACGCTAAAGACCAAGGTACGATGCTCTCCAGAGCTAAGCGCCGCTCCCGGGCGTCTTACAGCAGAAGCCGCTCTAAGGAGAGCACTGTGACCGGCACAATCGTCTTAGTGCGAAGAAGCCGCTTCTTCGCTCCCACAAGCCGAAGAGAGCAGCAGCTTCAGAAAGGTGAAGAAGCAAGCTGTGCAATACTGGGATTGTGTGCGCAGATTGCCGACTGATAGAAAACAGTACCTTACCACTCTCCTGACATTTCCAATCACATGAACATTCGATGCGTTGCTGTTTTGGAAAACTTTTCTATTTCTTCCCTCCAAACACTTGGCAGACCTCCGTGCAATGTCTAGAACACGATGGGAGATGTTTTCTGTGCTGGCACAGTTTTTCCTAGCCAGACAAAGTGGAAAAGCTTTCTGCAAAGATGTAGACTACAAAAGACACTAAAGACGAAGGTACGATGCTCTCCGGAGCAAAGCGTCTTTCGGCAGAAGCCACGCGAAGGAGAGCACTGTGACTGGCACAATCGTCTTTGTGCGAAGAAGCCGCTTCTTCGCCTCCGCGAGCGGGAGAGAGCAGAAGCTTCGGAAAGGTGAAGAAGGAAGCTGTACAACACTGGGATTGTGTGCGCAGCTTGCCAGCTGATAGAAAACAGTGCCTTACAACTCTCCTGACTTTTCCAATGACATGAACATTCGATTGGTAGCTGTTTTGGACAACTCTTTTTTTCTTCCTTCCAAACAATTGGGAGACCTCTCTGCAACGTCTAGAACATGATGGGAGATATTTTCTTTGCTGGCACAGTTTCTCCCTGCCAGACATAGTGGAAAAGCGTTCTGCTTAGATATAGACTACAAAAGACGCTAAAGACGAAGGTACGATGCTCTCCAGGGCTAAGCGACGCTCCCGGGCGTCTTTCGGCAGAAGCCGCTCTAAGGAGAGCACTGAGACCGGCACAATCGTCTTTTCGCGAAGAAGCCGCTTCTCGCCTCCAGGAGCAGGAGAGAGCGGCAGCTTCGGAAAGGTGAAGAAGCAAGCTGTACAACACTGGGATTGTGTGTGCAGCTTGCCAACTGATGGAAAACAGTACCTTACCACTCTCCTGACTTTTCCAATCACATGAACAATCGATTGGAAGCTGTTTTGGATAACTTTTCTTTTCTTCCTTCCAAACACTTGGCAGACCTCTCTGCAACTTCTAGAACACGATGGGAGATGTTTTTTGTTCTGGCACATTTTCTCCCTGCCAGACATATTGGAAAAGATTTCTGCTAATATAAAGACTACGAAAGATGTTAAAGACGAAGGAAGGATGCTCTCCAGGGCTGAGCGCCGCTCTTGGGCGTCTTTCGGCAGAAGCCATGCTAAGGAGCGCACTGTGACCGGCACAATCGTCTTTGCTCAAAGAAGCCGCATCTTCGCCTTTTGGGAGCCAGAGAGAGCCGCATATTCGGAAAGGTGAAGAAGAAAGCTGTACAACACTAAGATTGTTTGCGCAGCTTGCCAACTGGTAGAAAACAGTACCTTACCACTCTCCTGCCTTTTCCAATCACATGAACATTCGATTGGAAGCTGTTTTGGGCAACTTTTATTTTCTTCCTTCCAAACACTTGGCCGACCTCTCTGCAAATTCTAGAATGTGGCGGGAGTTGTTTTAAGTTCTGTCACAGTTTTTCCTAGCCAGACATAGTGGAAAAGCTTTCTGCTAATATGTACACTACAAAAGACGCTAAAGACGAAGGTCCGATGCTCTCCGGAGCTAAGCGCCGCTCCCAGGCGTCTTTCGGCAGAAGCCGCGCTAAGGAGAGCATTGAGACCAGCACAATCGTCTTTGCGCGAAGAAGCCGCTTCTTCGCCTCCTGGAGTCGGAGAGAGCGGCAGCTTCGGAAAGGTGAAGAAGCAAGCTGTACAACACTGGGATTTTGTGCGCAGCTTGCCAACGGATAGAAAACAGTACCTTACCACTCTCCTGCTTTTTCACATTGCATGAATATTCGATTGGAAGCTGTTTTTGACAACTTTTCTTTTCTTCCTGGCAAACACTTCGCAGACCTCTCTGCATCTTCTAGAACATGGTGGGAGTTGTTTTCAGTTCTGGCACAGTTTTTCCGAGCCAGACATATTGGAAAAGCTTTCTGCTAAGATGTAGACTACAAAAGACGCTAAAGACGATGGTCCGATGCTCTCCCGAGCTAAGCGCCGCTCCCGGGCGTCTTTCGGCAAAAGCCGCGCTAAGGAGAGCACTGTGACCGGCACAATCGTCTTTGCGCAAGGAAGCCGGTTCTTCGCCTCCGCAAGCCGGAGAGAGCGGCAGCTTCGGAAAGGTGAAGAAGGAAACTGTACAACACTGGGATCGTGTGCACAGCTTGCCACCTGAATGAAAACAGCACCTTACCACTCTCCTGCCTTTTCCACACACATGAACATTCGATTGGTAGCTGTTTTGGGCAACTTTTCTTTTCTTCCGGCCAAACACTTGGCAGACCTCTCTGCAACGTCTAGAACACGAAGGGAGATGTTTTCTGTGCTGGCACAGTTTTTCCTACCCAGACATAGTGGAAAAGCTTTCTGCTATAATGTAGACTACAAAAGACGCTAAAGAAGAAGGTACGATGCTCTCTGGAGCTAAGCGCCGTTCCCGCGGGTCTTACGGCAGAAGCCGCGCTAAGGAGAGCAGTGACACGAGCACAATCGTCTTTGCGTGAAGAAGGCGCTTCTTCTCCTCCGGGAGCCGGAGAGAGCGGCAGCTTCGGAAAGGTGAAGAAGCAAGCTGTACAACACTTTGATGGTGTGCGCAGCTTGCCAACTGATAGAAAAGAGTACCTTACCACTCTCCTGCCTTTCCACATCGCATGAACATTCAATTGGAACCTGTTTTGGATAACTATCCTTTCTGCCTGCAAAACACTTGGCAGACCTCTCTGCAACTTCTAGAACACGATGGGAGTTGTTTTCTGTTCTGGCACAGTTTTTCCTAGCCAGACATAGTGGAAAAGCTTTCTGCTAAGATGTAGACTACAAAAGACGCTAAAGACGAAGGTCCGATGCTCTCCGGAGCTAAGCGCCGCTCCCAGGCGTCTTTCAGCAGGCGCCGCGCTAAGGAGAGCACTGTGACCGGCAGAATCGTCTTTGTGCAAAGAAACCGCTTCTTCGCCTCCGGGAGCCGGAGAGAGCGGCAGCTTCGGAAAGGTGAAGAAGCAAGCTGTACAACACTGCGATTGTGTGCGCAGCTTGCCAACTGATAGAAAACAGTACCTTACCACTCTCCTGACTTTTCCAATCACATGAACAATCGATTGGTAGCTGTTTTGGATAACTTTTATTTTCTTCCTTCCAAAAACTTGGCAGACCTCTCTGCAACTTCTAGAACACGATGGGAGATGTTTTCTGTTCTGGCACATTTTCTCGGTGCCAGACATATTGGAAAAGGTTTCTGCTAAGATGTAGACTACAAAATACGCGAAAGACGTAGGTACGATGCTCTCCGGAGCTAAGGGCCGCTCCCGCGGGTCTTTCGGCAGAAGCCGCGCTAAGGAGAGCACTGTGGCCGGCACAATCGTCTTTGCGCGAAGAAGCCGCTTCTTAGCCTCCTGCAGTCGGAGAGAGCGGCAGCTTCGGAAAGGTGAAGAAGCAAGCTGTACAACACTGGGATTGTGTGCGCAGCTTGCCAATTGATAGAAGACAGTACCTTACAGCTCTCCTGCCTTTTCCACTCGCATGAGCATTCGATTTGTAGGTGATTTGGGCAACTTTTCTTTTCTTCCTTCCAAACACTTGGCAGACCTTTCTGCAACGTCTAGAACACGATGGGAGATGTTTTCTGTGCTGGCACAGTTTCTCCCATCCAGACATAGTGGAAAAGATTTCTGCTAAGACGTAGACTACAAAAGACGCTAAAGACGAAGGTACGATGCTCTACGGAGCTAAGCGCCGCTCCCGGGCGTCTGTCGGCAGAAGCCGCGCTAAGGAGAGCAGTGAGACCAGCACAATCGTCTTTGCGCAAGGAAGCCGCTTCTTCGCCTCCGCAAGCCGGAGAGAGCGGCAGCTTCGGAAAGGTGAAGAAGCAAGCTGTACAACACTTGGATTTTGTGCGCAGCTTGCCAACTGACAGAAAACAGTACCTTACCACTCTCCTGACTTTTCCAATCACATAAACATTCGATTGGTAGCGGTTTTGACAACTCTTGTTTTCTTCCTTCCAAACACTTGGCAGACCTCTCTGCAACGTCTAGAACATGATGGGAGATGTTTTCTGTGCTGGCACAGTTTCTCCCTGCCAGACATAGTGGAAAAGCTTTCTGCTAAGATGTAGACTACAAAAGACACTAAAGACGAAGGTACGATGCTCTCCGGGGCTAAGCACCGCTCCCGGGCGTCTTTCGGCAGAAGCCGCGCTAAGGAGAGCACTGTGACCGGCACAATCGTCTTTGCGCAAAGAAGCCGCTTCTTCTTCTCCGAGAGCCGGAGAGAGCGGCAACTTGGAAAGGTGAAGTAGGAAGCTGTACAACACTGGGATTGTGTGCGCAGCTTGCCAACTGATAGAAAACAGTACCTTACCACTCTCCTGCCTTTTCACATAGCATGAATGTTCAATTGGAATCTGTTTTGGACAACCATCCTTTCTGCCTGCCAAACACTTGGCAGACCTCTCTGCAACTTCTAGAATACGATGGGAGTTGTTTTCTGCTCTGGAACAGTTTTTCCTAGCCAGACATAGTGGAAAAGCTTTCTGCTAAAATGTAGACTACAAAAGACGCTGAAGACGAAGGTACGATGCTCTCCGGAGCAAAGCACCACTACCGGGCGTTCTTCGGCCGAAGCTGCGCTAAGGAGAGCACTGTGACCGGCAGAATTGCCTTTGCGCGAAGAAGCTGCTTCTTCGCCTCCGGGAGCCGGAGAGAGCGGCAGCTTCGGGAACGTGAAGAAGGAAGCTGTACAACACTGGGATTGTGCGCGCAGCTTGCCGACTGAGAGAAAACCGTACCTTACCACTCTCCTGACTATTCCAATCACATGAACATTCGATTGGAAGCTGTTTTGGACAACTTTTCTTCCTTCCAAACACTTGGCAGACCTCTCTGCAGCTTCTAGAACACGATGGGAGTTGTTTTCTGTTCTGGCACAGTTTTTCCTAGCCAGACATAGTGGAAAATCTTTCTGCTAAGATGTAGACTACAAAGCACGCTGAAGACGAAGGTACGATGCTCTCCGGAGCAAAGCACCACTCCCGGGCATTCTTAGGCAGAAGCCGCGCTAAGGAGAGCACTGTGACCGGCACAATCGTCTTTGCGCGAGGAAGCCGCTTCTTCGCCTCCGGGAGACATAGAGTGCGGCAGCTTCGGAAAGGTGAAGAAGGAAGCTGTACAACACTGGGATTGGGTGCGCAGTTTGCCAACTGATAGGAAACAGTACCTTACTACTCTCCTGCCTTTTCCAATCACATGAATATTCGACTGGCAGCTGTTTCAGACAACTTTTCTTTTCTTCCTGCCAAACACTAGGCAGACTTCTCTGCAACTTCTAGAACACGATTGGAGATGTTTTCCGTTCTGGCACAATTTCTCCTTACCAGACATAGTGGAAAAGTTTTCTCCTAAGATGTAGACTGCAAAAGACGCTAAAGACCAAGGTATTATGCTCTCCAGAGCTAAGCGCCACTCCCGGGCGTCTTTCAGCAGAAGCCGCGCTAAGGAGAGGACTGTGGCCGGCACAATCGTCTTAGCGCGAAAAAGACGCTTCTTCACGTCCGCAAGCCGGAGAGAGCAGCAGCTTCGGAAAGGTGAAGAAGCAAGCTGTAAAAAACTGGGATTGTGTGCGCAGCTTGCCAACTGATAGAAAACAGTACCTTACCACTCTCCTGCTTTTTCCAATCACATGAACATTGGATTGGTCGCTGTTTCAGACAACTCTTCTTTTCTTCCTTCCAAACACTAGGCAGACCTCTCTGCAACTTCTAGAATACGATGGGAGATGTTTTCTGTGCTGGCACAGTTTCTCCCTGCCAGACATAGTGGAAAAGCTTTCTGCTAAGATGTAGACTACAAAATACGCGAAAGACGTAGGTACGATGCTCTCCGGAGCTAAGCGCCGCTCCCGGGGGTCTTTCGGCACAAGCCGCGCTAAGGAGAGCACTGTGACCGGCACAATCGTCTTTGGATGAAGAAGCCGCTTCTTCGCTTTTGGAGGCCGGAGAGAGCGGCAGCTTCGGAAAGTTGAAGAAGCAAGCTGTACAACACTTGGATTTTGTGCGCAGCTTGCCAAGTGATAGAAAACCGTACATTACCACTCTCCTCAGTTTTCCAATCACATGAACATTCGATTGGAAGCTGTTTTGGATTACCGTGGTTTTCTTCTTTCCAAACACTTGGCAGACCTCTCCGCATCTTCTAGAACACGATGGGAGTTGTTTTCTGTTCTGGCACAGTTTTTCCTAGCCAGACATAGTGGAAAAGATTTCTCCTAAGATGTAGACTACAAAAGATGCTAAAGACGAAGGCACGATGCTCTCCGGAGCTAAGCGCCGCTCCTGCGCGTCTTTTGGCAGAAGCCGCGCTAAGGAGAGCAGTGAGACCAGCACAATCGTCTTTGCGCAAAGAAGGCGCTTCTTCTCCTCCAGGAGCCGGAGAGAGCGGCAGCTTCGGAAAGGTGAAGAAGCAAGCTGTACAACACTGGGATTGTGTGCGCAGCTTGCCAACTGATAGAAAAGAGTACCTTACCACTCTCCTGCCGTTTCACATCGGATGAATATTCAATTGGAATCTGTTTTGGACAACTATCCCTTCTGCCTGCCAAAGACTTGGCAGACCTCTCTGCAACTTCTAGAACACGATGGGAGTTTTTTTCTGTTCTGGCACAATTTTTCCTAGCCAGACATAGTGGAAAAGCTTTCTGCTAACATGTAGACTACCACGGACGCTAAAGACGAAGGTACGATGCTCTCCGGAGAAAAGCACCACTCCCGGGCATTCTTCGGCAGAAGCCGCGCTAAGGAGAGCACGGTGACCGGCACAATCGTCTTTGCGCGAGGAAGCCGCTTCTTCACCTCCGGGAGACAGAGAGAGCGGCAGCTTCGGAAAGGTTAAGAAGGAAGCTGTACAACACTGGGATTGGGTGCGCAGTTTGCCAACTGATAGGAAACATTACCTTACCACTCTCCTCCCTTTTCCAATCACATGAATATTCGATTGGTAGCTGTTTCAGACAACTTTTCTTTTCTTCCTGCCAAACACTTTGCAGACCTCTCTGCAGCTTCTAGAACACGATGGGAGATGTTTTCCGTTCTGGCACAATTTCTCCTTACCAGACATAGTGGAAAAGTTTTCTCCTAAGATGTAGACTGCAAAAGACACTAAAGACCAAGGTATGATGCTCTCCAGAGCTAGGCGCCGCTCCCGGGCGTCTTTCACCAGAAGCCGCGCTAAGGAGAGCACTGTGACCGGCACAATCGTCTTAGTGCGAAAAAGACTCTTCTTCACCTCCGCAAGCCGGAGAGAGCAGCAGCTTCGGAAAGGTGAAGAAGCAAGATGTAAAAAACTGGGATTGTGTGCGCAGCTTGCCAACTGATAGAAAACAGTACCTTACCACTCTCCTGCTGTTTCCAATCACATGAACATACGATTGGTCGCTGTTTTGGACGACTCTTCTTTTCTTCCCTCCAAAGACTAGGCAGACCTCTCTGTAACTTCTAGAATACGATGGGAGATGTTTTCTGTGCTGGCACAGTTTCTCCCTTCCAGACATAGTGGAAAAGCTTTCTGCTACGATGTAGAATACAAAAGACGCCAAAGTCGTAGGTACGATGCTCTCCGGAGCTAAGCACCGCTCCCGGGGGTCTTTCGGCAGAAGCCGCTCTAAGGAGGGCACTGTGACCGACAGAATCGTCTTTGCGCGAAGAAGCCGCTTCTTACCCTCCGGGAGCCGGAAAAAGCGGCAGCTTCGGAAAGGTGAAGAAGCAAGCTGGACAACACTGGGATTGTGTGCGCAGCTTTCCAATTGATAGAAGACAGTACCTTACCACACACCTGCCTTTTCACATTGCATGAGTATTCTATTGGAACAGTTTTGGACAACTTTTCTTTTCTTCCTGCCAAACACTTGGACGACATCTCTGAAACTTCTAGAACACGTCGGGAGTTGTTTTCAGTTCTGACACAGTTTTTCCTAGCCAGACATAGTGGAAAAACTTTTGTGCTAACATGTAGACTACAAAAGACACAAAAGACGAAGGTACGATGCCCTCCGGAGCTAAGCGCCGCTCCCGGGCGTCTTTCGGCATAAGCCGCGCTAAGGAGAGCACTGTGACCGGCACAATGGCCTTTGCAGGAAGAAGCCGCTTCTTCGCCACTAGGAGCCGGAGAGAGCGGCAGCTTCACAAAGGTGAAAAAGCAAGCTGTACAAAACTGGGATTGTGTGCGCAGCTTCCCAACAGATAGAAAACAGTACCTTACCACTCTCCTGCCTTTTCACATTGCATGAATATTCGATTGGTAGCTATTTTGGACAACTCTTCTTTTCTTCCTGACAAACATTTGGCAGACTTCCGTGGAACGTCTAGAATACGATGGGAGATGTTTTCTGTTCTGGCACAGTTTTTCCTAGCCAGACATAGTGAAAAGGCTTTCTGCTAAGACGTAGACTACAAAAGATGCTAAAGACGAAGGTAGGATGCGCTACGGAGCTAAGCGCCGCTCCCGGGCGTCTTTCGGCAGAAGCCGCTCTAAGGAGAGCACTGTGACCGGCAGCATCGTGTTTGCGCGAAGAAGCCGCTTCTTCCTCTCCGGGAGGCGGAGAGAGCGGCAGCTTCGGAAACGTGAAGAAGCACGCTGTACAACACTGGGATTGTGTGCGCAGCTTGCCAACTGATAGAAAACAGTACCTTACCACTCTCCTGACTTTTCCAATCACATAAACATTCGATTGGTAGCGGTTTTGACAACTCTTCTTTTCTTCCTTCCAAACACTTGGCAGACCTCTCTGCAACGTCTAGAACAAGATGGGAGATGTTATCTTTGCTGGCACAATTTCACCCTTCCAGATATAGTGAAAAAGCGTTGTGGTTAGATGTAGACTTCAAAAGACGCTAAAGACGAAGGTACGATGCTCTCCAAAGCAAAGAGCCGCTCTCGAGGGTCTTTCGGCAGAAGCCGCGCTAAGGAGAGCATTGAGACCGGCACAATCATCTTTGCGCGAAGAAGCCGCTTCTTCCTCTCCGGGAGCCGGAGAGAGCTGCAGCTTCGGAAAGGTGAAGAAGCAAGCTGTACAACACTGGGACTGTGTGCGCAGCTTGCCAACGGATAGAAAACAGTACCTTACCACACTCCTGCTTTTTCACATTGCATGAATATTCGATTGGAAGCTTTTTTGGACAACTTTTCTTCCTGGCAAGCACTTCGCAGACCTCTCTGCAACTTCTAGAACATGGTGGGAGTTTTTTATGTGCTGGCACAGTTTTTTCTTAGCCAGACATAGTGGAAAAGCTTTCTGCTAAGATGTAGACTACAAAAGACGCTAAAGACGTAGGTCCGATGCTCTCCAAAGCTAAGCGCCGCTCCTGGGCGTCTTTCGCCAAAAGCCGCGCTAAGGAGAGGACTGTGACCGGCACAATCGTCTTTGCGCAAAGAAACCGCTTCTTCGCCTCCGCAAGCCGGAGAGAGCGGTAGTTTCGGAAAGGTGAAGAAAGTAGCTGTACAACACTGGGATCGTGTGCACAGCTTGCCAACTGAGAGAAAACAGTACCTTACCACTCTCCTGACTTTTCCAATCACATGAACAATCGATTGGAAGCTGTTTTGGATTATTTTTGTTTTCTTCCTTCCAAACATTTGGCAGACCTCTCTGAAACTTCTAGAACACGATGGGAGATGTTTTCTGTGCGGGCACAGTTTTTCCTTACCAGACATTGTGGAAAGGCCTCCTGCTAAAATGTAGACTACACAAGATTCTAAAGAAGAAGGTACGATGCTCTCCGGAGCTAAGCACCGCTCCCGGGCGTCTTTAGGCAGAAGCCGCGCTAAGGAGAGCACTGAGACCGGCACAATCGTCTTTGCGCGAAGAAGGCGCTTCTTCGCCTCCTGCAGCCGGAGAGAGCGGCAGCTTCGGAAAGGTGAAGAAGCAAGCTGTACAACACTGGGATTGTGTGCGCAGCTTGCCAACGGATAGAAAACAGTACCTTACAGCTGTCCTGCCTTTTCCACTCACATGAACATTCGATTAGTAGCTGTTTTGGGCAACTTTTCTTTTCTTCCGCCCAAACACTTGGCAGACCTCTCTGCAACGTATAGAACACGATGGGAGATGTTTTCTGTGCTGGCACAGTTTCTCCCTGCCAGACATAGTGGAAAAGATTTCTGCTAAGATGTAGACTACATAAGATGCTAAAGACGAAGGCACGATGCTCTCCGGAGCTAAGCGCGGCTCCCGGGACACTTTTGACAGAAACCGCGCTAAGGAGAGCCCTGAGACCGGCACAATCGTCTTTGCGCGAAGAAGCCGCTTCTTCGCCTCCGGGAGACGAAGAGAGCGGCAGTTTCGGAAAGGTGAAGAAGCATGCTGTAAAATACTGGGATTATGTGCGCAGCTTGTCAACTGATAGAAAACAGTACCTTACCACTCTCCTGACTTTTCACACCGCATGAGTATTCAATTGGAAGCTGTTTAGGACAACTTTTCTTTTCTGCCCGCCAAACACTTGGCAGACATCTCTGCAACTTCTAGAACACGATGGGAGATGTTTTCTGTGCTGGCACAGTTTCTCCCTGCCAGACATAGTGGAAAAGCTTTATGCTAATATATAGACTACAAAAGACGCTAAAGACGAGGGTACGATGCACTCCGGAGCTAAGCGCCGCTCCCGGGCATATTTCAGCAGAAGCCGCGCTAAGTAGAGCACTGTTATCGGCAGATTCGTCTTTGCGCAAAGAAGCCGCTTCTTTGCCTCCAGGAGCCGGAGAGAGGGACAACTTCAGAAAGGAAAAGAAGGAAGCTGTACAACACTGGGATTGTGTGCGCAGCTTGCCAACTGATAGAAAAAAGTACCATACCACTCTCCTGCCTTTTCCAATCACATGAACAATCGCTTGGAAGCTGTTTTGGTTAACTTTTGTTTTCTTCCTTCCAAACACTTGGCAGACCTCTCTGCAACTTCTAGAACATGGTGGGAGTTGTTTTCAGTTCTGGCACAGTTTTTCCTAGCCAGACATAGTGGAAAAGCTTTCTGCTAAGTTGTAGACTACAAAAGACGTTAAAGACGAAGGTCCGATGCTCTCTGGAGCTAAGCGCCGCTCCTGGGCGTTTTTCGGCAAAAGCCGCGCTAAGGAGAGCACTGTGACCGGCTCAATCGTCTTTGCACAAAGAAACCGCTTCTTCGCCTCCGAAAACCGGAGAGAGCGGCAGCTTCGGAAAGGTGAAGAAGCAAGCTGTACAACTCTGGGATCGTGTGCACAGCTTTCCAACTGATAGAAAACAGTTCCTTACCACTCTCCTGCCTTTTCCAATCACATGAAAAATCGCTTGGAAGCTGCTTTGGTTAACTTTTCTTCTTATTCCTGACAAACATTTGGCAGACCTCCGTGGAACGTCTAGAATACGATGGGAGATGTTTTCTGTGCTGGCACAGTTTTTCCTGGGCAGACATAGTGGAAAGGCTTTCTGCTAAGACGTAGACTACAAAACACAGTAAAGACGAAGGTAGGATGGGCTACGGAGCTAAGGGCTGCTCCCGGGCGTCTTTTGGCAGAAGCCGCGCTAAGGAGAGCACTGTGACCGGCACAATCGTCTTTGCGTGAAGAAGCCGCTTCTTCGCTTCCGGGAGCCGGAGAGAGCGGCAGCTTCGGAAAGTTGAAGAAGCAAGCTGTACAACCCTTGGATTTTTTGCGCAGCTTGCCAACTGATAGAAAACAGTACCTTACCACTCTCCTGACGTTTCCAATCACATAAACATTTGATTGGTAGCTGTTTTGGGCAACTTTTCTTTTCTTCCAGCCAAAAACTTGGCAGACCACTCTGCAACGTCTAGAACACGATGGGAGATGTTTTCTGTGCTGGCACAGTTTCTCCCTGCCAGACAGAGTGGAAAAGCTTTCTGCTAAGATGTAGACGACAAAAGATGCGAAAGACGAAGGTACGATGCTCTCCGGAGCTAAGCGCCGCTCCCGGGCGTCTTTCGGCAGAAGCCGTGCTAGGGAGAGCACTGTGACTGGCACAATCGTCTTTGCGCCAAGAAGCCGCTTCTTCGCCTCCAGGAGCTGGAGAGAGCGGAAGCTTCGGAAAGGTGAAGAAGCAAGCTGTACAGCACTGGGATTATGTGCACAGCTTGCCAACTGTTAGAAAACAGCACCTTACCACTCTCCTGCCTTTTCCAATCACATGAACATTCGATTGGTAGCTGTTTTGGACAACTTTTATTTTATTCCTTCCAGACACTTGGCAGACCTCCGTGCAACGTCTAGAACATGATGGGAGATGTTTTCTGTGCTGGCACAGTTTCTCCCTGCCAGACAGAGTGGAAAAGCTTTCTGCTAAGATGTAGACTACAAAAGACACTAAAGATGATGGTACGATGCTCTCCGGAGCTAAGCGCCGCTCCCGGGCGTCTTTCGGCAGAAGCCGCGCTAAGAAGAGCACTGTGACCGGCGCAATCGTCTTTGCGCAAAGAAACCACTTCTTCGCCTCCGCAAGCCGGAGAGAGCGGTAGTTTCGGAAAGGTGAAGAAGGTAGCTGTACAACACTGGGATCGTGTGCACAGCTTGCCAACTGAGAGAAAACAGTACCTTACCACTCTCCTGCCTTTTCACATTGCATGAATATTCGATTGGAAGCAGTTTTGGATTATTTTTGTTTTCTTCCTTCCAAACACTTGGCAGACCTCTCAGAATCACAGAATCACAGAATTTCTAGACTGGAAGAGACCTATAAGATCGTCAAGTCCAGTCGATGTTCTGAATGTTCAACTAGATCTTGGCAGCAAGTTCCACATCCAGTCTTTTTTTGAATTCATCGAGGGATGATGACTCCACTACCTCTCTGGTAAATGATTCCAGTGTCTGACCACTCTTTCTGTGAAATATTTCCTTCTCAATTCTAACTTACATCTCGCTTGACACAGCTTGAGACTATGTCCTCTTGTCCTATCTGTTGTCGCCCGGAGAAAGAGGCCGCCCCCAGCTCACCACAACTACCCTTCAGGAAGTTGTAGAGAGTAATGAGGTCGCCCCTTAGTCTCCTTTTCTCTAGGCTAAACAACCCCAGCTCACTCAGCCGCTCTTCATACGGCTTGTGCTCCAAGCCCCTTACTAGTCTCGTTGCCCTCCTCTGGACACGCTCAAGCAACTCGATGTCCCTCTTAAAGTGAGGGGCCCAGAACTGGATACAATACTCCAAGTGAGGCCTCACCAGTGCCGAGTACAGGGGAAGAATGACCTCTCTTCTCCTGCTGGCCACTCCATTTCTAATACTGGCCAGGATAGCATTGGCCTTCTTGGCTACCTGGGCACACTGCTGGCTCATATTCAATCGACTGTCAACCAGCACCCCCAGGTCCCTTTCTACCTGAGCACTATCCAGCCATTCCATCCCCAGCTTATATCGGTGCAGGGGATTATTGTGGCCGAAGTGCAATACTCGGCACTTGGACTTATTGAAGTTCATCCCGTTTGATTCTGCCCATGCGTCTAACCGTTCCAAATCTCTCTGGAGAGCCCTCGACCCCTCTGGCAGTTCTACACTCTTTCCCAATTTGGTGTCGTCAGCGAATTTACTAATAAAAGACTCTAAGCCCTCGTCCATATCATCAATAAAAATATTGAACAGAACTGGCCCCAACACAGACCCCTGAGGGACACCACTGGTGACTGGTCGCAAGCTGGATGTGACACCATTCACCACCACTCTCTGGGCCCGGCCATCCAGCCAGTTCTGAACCCAGCAAAGGGTATTCCTATCCAGACCACGGCCAGCAAGTTTATCTAGGAGTATGCTATCTGAAACTTCTAGAACACGATAAGAGATGTTTTCTGTGCTGGCACACTTTTTCCTAGCCAGACATAGTGGAAAGGCCTTCTGCTAAAATGTAGACTACAAAAGATTCTAAAGAAGAAGGTACGATGCTCTCCGGAGCTAAGCGCTGCTCCCGGGCGTCTTTCGGCAGAAGCCGCGCTAAGGAGAACACTGAGACCGGCACAATCGTCTTAGCGCGAAGAAGGCGCTTCTTCGCCTCCTGAAGCCGGAGAGAGCGGCAGCTTCGGAAAGGTGAAGAAGCAAGCTGTACATCACTGGGATTGTGTGCGCAGCTTGCAAACTGATAGAAGACAGTACCTTACAGCTCTCCTGACATTTCCACTCACATGAACATTCGATTGGTAGCTCTTTTGGGCAACTTATCTTTTCTTCCGCCCAAACACTTGGCAGACCTCTCTGCAGCTTCTAGAACACGATGAGAGATGTTTTCTGTGCTGGCACAGTTTCTCCCTTCCAGACATAGTGGAAAAGATTTCTGCTAAGATGTAGACTACATAAGATGCTAAAGACGAAGGCACGATGCTCTCCGGAGCTAAGCGCCGCTCCCGGGCATATTTCAGCAGAAGCCGCGCTAAGGAGAGCACCTAGACCGGCACAATCGTCTTTGCGCGAAGAAGGCGCTTATTCGCCTCCGGGAGCCGGAGAGAGCGGCAGCTTCGGAAAGGTGAAGAAGCATGCTGTAAAACACTGGGATTATGTGCGCAGCTTGTCAACTGATAGAAAACAGTACCTTACCACTCTCCTGACTTTTCCACTCACATGAACATTCGATTGGTAGCTGTTTTGGGCAACTTATCTTTTCTTCCGCCCAAACACTTGGCAGACATCTCTGCAACTTCTAGAACACGATGGGAGATGTTTTCTGTGCTGGCACAGTTTCTCCCTGCCAGACATAGTGGAAAAGCTTTATGCTAATATATAGACTACAAAAGACGCTAAAGACGAGGGTACGATGCACTCCAGAGCTAAGCGCCGCTCCCGGGCATATTTCAGCAGAAGCCGCGCTAAGTAGAGCACTGTTATCGGCAGATCCGTCTTTGCGCAAAGAAGCCGCTTCTTTGCCTCCAGGAGCCGGAGAGAGGGACAACTTCAGAAAGGAAAAGAAGGAAGCTGTACAACACTGGGATTGTGTGCGCAGATTGCCAACTGATAGAAAAAAGTACCATACCACTCTCCTGCCTTTTCCAATCACATGAACAATCGCTTGGAAGCTGTTTTGGTTAACTTCTGTTTTCTTCCTTTCAAACACTTGGCAGACCTCTCTGTAACTTCTAGAACACGACGGGAGTTGTTTTCCGTTCTGACACAGTTTTTCCTAGCCAGACATAGTGGAAAAACTTTTGTGCTAACATGTAGACGACAAAAGACACTAAAGACAAAGGCACGATGCCCTCCGGAGCTAAGCGCCGCTCCCGGGCGTCTTTCGGCATAAGCCGCGCTAAGGAGAGCACTGTGACCGGCACAATGGCCTTTGCACGAAGAAGCCGCTTCTTCGCCTCCGCGAGCCGGAGAGAGCGGCAGCTTCGGAAAGGTGAAAAAGCAAGCTGTACAACACTGGGATTGTGTGCGCAGCTTGCCAACTGATAGAAAACAGTACCTTACCACTCTCCTGCCTTTTAACATTGCATGAATATTCGATTGGAAGCTGTTTTGGACAACTTTTCTTTTCTTCCTGGCAAACACTTCGCAGACCTCTCTGCAACTTCTAGAACATGGTGGGAGTTGTTTTCAGTTCTGGCACAGTTTTTCCTAGCCAGACATAGTGGAAAAGCTTTCTGCTAAGTTGTAGACTACAAAAGACGCTAAAGACGAAGGTACGATGCTCTCCAGAGCTAAGCGCCGCTCCTGGGCGTTTTTCGGCAAAAGCCGCGCTAAGGAGAGCACTGTGACCGGCTCAATCGTCTTTGCACAAAGAAACCGCTTCTTCACCTCCGCAAACCGGAGAGAGCGGCAGCTTCGGAAAGGTGAAGAAGCAAACTGTACAACACTGGGATCGTGTGCACAGCTTGCCAAATGATAGAAAACAGTACCTTACCACTCTCCTGCCTTTTCCAATCACATGAAAAATCGCTTGGAAGCTGTTTTGGTTAACTTTTCTTCTTATTCCTGACAAACATTTGGCAGACCTCCGTGGAACGTCTAGAATACGATGGGAGATGTTTTCTGTGCTGGCACAGTTTTTCCTGGGCAGACATAGTGGAAAAGCTTTCTGCTAATATATAGACTACAAAAGACGCTAAAGACGAGGGTACGATGCACTCCGGAGCTAAGCGCCGCTCCCGGGCGTCTTTCGGCAGAAGCCAGGCTAGGGAGAGCACTGTGACTGGCACAATCGTCTTTGCGCCAAGAAGCCGCTTCTTCGCCTCCAGGAGCTGGAGAGAGCGGAAGCTTCGATAAGTTTAAGAAGCAAGCTGTACAGCACTGGGATTATGTGCACAGCTTGCCAACTGTTAGAAAACAGCACCTTACCACTCTCCTGCCTTTTGCAATCACATGAACATTCGATTGGAAGCTGTATTGGACAACTTTTATTTTATTCCTTCCAGACACTTGGCAGACCGCCGTGCAATATCTAGAACAGGATGGGAGATGTTTTCTGTGCTGGCACAGTTTCTCCCTGCCAGACATAGTGGAAAAACTTTCTCCTTAGATGTAGACTACAAAAGACGTTAAAGACGAAAGTACGATTCTCTCCGGAGCTAAGCGCCGCTCCCTGGCGTCTGTCGGCAGAATCTGCGCTAAGGAGAGCACTGTGACCGGCAGAATCGTCTTTGCGCGAAGAAGTCGATTCTTCGCCTCCGCGAGCGGGAGACAGCGGCAGCTTCGGAAAGGTGAAGAAGCAAGCTGTACAACACTGGGATTGTGTGCGTAGCTTGCCAACTGATAGAAAACAGTACCTTACCACTCTCCTGCCTTTTCCAATTACATGAACATTCGATTGGTAGCTGTTTTTTGCAACTATTGGATTACTAATCCCAATATTACCAGTTAGATTGTGCCTGGACCAGTCTGACCCTTGCTGCTGGGCCAAAGGCAGCAACTGCGGTGTATCACCCCAGAGATTCCTTGTCTTGCTGGAGATTGTAGCTGGGCACTGAACAAGTCCAGGCTTGTTAGGAACTCCGTTTACCTCAGGAGGAATGGCTTCAGGAGATGGTGAAGAGAAAAAGGAGATGGATTCTGCTGGAGGGTTATATCTTGAGGTTTATTCCATGGTTACAGAGGTCTGAACGTGAGCAACTGCTCCAACAGAATCCCGGCCGCATGGTCTGATTCACCTTTTAAGCTCAGGGACAGGGGGAGGGGAGGTTTGGTGAGCCACCAACCAGGTGAGAGGGGCAGGGTCTCAGAGGAAGATGACACCCAGACAGGCCAATGACCCCTGGGCCTGAGGGGCATCCTTTGGACTTGACCAAAAACACGACGCCTTGCTGGAATGTTAAGCCTGATTGACAGGATTCACTCAGCATGGGGGCAAGGGGGAAGGGAGAGACGTATAGGCACACCGGGGGAAGTGACCTGGAAGTCTAAAATGAGACATTACAGTACACCACAACATCTCCCCCTAGTTTTGTTTAAAAAGCAGAGGACTGTGTTCGTGGTGCAGAATGATTGCATGGTTTGTAAATCAGTTCTTCCTCTAAAGGAGGGTCAGTGTTTTCCACTGAGGCTTCCAGGTCATCCACTGGAGCACTGAGGGCTTCTAAATGGTAGACTTCAGGAGGGGGAGATGAGCTTGAAGTTAACTTGAGCACCATGCGTTTGATTAGTCCAAAAACAGTGCTAAAAACTACAATAACTATAACTAAAATAAACAGCACTGAAAATGCATTTTTCAGAATAGATCCCAACCAGCCCAAGAGTCCCCAGCTTTTGAACAGTCCATTCAGCCCGTTGTCAGTTTCTCTGTTGATGTCCGAGAGCCTTTGTCAAGGTAGTCCATATGTGGTTTGGGCTGAGGGACTAACCAGGAGATCTCTGGAGAAATGATCGCAAGTAGGACGAGAAGCAGGCTCGGTCTCATGGCGTCTCGAGACTGCACACGAACAGCAGGATCTAAACCGGTAAAAGGAAAATTAAGACAAACATATATTACAAACTATTCCAGATAGGAGGCTTAAATGGAATTTCCTCCAGAGAATGCGTGCGGCGTTTTCTTCTCCAGGCAGCATGAGCAACCTGGGGCACTTCTGTAGATTTCTCTGAGACTTTGGGAACATAGGGCTTTACCCATTTGGAAGGAACCCACCTTAAACCAGAGGGGGTGGACACACAGGCGTATCCACGTCCCCAAGTAACCAATTTGTAAGGTCCCACCATTTTCCAAGTCTCAGGGTACTAAAACTGGAGGTTTTTCTTTCATTAACCTATGATTTCTCCCCCCAAAGTGGCGTAGGATGGGTGGGCTCAGGCTGTCAAAAGAACAATTCAGAAAATTGATTGTGAATAGCGCCCTGGATAACAGCATGTGGGGAGGTTCTACCTTCAGAACCTGTTGTTGCTGGTCCAGGACCCTTTTAATATCACGGTGAGTTCTTTCTACAATGGCTTGACCTGTAGGGGAGTAGGGGATGCCAGTTTTGTGCTCTACTCCCCATTGCTGCAGGAAGCTCCCGAATTCCTTGGATTTGTAAGCAGGCCCATTATCATTTTTCGGCTCCTTGGGGATGCCCATGAAAGAAAAAGCCTGTAAGAGGTGCTTAATAGCATCAATAGATGATTCTCCTGTGTGGGCAGAAGCATAGACCGCTCCAGAAAAGGTATCTACACTAACATGAACATATTTCTACTCTCCAAAAGACTGTATGTGTGTTACTTCTGTTTGCCACAGTTCACAACTGTTCAGTCCCCTTGGGTTTGCTCCCGCACTCACTGTAGGGAGTGCATGTTGTTGGCAATTTGGGCACGTGGCCACAATCGCTTTGGCCTGTTCTCGAGTGATGTTAAACTGATGAACCAGGCCAGGTGCATTTTGGTGGAAAAGCTGGTGGCTGATTTTTGCCTGTTCAAAAACATTTGGGAGAGTGGCAATCACTGCAGGTGCAGCAAGAGCATCTGCCCTTCTGTTGCCTTCAGCGATAAACCCTGGCAAGTCAGTGTGTGACCTGACATGCATCACATAAAATGGTTTCTCCTGGTGAGTGACTAACTTTACCAGTTTTGAGAGCAATTCGAAAAGTGTGATGTTAGACACCTCTTGCAGTATTGCTTGATCTGCCCTGGATACTACTCCTGCCACATATGCAGAGTCTGTAATCAGATTAAATGGTTCTGAGAACCTTTCAAAAGCCCTAACAACCGCAGCCAATTCAGCAACCTGAGGTGAACTTTCCACCTCAGCAATGTCTGTCTCCCACTGCTGGGTTTGAGGATCCTTCCAAGTCATAACGGACTTGTGGGACCTCCCGGACGCATCTGTAAAGACAGTTAGAGCACTTTTTAAAGGTCTCCTACTTAGACCACTTCTCAATTTTAAGGTAAATTGAACATCTTGTTTGAACAATTTGTGAGCGGGCTGTGCTACTGAAATTTGTCCTGAGTAGGAATCCAGAGCAAACTGCAACACTTCATTTTCTTGAAACAATTGTTCCAGTATTTTCATAGTATTTTGACCTGATTTTAACTCAACTGGAATGTGAATGCACTTAAAATCACATCCTGCTAACTCCCTGATCCGGGTCCTTGCTTTCCGGATCAGTTCCGCTACCAGCTCCTGAGGCTTTGTCAGTATCTTGGACCTTTTGTGACTGAGGACAACCCATTCTATGATCAAGAGAGGGTCCCTCTGGTCCCCGTCCTTTTTTGGTGTGTCTTTTGCCTTAGGTGTTTGTTTTTCCTCCCACTGGAAAATAATTCCATGGAGGTGTGACAACTTACCTAGGATGATAAATTTGAATGGCAGGTCAGGCCGGCATCGGTTGGCCTGTCTTATGGACATTGCAATCTGAACCTTTTCTAGAGCTTTCCGTGCCTCTGGGGTAATAGACCTAGGAGCACCTGGGTCCTCTCCCCCTTTCAATAAATTGAAAAGAGGGGCAAGGCCTTTGTTAGTCAGACCGAGCCACGGCCTTACCCAATTCAAAGACCCACACAACTTGTGGACATCCGCAAGGGTCTTGATCCTTGGATTGATTTCTAGTTTTTGAGGAACAATGCTCCTATTTCCAATTTTTAAGCCCAAATACTTCCAAGGTGGCATCTTTTGAATTTTCTTTTCCTGGAGCTCGAACCCTGCAACAATCAATGCATCGATCGTTAGGTCAAGCGCATGTGTGAGTAAATCATCATTGGGGGCACACACAAGGATATCATCCATATAATGATAGATGATGGCCTTCTCTGCGGCTGCACGTACTGGGGAAAGCAGGGAAGAGACATACCACTGGCAGATAGCTGGAGATACCTTTAATCCCTGAGGAAGAACGGTCCAATGGTACCTTTTCATAGGTGATTCCATATTAATGGAAGGGACAGAGAATGCAAAAGGCGGTGCATCGTCAGGGTGCAAGGGGATTTGGAAAAAACAATCTTTAATATCAATAACAGCTAATTTCCAATCTTGGGGAAGCATTGTTGGGGATGGCATACCAGGTTGGGGAGAACCCATATCTTCAATTACATTATTAATTTGTCGGAGGTCGTGAAGAAGTTGCCATCTCTTTTTGTCAGCTTTTTGGATGACAAACACTGGAGAGTTCCATGGGGACATGGTCTCCACAATGTGGCCCTTTTTTAGTTGCTCTTCCACTAGTTCCTCAAGCACCTTTATTTTTTGTTTACTGAGCGGCCACTGTTTTACATCAACTGGTTTGTCTGTTTTCCACTTCAGTTTTTGGGTGGGGCGCTGTTGTTCAATGACTGCTGCACAAATATGCTGTGGAGAGTCTGGAATATCAATTGTGACACCCCACTGGGCCATTAAATCTCTCCCTAAAAAAGGTTCCGAATAATCCAACACAAATGGACGGATATTTGCCAATTGTCCGTTTGGTCCCTCAAATTGAATAATGCTTTTGGATTGTCTTGCCAATTGCAGACCTCCTACACCTCGAAGATGACCTGCAACGTTTTGCAAAGGCCAATGTGCTGGCCAGTCTTGTACTGGAATCACTGTGCAGTCTGCACCTGTGTCTACAAGCATCTCAATGCGTTTAGACTCCCCACCCCCACTGACATTACACCATAATTTGGGTTTGTCTTTCCCAATAACTTGTACTCGGGCGACTGTGGGCCCTTGTTTTTCGATATTTTCAGGTAAAGATGGCACAGGGATAGCTTGTGCAACAATTTGTCCCTTGGGAAGAAACAGGGGTGGGTGGAAACAATGCAGGCCGAGAACGAATTGCTCAGGATCTGATGTTGTCATTCCTGGAGCAATTTCGATCTCTTGTGGTGTGTGTTTGGTGTCCCCAATGACGATGTACTTACAACGAATCCGGTTCCAAGTACCTTTCTGTTCAGGATTTACAGAGACAAAATGCCAATCAGTGTCCTTCAGGTGGAGTGACTCTGTCAGCTGCAACCTGTAAGGCTCATTGACAGAAGACGTGGTTAGCACAGGATCACCTAAATCATAACAAAGGTTATTTTGTTTCACTTTCAACAGTGGACCAGCAGACTTGGTCCTTAAAGCACTTGCTTCAGTTACACAAATATTAATATTATCGCGCGCTTATTTTGTTTTGCTACCCTTATTCCCTTGGCCTGCTCTTTTTGTGTCTGCACGCCTGGCAGGTCGGCGCTCCCTTTTCAGTTTTTTGGTTGTTGTTGACCCCCAGGGAGGGCTTGTAGTTCTCCTCCCCTGCCATTTCTAAATTCATCAAATTCCCTTTTCAGGGGGCACTGGTTACTCCAGTGCCCTAGGTTATTACAAAGAAGGCATGGTTTTGGGGGCTCAGCCATTGCTGGTCTCCGCTGCTGCCCAGGGTACTGCTGTGCAGAGGGAAAAGGCACAGGGCTGACAACGGCGACACACTGAGGTGGTCTTGGCAGCAGCCTTGGTCTGGTGTCTTCAGCCACACTCATCAGAGGCACTTTCCTGTTACAGACTAGAAGCATATCTTTTAGGATTGGGGGAGGTTCTATAGGAAGGCTCAGGATTGCCGCTTGACACTGTTCATTTGCATTTGTAAATTCCATTTCCTCTAAAATCGCTTCTCTAGCTGTTAAAGTCCATCCGAAAATCCTTCCTTTTTTGCCTCACAATTGTCATGAGAAAAGACTGCCGAAGGGTTAAAACTGCTGAACCAGTTGGGAAAGTCTCCTGCTTATCTAGTGTGTTCACAAGTGATGTTTGCAGAACGCATCACAAGTGATGTTTGCAGAACACGCCATGCTGTACTCGAAGGGGGCATGCTGCCCTTTTCTGGACAATTGAACTGGACTTTCTTCCAAACTCCTGACCTGGCTGGACTGAGCTCTGGGGTGGCCCGCCCCCCGCTCCATGAGAAGACCCCTTCTTGCCTGTCTTCAACCACCGTGACAGACCAACAGAGATGCAAATCCCCTCATCAAGGAACCAAGAACCCCTCTGGCACCCCATTGGCACCCCCATGGCACCCCCATGGCACCCCCATGGCACCCCCCTGGCAACCTCCTTCCAGAGACTGGGACTGTACTCCCTCCCAACTCAGGGAGGGGGAAAAACCTAACGTACCTGTGAGCATTCGGCCATGAAAACAATGGACTTCTCCCCTCCATGGAAACCTAATTTCCGCTACCCTTCCCCCAACCAAGAACAGTATATATATTGGGGTTCGGTCCGACTGTCCTTCGAGTACTCCCCAAGACGTGTACCAGCGAGTTTCGGCGGCGGGACCCCAAAGACATCATGTTTTGGTAGCTATACCCCATTCCCTGACCTTCTTTCCTCCCTTTTTTCCTTGTCTTACCCTTCTCTTTCCCGATCCCTTAACCAAACGCAAATTTAGCTGTGGTTATAATCAATAAAATTGCACCTTGTTGATTTGTTACTGCAAAGCCCCTGTGCCTTTTGTTGGTTATTTTTGCACCCAAAAATCATTGGTCACCCGTTCATTTCGGGCGGACCTTCACACTAGCATACTCTTTTTTAACTTGTATTTCAAAAGCTCTAGTTAACCTTTCTACAAATTTCAAAAAAGGCTCTGATGGTAGCTGTTTAATTTTACTATAGGGCTCAAAAGGCCCCTCAGGTTGTAGGGAAAAGAACGCTTTTTCAGCTGCTTCTTTTACTTTCTCAAGTGTTTCTGCAGGAATTGCAGTAGCTTGGATTGAGGGAGAAGACCATTGGCACTCACCACAGAGGCGCTCAATGGTAATAGGGTTACCACTGTTGTCTTTGGCTGTGTTTGGATCAGCATGCAAGCCTGGGAGAGCATCTTTTAGCAGTTGTTTCCATGCTAGTTCCCATAATTTGAATTCAGTGGAGGTCATGAGGCAGGAAAAAAGCTGTTTTAAATCATGTGGAATCACTACAGTCCTACTCAGTTAAGAATTTAAAAGGCCACGGAAATATGGACTGTGTGGACCATATTCTTTATGAGATTTACAGATCTCTTTAATCAATTGTCATCCAAAAGAACTCCAATTAGCAGTTGGGTTTGCTCCTCCCTGAGCTGCAGGCTGAAAGGTAACAGGAGCCAGTGACAACATGGGACTATGCATTGAATCTGCTGTTCCCTGCTCTGTATCCCTTGAATTGGAAGCATTGGGATCACAGCTACAGGTTTGGGGAAAGGCAGTGGGTGTGTCCCCACCGTGGGAACCCGGGGAGGGGGCGGGGATGCAATGGGTACAGGGGGCAGGGACAGGGAGCTGGCAAGGGGCGGGGAAACCGTGGGAACAGGAGGCGGGGTAAGGGGGCAAGCAGGGGGGGGGACACCGTGGGAACAAGGGGCGGGGTCGGGGGCAAGCAGGGGGCGGGGACACCATGGGAACAAGGGGCGTGGTCAGGGGGCAAGCAGGGGGCGGGGATGCGTGGTGACATCACGTTTGCAGACACCCCCTGGGAGGAGTAGGGGGGCGGAGCTTAGGGTATTGCAGGAAAGGGAGGGGGAGGGGGGTAGGTATCACGAGGAACAGGAGGAGAGGGGGATGGGGCTGGAGTTTCGGGATGCTTAAGAGGATTTTGGGAAGAAGAAGACCAGGTTTGGGAAGATGCCACATGGCATCCACCATCTTGTGCACCCCCTAGGGACAGGGGGCCATTTTGGGCATCACTGCTCTCTGGAAAGCTGACACGTGCTGTGGGTTTCAGAGGAGGGGACACAGGGGATAGGGAAAGGTTCCACGCAGCCTGGCCGTGGCCTTGTGGACAGGGCAACTCAGGCATTTCAACAGACTCTGGGAGTCGACTTCCCAATGAGTGTGCTCTCTTTAAAATACCAAGTTTTGGGGAAAGAGGATTAGGGGTTTTAGAGCTAGGAGAGGGAGAAACAGGGAGAGCAGAGGTACATGGCTTTACATTTGGCTTTTTCTCCATTTCCTTTTGTTTGAGCAATGCTGTTCGAATTTGTAAATACCAGAACACAAATTTAGCTGAGGGTACACTGCCAGATTGTCCTAAGGTTATCAATTCATTCCCAACTTTATCCCAGAATTGAATATTGTGGATTTCTTCAGGGGACATTTGTGGGAAGTGGAGAAAAAGCCATCTTATAAACTGTTTCAATTTTCCCTTTGAGAACTTAACATTACCACTGTCTAAAATGCTAACAATATTATAATACATCCCTTTCTGTACAATGCTGAGTTTCGAACCCATGTTAGATGTAAAAAAGCAAAGTACTAAATCCCGCCTGACCAAAAACAAAGCTAAAATCAGCTACCGATTTCTAAAAAAAAACACAGATAGGAAAGCGATAATGAACAGACAAAAGCTTCACAATGCAGCTGTATATACTGTTTTTAAAATTCCCGGGCAGCAGCAGCAGGGCACGCCCTGCCGAGCCGAGGCGGAAACAAAGCCTCCCCCGCCGTGGAATGCAGCCCCCCCGCGGAGCAGGGAGAGCAGCCACACCACGTGGCAAGCCGAAACCGGCCCCCCCCCCCTCGCCGCGTGTGCAGAGAACACCCCTCCCCCGCAAAGAGAGCTGAGAAAGAGAGATATCCCTTGACCACGTGGAGAGAGCCGAGCACACTGCGCTGCAGAGCCGGGGGGAGGGGCAGAGAGCACTCCCGCTCCGGCGCGAATTCCAAAAGAGAGTAACACACGCAGCAGAAAGCTAAAAGCTAGAACGCAATGAATTCCCATCTGTGGGGCTGCACAGCCAAAAATGCAAAGGCAAAAAAAAGGAACAGAACTCACGGCAGAGTCTGTTTTTGAGCTTCTACTCCACCGAGAGCAGAGATACTCACCCGAAATGGAAGCTGTAGCTGGCTGGGGTCTAAGGCAGGTCTCCTCACCGGAACAGGACCTCTCTATGGGCAAGAGAGGCTACCCTGTCCTCCCTCTGGAAAATCTGCTCACCACAAAGGAGCTGGGCTTTCCAGAGGCGCCGAACAGTCCACGAAACTTCTTCTGGGAATATTCCCAAAGTCTCTAGCTGAGGGCAATGAAACCAAAGCCCTTCCAGCTGGATGCACGGCTGCCAGAAGCTTGCCCGAGGTACTGCGAGTCCGTCTGGGGCTGCAGAGTCGCTTAGCCCAAGCAGGGACTCCAAATATTGGAATACGAATCCGAATATTACCAGTTAGATTGTGCCTGGGCCAGTCTGACCCTTGCTGCTGGGCCAAAGGCAGCAACTGCGGTGTATCACCCCAGAGATACCTTGGCTTGCTGGAGATTGCAACTGGGCACTGAACAAGTCCAGGCTTGTTAGGAACTCCGTTTACCTCAGGAGGAATGGATTCAGGCGATGATGAAGAGAAAAAGGAGATGGATTCTGCTGGAGGGTTATATCCAGAGGTTTATTCCATGGTTACAGAGGTCTGAACGTGAGCAACTGCTCCAACAGAATCCTGGCCACATGGTCTGATTCACCATTTAAGCTCAGGGACGGGGGAGGGGAGGTACAGGTGAGCCACCAACCAGGTAAGAGGGGCAGGGTCTCAGGGAAAGATGAAACCCAGACAGGCCAATGACCCCTGCGCCTGAGGGGCATCCTTTGGACTTGACCAAAAACACGACGCCTTGCTGGAATGTTAGGCCTGATTGAAAGGACTCACTAAGCATGAGGGCAAGGGGGAAGGGAGAGAGGGATAGGCACACCTGGGGAAGTGACCTGGAAGTCTAAAATGAGACATTACAGAACACCACGACAGACAACTTTTCTTTTCTTCCTGCCAAAAACTTGGCAGATCTCTCTGAAACTTCTAGAACACGATGGGGGTATTTCTCTGAGCTGACGCAGGTTTTCCTAGCCAGACATAGTGGAAAATCTTTCTGCTTAGATGTAGACTACAAAAGATGCTAAAGACGAAGGTACGATGCTCTCCGCAGCTAAGCGCCGCTCCGGGACGTCTTTCGGCAGAAGCCGCGCTAAGGAGAGCAAAGTGAGAAGCACAATCGTCTTTGCTCCAAGAAGCCGCTTATTCGCCTCCGGGAGTCGGAGAGAGCGGAAGCTTCGAAAGGTGAAGAAGCAAGCTCTACAACACTGGGATTGTGTGCGAAGCTTGCCAACTGATAGAAAACAGTACCTTACCACTCTCCTGCCTTTTCCAATCACATGAACATTCGATTGGTAGCTGTTTTGGAAGACTCTTCTTTTCTTCCTTCCAAAAACTTGGAAGACCTCTCTGCAACTTCTAGAACACGATGGGAGATGGTTTCTGTGCTGGCACATATTCTCCCTGCCAGACATAGTGGAAAAGCTTTCTGCAAAGATGTAGACCACAAAAGACGCTAGAGACGAAGGTACGATGCTCTCCGGATCTAAGCGCCGCTCCCGGGCGTCTTTCAGCAGAAGCCGCGCTAAGGAGAGCACTGTGACCGGCACAATCGTATTTGCGCAAAGAAGCCGCTTCTTCGCCTCCGAGAGCCGGAGAGAGCGGCAGCTTCGGAAATGTGAAGAAGCAAGCTGTACAACACTGGGATTGTGTGCGCAGCTTGCCAGCTGTTAGAAAACAGTACCTTTCAAATCTCCTGACTTTTCAGATTACATGAACATTCGATTGGTAGCTGTTTTGGAAGACTCTTCTTTTCTTCCTTCCAAACACTTTGCAGACCTCTCTGCAACTTTTAGAGCACGATGGGAGATTTTTTCTGTGCTGGCACAGTTTCTCCCAGCCAGACATAGTGGAAAACTTTCTGCTGACATTTAGACTACAAAAGACTCTAAAGACGAAGGTACGATGCTCTCCGGATCAAAGCACCGCTCCCGGGCGTCTTTCGGCAGAAGCCACGCTAAGGAGGGCACTGTGACCAGCACAATCGTCTTTGCACGAAGAAGCCGCTTCTTCGCCTCCGCTAACTGGAGAGAGCGGCAGCTTCGGAAAGGTAAGGAAGCAAGCTGTACAACACTGGGATTGTGTGCACAGCTTGCCAACTGATAGAAAACAGTACCTTACAACTTTCCTGACTTTTCCAAACACATGAATATTCGATTGGACGCTGTTTTGGACAACTTTTCTTTTCTTCCTTCCAAACATTTGGCAGACCTCTCTGACACTTCTAGAACACGATGGGAGTTTTTTTCTGTTCTGGCCCAGTTTTTCCTAGCCAGACATGGTGGAAAAGCTTTTCACTAAGATGTAGACGACAAGAGAGGCTAAAGACTGGATGAAAGCAAATGACACCCATCTTCAAAAAGGCAATTAGGAAGACTCGGAAAACTACAAACCAGCCAGCCTCTTTTTTATCCCCAGGAAGTTTATGAAGCAGCTCTTCCTGGAAAACCTTGCCATGCACATGAAAGATGACAAAATAATGTAGTTAGTATGATTTTCCAAGGGAATTTCATGCTGAACATCTCTTTAAACTCCTCTGATGAATCAACTTGACTGGTAGATGAAGGGAATATGGTCTGCCTGGGCTTCAGGGAGGTTTTTGACTTTTCTCTACATGGCAGCACACATACATACCGGAAGCAATAGTGCAAAGGGGAGGGAACCAGTGTCTTTTCAGTGATGCTGAGTGAAAAGACAAGAGGCAGTGGGCACACACTGAAATACAGGAGATTGCCTTTGAACATCAGCAAATGATTCTTTACTGTGAGGGTGATCAGAAAGATTGTTGAGCCTGGATCTTTGAAGACATTAAAAGTACACCCAGATAGAATCCTGGGCAAGAGACTCTAGGGATCCTGGTTTAAGCAGGGGGGTTGGGCCTGGTTAGCCCCACCAACTCCTTCCACTCTCATTCATTCTGTTCTAGTGAATTCTCTTCCAGATGCATTTCAAGCACTGGCATGACAAAGTTCTGTGCAGACAGAGGTCCAAATAGACATGGGATCAAAGTTCCTTCAGCAGTGTTCTAGAAGAATGTAAAACTCTGGGACAAGTGTCTCTTCCCTAACTGAATCCCTTTCATGGGAAAATTCCCAGCTATAGAAAGATCTTCTGATACGCGTGCTTAAGACTGACACTGGCTGAGCAAATTTCTCCCTATGTGTATCTAAGACCAGTTAGGATCTTCACCCAAAGTCTTGTCAACATAGTCACAGAATGTCTATTGTTAAGAAGTGACAACTTACATCAGAATGGCAAATATTGGTCCACAAAATGGATTAATGGATGGGAATTATCTACTTGGGTTAAAAACAAAAATAAAGAGTTGCTCTTGATTTATCAATTTTATTGCAATATTGATAAGGGAAGAAAAAGACCTGAGTCCTTGACTTTCTTCACTCGAGGAAAGATTTTAAAAATTCCTTGTAAAAATGTATTATCACGATCAGACTATTGAAACCATTTCAGTTGGGAAAAGTTCCAAAATTGTCTAGTGTTGTGGTGTGCTGTAATGTCCCATTTTACACTTCCTGGTCACTTCCCCAGGTGTGCCTATACCTCTCCCCCTTCCCCCTTGCCCCCATGCTGAGTGAGTCCTGTCAATCAGGCTTAACATTCCAGCAAGGCGTCGTGTGGTTGGTCAAGTTCAAAGGATGCCCTTCAGGCCTGGGGGTCATTGGTTTGTCTGGGTATCGTCTTCCCCTGAGACCCTGCCCCTCTCACCTGGTTGGGTGCTCACCTGTCCCCTCCCCTTCCCCTGTCCCTGAGTTTAAAAAGGTGATCAGACCATGCGGCGGGAGGATTCTGTTGGCGCAGTTACCTACGTTCAGACCTCTGTAACCTTGGAATAAACCTCTGGACATTAAACCCTCCAGCAGAATCCTCTCCTTTTTCTCTTCACCATCGCCTGAAGATCTCCTCCTGAGGTAAACGGGGTTCCTAACAAGCCTGGACTTGTTCAGTGCCCGGCAGCAATCTCCAGCAAGCCAAGGTATCTCTGGGGTGATACACCGCAGTTGCTGCCTTTGGCCCTGCAGCAAGGGTCTGACTGGCCCAGGCACTACCTAACTGGTAATATTGGGAGCCTTATTCCAATATTTGGCGTCCCTGAGGCGGGCAAATCGACTCTGCAGCCCGAGACGGACCTGCAGTACCTCAGAGAAGCTTCTGGCAGCCGTGCATCCAGCTGAAAGGGTCTTTGGTTGCATCGCCCTCAGCTAGAGACTTTGGGAATATTCCCAGAAGAAGTTTCGTGGACTGTTCGGCGCTTCTGGAAAGCCCAGCTCCTTTCTGGTGAGCAGATTTTCCAGAGGGAAGACAGGGTAGCCTCTCTTGCCCAAAGAGAGAGGTCCTGTTCTGGTGAGGAGACCTGCCTGTACCCAGCCAGCTACAGCTTCCATTTCGGGTGAGTATCTCTGCTCTGGGTAGAGCAGGAGCTCAAAAACAGACTCTGCCGTGAGTTCTGTTCCTTTTTGCCTTTGCATTTTTGGCTGCGCAGCCCCACAGATGGGAATTCATTGCGTTCTAGCTTTTAGCTTTCTGCCGCGTGTTTTGCTGTCTTTTGGAATTCGCGCCGGCGGGAGCTCTCTGCCCTTCCCCCCGGCTCTGCAGCGCAGCGTGCTCGGCTCTCTCCACGTGGTCGAGAGATCTTTCTTTCTCTTCCTCTCTGCGGGGGGGGGGGTCTCTCCACGTGGTCGGGGGATATCTCTCTCTCTTTCTCTCTCTCTGTGCGGGGCAGGGGTGTTCTCTGCACACGCGGCGAGGGGGGGGGGGCCGGTTTCGGCTTGCCACGTGGTGTGGCTGCTCTCCCTGCTCCGCGGGGGGGCTGCATTCCACGGCGGGGGAGGCTTTGTTTCTACCTCGGCTCGGCAGGGCGTGCCCTGCTGCTGCCGCCCGGGAATTTTAAAAGCAGTATATGCAGCTGCATTGTGAAGCTTTTGTCTGCTCGTTATCTCTTTCCTCTGTGTTTTTTTTTAGAAATCGGTAGCTGATTTCAGCTTTGTTTTTGGTCAGGCGGGATTTAGTACTTTGCTTTTTACATCTAACATGGGTTTGAAACTCAGCATTGTACAAAAAGGAGTGTTTTATAATATTGTTAGCATTTTAGACAGTAGTAATGTGAAGTTTTCAAAGGGAAAATTGAAACAGTTTATAAGATGGCTTTTACTCCACTTCCCACAAATCTCCCGTGAAGAAATCCACAATATTCAATTCTGGGATAAAGTTGGGAATGAATTGATAACCTTAGGACAATCTGGCAATGCACCTTCAGCTAAATTTGTGTTTTGGAGTTTACAAATTCGAACAGCATTGCTCAAACAAAAGGAAATGGAGAAAAAGCCAGATGTAAAGCCATGTACCTCTGCTCTCCCTGTTTCTCCCTCTCCTAGCTCCAAAACCCCTAATCCTCTTTCCCCAAAACTTGGTATTTTAAAGAGAGCACACTCATTGGGAAGTCGACTCCCAGAGTCTGCTGAAATACCTGAGTTGCCCTGTCCACAAGGCCCTGGCCAGGCTGCGTGGAACCTTTCCCAATCCCCTGCGTCCCATCCTCAGAAACCTACAGCACGTGTCAGCTTTCCAGAGAGCAGTGATGCCCAAAATGGCCCCCAGTCCCTAGGGGGTTCACAAGATGGTGGATGCCACGTGGCATCTTCCCAAACCTGGTCTTCTTCTTCCCAAAATCCTCTTAAGCATCCCAAAACTCCAGCCCCATCCCCCTCTCCTCCTGTTCCTCGTGATACCTTTCCCCCTCCCCCTCCCTTTCCTGCAGTACCCTCAGCTCCGCCCCTCTACTCCTCCCAGGGGGCGTCTGCTGACGTGATGTCACCAGGTGTCCCCGCCCCCTGCCTGTCCCTTGACCCCGCCCCTTGTTCCCACGGTTTCCCCGCCCCTTGCCGTCCCCCTGTCCCCGCCCCCTCCCCGGGTTCTCACAGTGGGGACACACCCACTGCCTGTCTTCAAACCTGTATCTGTGATCCCAATGCTTCCAATTCAAGGGATGCAGAGCAGGGAACGGCAGACCTAATGCATAGTCCCATGTTGTCGCTGGCTCCTGTTACCTTTCAGCCTGCTGCTCAGGGGGGAGCAGCTCCAACTGCTAATTGGAGTTCGTTTGGACGACAATTGATTAAAGAGATCTGTAAATCTCATAAAGAATATGGTCCACACAGTCCATATTTCCGTGGCCTTTTAAATTCTGAATTGAGTAGGACTGTAGTGATTCCACATGATTTAAAACAGCTTTTTTCCTGTCTCACGACCTCCACGGAATTCAAATTATGGGAAATAGCATGGAAACAAATGCTGAATGATGCTCTCCCAGGCTTGCATGCTGATCCAAACACAGCCAAAGACAACAGTGGTAACCCTATCACCATTGAGCACCTCTGTGGTGAGGGCCAGTGGTCTTCTCCCTCAGTCCAAGCTACTGCAATTCCTGCAGAAACACTCGAGAAAGTAAAAGAAGCAGCTGAAAAAGCATTCTTTTCCCTACAACCTGAGGGGCTTTTTGAGCCCTATAGTAAAATTAAACAGCTGTCATCAGAGCCTTTTTTGAAATTTGTAGAAAGGTTAACTAGAGCTATTGAAATACAAGTTAAAAAGGAGAATGCTAGGGAAGCAATTTTAGAGGAAATGGCATTTACAAATGCAAATGAACAGTGTCAAGCAGCAATCCTGAGCCTTCCTATAGAACCTTCTCCTACCATAAAAGATATGCTTCTAGTCTGTAACAAGAAAGTGCCTCTGATGAGTGTAACTGAAGACTCCAGACCAAGGCTGCTGCCAAGACCACCTCAGCGTGTTGCCGTTGCCAGCCCTGCGCCTTTCCCCTCAGCACAGCAGTACCCTGGGAAGCAGCGGAGACCAGCAATGGCTGAGCCCACAAAACCATGCCTGCTTTGTAACAACCTAGGGCACTGGAGTAACCAGTGCCCCCTGAAAAAGGAATTTGATGAATTTAGAAATGGCAGGGGGGGAGAACTACAAGCCCTCCCTGGGGGTCATCAAAAAAACTGAAAAGAGAGCGCCAGCCTGCCAGGCGTGCAGACACAAAAAGAGCAGGCCAAGGGAATAAGGGTAGCAAAATAAATCAAGCGCGCGATAACATTAATGTTTGTGTAAGTGAAGCAGGTGCTTCAAAGACTGTGTATGATTTAGGTGAACCTATGTTAACCACCTCTTCTGTCAATGAGCCTTACAGGTTGCAGCTGACAGAGTCACTCCACCTGAAGGACACTGATTGGCATTTTGTCTCTGTAAATCCTGAACAGAAGGGTACTTGGAACCGGATTCCTTGTAAGTACATCGTCATTGGGGACACCAAACACACACCTCAAGAGATTGAAATTGCTCCAGGAATGACAACATCAGATCCTGAGCAATTCGTTCTCGGCCTGCATTGTATCCACCCACCCCTGTTTCTTCCCAAGGGACAAATCGTTGCACAAGCTATCCCTGTGCCATCTTTACCTGAAAATATCGAAAAACAAGGGCCCACAGTCGCCCGGGCCCAAGTTATTGGGAAAGACAAGCCCAAATTATGGTGTAATGTCAGTGGGGGTGGGGAGTCTAAACGCATTGAGATGCTTGTAGACACAGGTGCAGACTGCACAGTGATTCCAGTACAAGACTGGCCAGCACATTGGCCTTTGCAAAATGTTGCAGGTCACCTTCAAGGTGTAGGAGGTCTGCAATTAGCAAGACAATCCAAAAGCATTATTCAATTTGAGGGACCAAACGGACAATTGGCAAATATTCGTCCATTTGTGTTAGATTATTCGGAACCTTTGTTAGGGAGAGATTTAATGGCCCAGTGGGGTGTCACAATTGATATTCCAGACTCTCCACAGCATATTTGTGCAGCAGTCATTGAACAACAGCGCCCCACCCAAAAACTGAAGTGGAAAACAGACAAACCAGTTCAGGTGAAACAGTGGCCGCTCAGTAAACAAAAAATAAAGGTGCTTGAGGAACTAGTGGAAGAGCAACTAAAAAAGGGCCACATTGTGGAGACCATGTCCCCATGGAACTCCCCAGTGTTTGTCATCCAAAAAGCTGACAAAAAGAGATGGCGTCTCCTCTGCGACCTCCGACAAATTAATAATGTAATTGAAGATATGGGTTCTCCCCAACCTGGTATGCCATCCCCAACAATGCTTCCCCAAGATTGGAAATTAGCTGTTATTGATATTAAAGATTGTTTTTTCCAAATCCCCTTGCACCCTGATGATGCACCGCGTTTTGCATTCTCCGTCCCTTCCGTTAATTTAGAATCACCTATGAAAAGATACCATTGGACCGTTCTTCCTCAGGGATTAAAGGTATCTCCAGCTATCTGCCAGTGGTATGTCTCTTCCCTGCTTTCCCCAGTACGTGCAGCTGCAGAGAAGGCCATTATCTATCATTATATGGATGATATCCTGGTGTGTGCCCCCAATGATGATTTACTCACACATGCGCTTGACCTAACGATCGATGCATTGATTGTTGCAGGGTTCGAGCTCCAGGAAAAGAAAATTCAAAAGATGCCACCTTGGAAGTATTTGGGTTTAAAAATTGGAAATAGGACCATTGTTCCTCAAAAACTAGAAATCAATCCAAGGATCAAGACCCTTGCGGATGTCCACAAGCTGTGTGGGTCTTTGAATTGGGTAAGACCATGGCTCGGTCTGACTAATGAAGACCTTGCCCCTCTTTTCAATTTATTGAAAGGGGGAGAGGACCCAGGTGCTCCTAGGTCTGTTACCCCAGAGGCACGGAAAGCTCTAGAAAAGGTTCAGATTGCAATGTCCACAAGACAGGCCAACCGATGCCGGCCTGACCTGCCATTCAAATTTATCATTCTAGGTAAGTTGCCACACCTCCATGGAATTATTTTCCAGTGGGAGGAAAAACAAACACCTAAGGCAAAGAACACACCAAAAAAGGTCCGGGACCAGAGGGACCCTCTCTTGATCATAGAATGGGTTTTCCTCAGTCACAAAAGGTCCAAGAGACTGACAAAGCCTCAGGAGCTGGTAGCGGAACTGATCCGGAAAGCAAGGACCCGGATCAGGGAGTTAGCAGGATGTGATTTTAAGTGCATTCACATTCCAGTTGAGTTAAAATCAGGTCAAAATACTATGAAAATACTGGAACAATTGTTTCAAGAAAATGAAGTGTTGCAGTTTGCTCTGGATTCCTACTCAGGACAAATTTCGGTAGCGCGGCCCGCTCACAAATTGTTTGAACAAGATGTTCAATTTACCTTAAAATTGAGAAGTGCGCTAAGTAGGAGACCTTTAAAAAGGGCTCTAACTGTCTTCACAGATGCATCCGGGAGGTCCCACAAGTCCGTTATGACTTGGAAGGATCCTCAAACCCAGCAGTGGGAGACAGACTTTGCTGAGGTGGAAGGTTCACCTCAGGTTGCTGAATTGGCTGCGGTTGTTAGGGCCTTTGAAAGGTTCTCAGAACCATTTAATCTGATTACAGACTCTGCATATGTGGCAGGAATAGTATCCAGGGCAGATCAAGCAATACTGCAAGATGTGTCTAACATCGCACTTTTCGAATTGCTCTCAAAACTGGTAAAGTTAGTCACTCACCGAGAGCAACCTTTTTATGTGATGCATGTCAGGTCACACACTGACTTGCCAGGGTTTATCGCTGAAGGCAACAGAAGGGCAGATGCTCTTGCTGCACCTGCAGTGATGGCCACCCTCCCAAATGTTTTTGAACAGGCAAAAATCAGCCACCAGCTTTTCCACCAAAATGCACCTGGCCTGGTTCGTCAGTTTAACGTCACTCGAGAACAGGCCAAAGCTATTGTGGCCACATGCCCAAATTGCCAACAACATGCACTCCCTACAGTGAGTACGGGAGCAAACCCAAGGGGACTGAACAGTTGTGAACTGTGGCAAACAGATGTAACACACATACAGTCTTTTGGACGGCAGAAATATGTTCATGTCAGTGTAGATACCTTTTCTGGAGCGGTCTATGCTTCTGCCCACACAGGAGAATCATCTATTGATGCTATTAAGCACCTCTTACAGGCTTTTTCTTTCATGGGCATCCCCAAGGAGCTGAAAACTGATAATGGGCCTGCTTATAAATCCAAGGAATTCGGGAGCTTCCTGCAGCAATGGGGAGTAGAGCACAAAACTGGCATCCCCTACTCCCCTACAGGTCAAGCCATTGTAGAAAGAACTCACCGTGATATTAAAAGGGTCCTGGACCAGCAACAACAGGTTCTGAAGGTAGAACCTCCCCACATGCTGTTATCCAGGGCGCTATTCACAATAAATTTTCTAAATTGTTCTTATGACAGCCTGAACCCACCCATCCTACGCCACTTTGGGGGGAGCAGTCATAGGCTGATGAAAGAAAAACCTCCGGTTTTAGTAAAGGACCCTGAGACTTGGAAAATGGTGGGACCTTACAAATTGGTTACTTGGGGACGTGGATATGCCTGTGTGTCCACCCCCTCTGGTTTAAGGTGGGTTCCTTCCAAATGGGTAAAGCCCTATGTTCCCAAAGTCTCAGAGAAATCTACAGAAGTGCCCCAGGTTGCTCATGCTGCCTGGAGAAGAAAACGCCGCACGCATTCTCTGGAGGAAATTCCATTTAAGCCTCCTATCTGGAATAGTTTGTAATATATGTTTGTTTCAAGTTTTTGTACCAGTTTAGATCCCACTGTTCGTGTATAGCCTCGAGACGCCATGAGACCGAGCCTGCTTCTCGTCCTACTCGTGATCATCCCACCTGCGATCTCCTGCATAGTCCCTCAGCCCAAACCACATATGGACTACCTTGACAAAGGCTCTCGGACATCAACAGAGAAACTGACAACGGGCTGAATGGACTGTTCAAAGGCTGGGGACTCTCGGGCTGGTTGGGATCTATTCTGAAAACTGTGTTTTTAGTGCTGTTTATTTTAGTTATAGTTGTTGTAGTTTTTAGCATTGTTTTTGGGCTAATGAAACTCATGGTGCTCAAGTTAATTTCAAGCTCATCTCCCCCTCCTGAAGTCTACCATTTAGAAGCCCTCAGTACTCCAATGGATGACCTGGAAGCCTCAGTGGAAAACACTGACCCTCCTGTAGAGGAAGAACTGATTTACCAACCATGGTTTGGCAATCATTCTGCACTGCAAACACAGTCCTCTTCTTTTTAAACAAAACTAGGGGGAGATGTTGTGGTGTGCTGTAATGTCCCATTTTACACTTCCTGGTCACTTCCCCAGGTGTGCCTATACCTCTCCCCCTTCCCCCTTGCCCCCATGCTGAGAGAGTCCTGTCAATCAGGCTTAACATTCCAGCAAGGCGTCGTGTGGTTGGTCAAGTTCAAAGGATGCCCTTCAGGCCTGGGGGTCATTGGTTTGTCTGGGTATCGTCTTCCCCTGAGACCCTGCCCCTCTCACCTGGTTGGGTGCTCACCTGTCCCCTCCCCTTCCCCTGTCCCTGAGTTTAAAAAGGTGATCAGACCATGCGGCGGGAGGATTCTGTTGGCGCAGTTACCTACGTTCAGACCTCTGTAACCTTGGAATAAACCTCTGGACATTAAACCCTCCAGCAGAATCCTCTCCTTTTTCTCTTCACCATCGCCTGAAGATCTCCTCCTGAGGTAAACGGGGTTCCTAACAAGCCTGGACTTGTTCAGTGCCCGGCAGCAATCTCCAGCAAGCCAAGGTATCTCTGGGGTGATACACCGCAGTTGCTGCCTTTGGCCCTGCAGCAAGGGTCTGACTGGCCCAGGCACTACCTAACTGGTAATATTGGGAGCTTTATTCCAATAGTCTAGATAGTGGCAAAGAAGCCAAGGAAATAGGAAAGAAACAAAAAGAGAGCAAAAGAGTCAGCTTCAGTGTACAAGTTCGTTCTAGAAATAGTCTGCTGGGAAAAGGAACCCCCAGTTGAATTTCCAATGTATTCCTGCGCTTGATTCACTAACTGGTCAATGTAAAAACCAATCCTTTTGTACAACTTCTCCCAGCAACAAAAACTCCAACAGGTTGACACTACCATCATGCCTGTTCCAGACATATTTAAATGAGAAATTATGATTTTCTTGAAAACCTACCTGCATCAAAGTTGCAAGATGGTGGAGGGATTCCCACATCCTCCTTCCTCCATCTGGCTTGAAAGTATATTTGATAAAATATGCAACAAAGCACATGATTTATAAGGTAGAGTCAAATGGATGATTTGGAATTGATCTCTTGTTGATATTAAACTTCATATCCACTCTGTGTGACCTTTCTAAAACAAAATGTGGAGCTGAGGCATGAATCTGCCACAACAGTTGTGAAGCAAACATACACACTCCCCTTCACATGCCCCCCCTTCCACACACACCTAGGCACACACAGAGATCAGCATAGCAGATCATGAAGACCTTGGAAAAGACTGAAATGCTAAATGCCTCTCTTTATGGGCAAAATAGCTGGTGCAGTAATTCAAATGCCTGGTACAAAAATTCTGTTTAATATTTGCCTCCTATTTAAAACACAGCTTTTCATTTAATTCTATTTACAGAATATTTTCATTTCATTTGTTTCTTTAAAATTACTTAGTTCTCACGTGCTGTACGTCTAGGAATATTTTCTTCGAAAAATAGAAAAAAATAGATGATATCTTTTCAGCAGAAAACATTGGTTGATACAATTTTAAACCATCATGATATGGAAGAATTGTTCTGTCCCTCTCTAAGGTGGAAGAAGCATTTGGATCACAGATCATCTACAATGAAATACTTGACATGTTTAAGATGCTTTCAATCAGTTTTGATCGTCAATTGCTTATTCGTTGTAAACAGTAATTTTTCAGTGAAGTGAAGGGAAAGCGTGTGTGGTATATCTACATGATGTTCAAACCCAGTTCCTACTAATGGCCAGGCTGAACTCCAGTAAATAATGTCCCCAATGATATTTTGCCGCCTTCTTTGGCACTTCATGAAATCTTACCATGATGAAGTGCTGAAACACAGAGATTTTCTCTTAGAGAGTGTCTCATGTTGTAACACATCCCATGGATTTTATGCTGTAAATCTTATCTCTTTTAAAATTTGCTATCTTCTGTACAGTTTTCATGAACCTTTCTGTTACAGTAGTGAAAATCACAGATAAATGTCATTTTGTACAACTTTGAATTTACCCCAAGAGCTGAGAGAAAACTTGCTCCTATACTTCAATCCGAGTTTCTTCTATAGTCCAACTTTGTTTCTCTACCATCAAGCTTCTCCTTTGTTGCTGCTCCAAGCCCCGTCCAACCTGACCTTGAATACTTTCAGGGATGGGACACCCACCACTTCTCTGGGCAACCTGTTCCAGTGTTCCAGCACTCCCACAGTAAAAAAGGCCTTCCTTTCATCTAATATGTGTAGGAAATCATAAATCTAGACATAGAAACTTGGAGTGCAAATTTGAAATTCTTTTGATTTGAAGCACATTTTATATGAATACTGACTTACAGATGACTAAAAGATGTTGATGGGCATTTGAGCTGACAAGTTTTGAAAAAGTGCACAGAAATTAAAATTGAAACCAGTAAAATTAAAAACTTCTTGCCATTTTCTTTTTCCTCTCCTATTCAAAATTGCATATGTCAGATATCAGTGCTTCAGGCAAACCTCTCAGATGCTCTCAGAGAAAAAGCTTTTCTTGCAGACTAAGTTGCGGTTGACGTAGAACACTAGTAGTAGTGAAAGTTTTTCTGGGCATCGGGGCAGCACCTTCTCCTTGGATTTGTGCGAAGAATGCATTTTATCCAAACTGGAAAATTGATCCCAGCTCTGTTCTATTCATCATTCTTACTGCATCAGGCCTGAAGATTCTGTGAAAAGTAGCCTGTGGACCCTGAAGATAGCGCATGTGAAACAGATGAGAGGTGATGGAGAAGTTGAGGGAGAGAAGAAAGAGCATGTGGCCCAGTACAGACACCAGAAAGTATTTCTTCATGTGATCATGGCAGATTGCAGGAGCCACTTGGTACTATCAAACCAGCCGGACTTGGCACTGGTGCCACCTTGGGTCTGGGAACCATCCTGCATATCAAAGAATTTCAGGAGCCAGCCTGAACAATTGTTTAGCACCCTTTAAAGGTGGTGTTTGACAAACAGGGCTGAAGCAGATCTTCAAAATATCCAGGAGATCAAAATCGATTGAAGCAAATTCTCCTGGCCAGTCACCTTGCTGCTGCTGCTAATTCACCCTCCATACCAGCTGATCAGGCCTAACAATGCTGCTGCAAAAATATTGTGAAAAAGGTAGGCACATTTTCACAGATGCAGGGAAAATCCCCTTGGATGATGATTCCAAGGCATAACTTGATGGAGCAAGTTATGCAACCTTGTCTACTGGCAATATCTAAGTTGGTGAGTTCACCATCTGTCAGCATCACTTTAGAAAATAAATGTTTGATCCACAAAAAAATATTTCATATGTCCTGTCGTCCTGCTTCATTTCAACCAATGAATAGGCTACATTCCATCAGCAAAGGGTTTATGATCCTATCTTTCTTTAAACTGTGATCATTCTTTATTTTTTTCTAAATCAGACACTGTCTATTCATAAGATTCAGATGCCCATGGTAGGGATGTAATTAAATTCACACGTTAAAAATATCCTTCTTGTTATCTTTTCTTTTAATTACCCACACGTAACATCAGTCTGAGAGCTGAAGAAAACCCCTTCATTTGCTGTTTGCCAAGTATCATCTACGTGATACAAATTCTACTTGAGAAATCACACCCATTCATTGCCATGTAAACAACCTTTTCTTCATCATTAGGTATTTTGGTGAAGTGAATGATTAGAACATAAGCAAGGGCATTTGTTCAAGATGCTCCAGAAAGAGCTGTGGTCTGTTCTCTTCTTTGCTGCCTATGTTAGCACTGAGCTGCAAAAAATGAAAGACTACTAGGAAAAGTGTTACTTTTAGTCTAAATTCGTAAATGATGTTTGAAATACACTGTTAAATGAAAAAGTGCTCTTTTAAATGATGGCATCTTAAGGGAAAAAGTCAGCTTTAAAGAGGTTTTGAGACAGTTGCTCCTGGGAAAAAAAATAAAATAAAATTGGAGGCATCTAAGGTCTTTAGCCATCCCATCTTGAAGATTGATTCAAAACACAGTTCCTTCATACAGGAAGAAGAGAGGACCATAGATGGCAACCCATTTGAAAATGGAGTTCTATTTCTCTCTGGTTGGGATTACCAGACACCATTTCTTGTGAAGTCGAGGGACTGGAGTTAGCTCTCCACTAATTTCCTTCCCTGAAATTCATCTGCATTTGCTCCTTTGTCTGGAGTCCCCATTTATTAGTATGCATAGATGGTATACTCCATCGATGCATGAATAACAGAGGGGATAATGTGCCTTTTGCTGCTATCTTCTTTTGCTGCTCCATTTTGCTTGCTTTGTTCTTGCTTTCTGTCAAAGAAAAAGCCCTCCTCAAGTCTTGCTGTGAAGACAGACTGCCAGAAAGGTAGAGAAACTTCAGACATTTCCAAGACCCATGTAGCATGTGTCTTGGTCAATTTCTATGCAGATCCTTTCTTCCAGCAGGACTTTTTTGCACCGTTAGCGAACACTGAACTGAATCCAATACAAAAGCAGTGGCTAGAGGAACCGTTCTCTTTTCATTTGAATGGTGATAAAAATGCGTATCAAATAAAAGCATTTTAGAGCAGCAGGAAGATTTTCTATGCAGCTAGCAAATCATAACAAGATGCCTATTCACCAGTTGGGTTCCTTTCGAAATTTACAAGAATTCCCGACAGAAAACACAGCTTAGTAAACTACCAATCTAAATCACAATATCTAGAAAGGTGACATGAAAAAGAGCAAGAGGAAGAAAACCAAAAAGAAAACCAAAGGAAGCCAGAAATAAGGCACAACCTCTCCTCCTTTTCTGCTTACTACAGTACCTTAGAAGTACCTTCAAGTTTCCTAACAGTCACATCAGTAGAAAACTGTGCCAAGAACAATTGTGGAAAACTGTGGAAAACCCTTCTATCACAAGAGAAACATAGGGTTTGCTTTCACGACCATTAAATCTGCATGCAATGCGTACGGTAAGGGTATGTTTTGTATATTCAAGAACAATTGAAAACTATTTCTGAATTGAAGGGACTGCTTTTTGTTTGTTATGAATGACTTGGCTAAATATGGGGCATGTTAAAATACTGCAGAAATATGGTTCATTTTAGAGATGCCAACTGCAAAGGAGGGAAGCATTTTGTGTGCTTAAGAAAGTCAAGTATTGGAGAGTGCTTTTGTTACTTCTTTAGAAGGTTAGAATATGCCGAAAAGATGCTAGCTGGGGACTTGCAATTAATGAATTATTTGCTGTAAGTAGGTCAAATGACATTTGCTTTCAAAAAGGAAAAGTAGTCTTATTCCACGTGCCAATTCTAAAGTAGATTAATAAGCCTTAAGCAGAAGATGGATATGAAGAGGGATATGACATGAAAGGTTAAGCAACACTGCTGACAGCAAAAGGCTTACCTGCTGCAGATACAGGAGACAAAATACTATTTTGACACAAACATTGCTATTCAGATGACAGTAAAATTCTGAGTGACAGCAAAATTTACTCAATCATGACAGTAAAATTTGCTCACATCATAATGTGCTAATCAATTCTTAGTGTAAGCTAAGCACCTTAAGCAAAGGGTAGTTCAAGCATAACTGGTATTTGATGGCAAAAAAGGAAACTTGGCCTGCGTTTCTCGCTTCTGCTCCATTAAAAAGCTTACTCTGTCTCAGATTCCTTTGGAGGGATACCAACGCAAGCCGCGAAACTGCACGAAAATGATGATTTAAAGAAAGATAGATTAGAAAAATGGAATAATGGTTCATGTTCTTTTCCTTCCAACTGCTTTGTTTGCCCTTTTAAATTTTTGAAGTCCTTTCTGGTGTCACCATGGTTGCACTGCAGCAAGTGTTCGGCTGTAAGCTGTCCATATTGCCAGCTTCTGGACTGCCTTCAGAAAACTTCCCACTGGTTTTGTATGGAAATCACAAGCAGTAGAGATGACAAAGACTGCAGAAACCTTCTCATCTCCTTCTAGAGCAAGACCATGTCTTTGACCCACTCTTAACTAGACAACTTTCATCAGTCATGAGGGAGTCTCATGTTCAAGAGCTAAGCAGTGACAGCTGTAAATGACAAAAAGCACACTGAAATTCTCTTGGGACTCCAGCAGAGAGCAATGAAGGAGGTTAAATTCACCTTCTTGGGAAGTTCTAAAATGCACGTTAACTTGAGCACAGGAGCTAAGCCATCGTAACCTTTGTTGAGTATGTCTGCGTAGACAGAGTTTCCACCACTGCAGAAGCAATGTTATTTAACCCACGTTATCATCTCTAGCTGCTAAGCTGCACTTCTTGCAAAGTATCTGCAACGTATTTTACAGGGTGGGCTTTTATGTGTAATCCCTGAGTAATATTGCAAAGAGAAGTACTTGGGGTGTGGGGTGGGGGGGGAACTGCAACTCTTAGGTTTTTCAAATAATGGTTCCATTTGAAAGTCAAAAAAGATGTCAAACCTTTCTTTCCTAGACGTATTACCAGCACAAACTGCACCAGAATTTATGACCCGTAACTGTACCGTGGACGCTCTTTCTCTGGACTATTCCTTAAGAAACAAAGTCCTCACTAGAAATAAAACAAAATGAGCCAAAGTATTGGCCTGGATTAGTTCCAAGGCTCTGTACTAAAGGCCAAACACGTGTAATAATAGTAACAAGTGGACTAAAAGTTAAATCAATAGAGCATTACTCAGTTCAAAGACATCTTGTGTCCTAATGTTCTCACAGAGGACTGTAAAAACCTGTCTATTTTTGTGGGTTTGTTTTATCCATTTAGCTGTACCTTCTACTTCTCTCCACTGTCTGAGAACACTGATGATAAGGTTGGATGACCTCATGTAAACTTCTAGAAGTAAAGAAAGAGAAGCCAGTAAAGAAAGGCAAATTTGTTAATTGCAGGTGGAAAGAGGGAGGCCAACAAAAGAAAACAAAAGAACAGTAATAATGAAATGCTCCCCTGTCTTCTGTGAAAAGTAAAGGCACAGAAAAGAAAGAACAAGTGCAAAATTCTCACTAGAGAAACGCACTTGATCTGACTCAAGTATTTTGTGGTACATTTCTTGCTGTTTTCTCATGCCAAACATATTAACCATTGAAGGTGTCCCTTTCCTCTTTCTGGAATACAGCTAGGAAGATGGCTGTGTCACTGCTGACAAGCTGCTATTCTCAGAGGTGTCTAGCTGAAAGTCCTAGATCAATTGATTTGCTCTGTCACTTTGATATGGCATGACTTACAGTTTCAGCACCTGAACTTGCCAGCCCTACAATTCTTTGCCCCTTGAATGGTTCGATAGGCTCCTTGGCAACTGGCATTTGTAAGGACATGAAACCATGCAGAATTTGCACCGTGAGATGATGCCAAATGAGTCACGCCGGTAGATTAACTAGGGCATGCAAGGCAGAGAGAGGGAAATGAGAGCACAAGAAGAGAGTACACAAGAAGAGAGTACAATCTCCTTTTTTATGAAACACTGTAGAGATCAAACTGAACACAAATCCTCCTAGGAGGAAAAAAAGGAGATTGTACTCTCTTCTTGTGTACTCTCTTCTTGTGCTCTCATTTCCCTCTCTCTGCCTTGCATGCCCTAGTTAATCTACCGGCGTGACTCATTTGGCATCATCTCACGGTGCAAATTCTGCATGGTTTCATGTCCTTACAAATGCCAGTTGCCAAGGAGCCTATCGAACCATTCAAGGGGCAAAGAATTGTAGGGCTGGCAAGTTCAGGTGCTGAAACTGTAAGTCATGCCATATCAAAGTGACAGAGCAAATAAATTGATCTAGGACTTTCAGCTAGACACCTCTGAGAATAGCAGCTTGTCAGCAGTGACACAGCCATCTTCCTAGCTGTATTCCAGAAAGAGGAAAGGGACACCTTCAATGGTTAATATGTTTGGCATGAGAAAACAGCAAGAAATGTACCGCAAAATACTTGAGTCAGATCAAGTGCGTTTCTCTAGTGAGAATTTTGCACTTGTTCTTTCTTTTCTGTGCCTTTACTTTTCACAGAAGACAGGGGAGCATTTCATTATTACTGTTCTTTTGTTTTCTTTTGTTGGCCTCCCTCTTTCCACCTGCAATTAACAAATTTGCCTTTCTTTACTGGCTTCTCTTTCTTTACTTCTAGAAGTTTACATGAGGTCATCCAACCTTATCATCAGTGTTCTCAGACAGTGGAGAGAAGTAGAAGGTACAGCTAAATGGATAAAACAAACCCACAAAAATAGACAGGTTTTTACAGTCCTCTGTGAGAACATTAGGACACAAGATGTCTTTGAACTGAGTAATGCTCTATTGATTTAACTTTTAGTCCACTTGTTACTATTATTACACGTGTTTGGCCTTTAGTACAGAGCCTTGGAACTAATCCAGGCCAATACTTTGGCTCATTTTGTTTTATTTCTAGTGAGGACTTTGTTTCTTAAGGAATAGTCCAGAGAAAGAGCGTCCACGGTACAGTTACGGGTCATAAATTCTGGTACAGTTTGTGCTGGTAATACGTCTAGGAAAGAAAGGTTTGACATCTTTTTTGACTTTCAAATGGAACCATTATTTGAAAAACCTAAGAGTTGCAGTTCCCCCCCCACCCCACACCCCAAGTACTTCTCTTTGCAATATTACTCAGGGATTACACATAAAAGCCCACCCTGTAAAATACGTTGCAGATACTTTGCAAGAAGTGCAGCTTAGCAGCTAGAGATGATAACGTGGGTTAAATAACATTGCTTCTGCAGTGGTGGAAACTCTGTCTACGCAGACATACTCAACAAAGGTTACGATGGCTTAGCTCCTGTGCTCAAGTTAACGTGCATTTTAGAACTTCCCAAGAAGGTGAATTTAACCTCCTTCATTGCTCTCTGCTGGAGTCCCAAGAGAATTTCAGTGTGCTTTTTGTCATTTACAGCTGTCACTGCTTAGCTCTTGAACATGAGACTCCCTCATGACTGATGAAAGTTGTCTAGTTAAGAGTGGGTCAAAGACATGGTCTTGCTCTAGAAGGAGATGAGAAGGTTTCTGCAGTCTTTGTCATCTCTACTGCTTGTGATTTCCATACAAAACCAGTGGGAAGTTTTCTGAAGGCAGTCCAGAAGCTGGCAATATGGACAGCTTACAGCCGAACACTTGCTGCAGTGCAACCATGGTGACACCAGAAAGGACTTCAAAAATTTAAAAGGGCAAACAAAGCAGTTGGAAGGAAAAGAACATGAACCATTATTCCATTTTTCTAATCTATCTTTCTTTAAATCATCATTTTCGTGCAGTTTCGCGGCTTGCGTTGGTATCCCTCCAAAGGAATCTGAGACAGAGTAAGCTTTTTAATGGAGCAGAAGCGAGAAACGCAGGCCAAGTTTCCTTTTTTGCCATCAAATACCAGTTATGCTTGAACTACCCTTTGCTTAAGGTGCTTAGCTTACACTAAGAATTGATTAGCACATTATGATGTGAGCAAATTTTACTGTCATGATTGAGTAAATTTTGCTGTCACTCAGAATTTTACTGTCATCTGAATAGCAATGTTTGTGTCAAAATAGTATTTTGTCTCCTGTATCTGCAGCAGGTAAGCCTTTTGCTGTCAGCAGTGTTGCTTAACCTTTCATGTCATATCCCTCTTCATATCCATCTTCTGCTTAAGGCTTATTAATCTACTTTAGAATTGGCACGTGGAATAAGACTACTTTTCCTTTTTGAAAGCAAATGTCATTTGACCTACTTACAGCAAATAATTCATTAATTGCAAGTCCCCAGCTAGCATCTTTTCGGCATATTCTAACCTTCTAAAGAAGTAACAAAAGCACTCTCCAATACTTGACTTTCTTAAGCACACAAAATGCTTCCCTCCTTTGCAGTTGGCATCTCTAAAATGAACCATATTTCTGCAGTATTTTAACATGCCCCATATTTAGCCAAGTCATTCATAACAAACAAAAAGCAGTCCCTTCAATTCAGAAATAGTTTTCAATTGTTCTTGAATATACAAAACATACCCTTACCGTACGCATTGCATGCAGATTTAATGGTCGTGAAAGCAAACCCTATGTTTCTCTTGTGATAGAAGGGTTTTCCACAGTTTTCCACAATTGTTCTTGGCACAGTTTTCTACTGATGTGACTGTTAGGAAACTTGAAGGTACTTCTAAGGTACTGTAGTAAGCAGAAAAGGAGGAGAGGTTGTGCCTTATTTCTGGCTTCCTTTGGTTTTCTTTTTGGTTTTCTTCCTCTTGCTCTTTTTCATGTCACCTTTCTAGATATTGTGATTTAGATTGGTAGTTTACTAAGCTGTGTTTTCTGTCGGGAATTCTTGTAAATTTCGAAAGGAACCCAACTGGTGAATAGGCATCTTGTTATGATTTGCTAGCTGCATAGAAAATCTTCCTGCTGCTCTAAAATGCTTTTATTTGATACGCATTTTTATCACCATTCAAATGAAAAGAGAACGGTTCCTCTAGCCACTGCTTTTGTATTGGATTCAGTTCAGTGTTCGCTAACGGTGCAAAAAAGTCCTGCTGGAAGAAAGGATCTGCATAGAAATTGACCAAGACACATGCTACATGGGTCTTGGAAATGTCTGAAGTTTCTCTACCTTTCTGGCAGTCTGTCTTCACAGCAAGACTTGAGGAGGGCTTTTTCTTTGACAGAAAGCAAGAACAAAGCAAGCAAAATGGAGCAGCAAAAGAAGATAGCAGCAAAAGGCACATTATCCCCTCTGTTATTCATGCATCGATGGAGTATACCATCTATGCATACTAATAAATGGGGACTCCAGACAAAGGAGCAAATGCAGATGAATTTCAGGGAAGGAAATTAGTGGAGAGCTAACTCCAGTCCCTCGACTTCACAAGAAATGGTGTCTGGTAATCCCAACCAGAGAGAAATAGAACTCCATTTTCAAATGGGTTGCCATCTATGGTCCTCTCTTCTTCCTGTATGAAGGAACTGTGTTTTGAATCAATCTTCAAGATGGGATGGCTAAAGACCTTAGATGCCTCCAATTTTATTTTATTTTTTTTCCCAGGAGCAACTGTCTCAAAACCTCTTTAAAGCTGACTTTTTCCCTTAAGATGCCATCATTTAAAAGAGCACTTTTTCATTTAACAGTGTATTTCAAACATCATTTACGAATTTAGACTAAAAGTAACACTTTTCCTAGTAGTCTTTCATTTTTTGCAGCTCAGTGCTAACATAGGCAGCAAAGAAGAGAACAGACCACAGCTCTTTCTGGAGCATCTTGAACAAATGCCCTTGCTTATGTTCTAATCATTCACTTCACCAAAATACCTAATGATGAAGAAAAGGTTGTTTACATGGCAATGAATGGGTGTGATTTCTCAAGTAGAATTTGTATCACGTAGATGATACTTGGCAAACAGCAAATGAAGGGGTTTTCTTCAGCTCTCAGACTGATGTTACGTGTGGGTAATTAAAAGAAAAGATAACAAGAAGGATATTTTTAACGTGTGAATTTAATTACATCCCTACCATGGGCATCTGAATCTTATGAATAGACAGTGTCTGATTTAGAAAAAAATAAAGAATGATCACAGTTTAAAGAAAGATAGGATCATAAACCCTTTGCTGATGGAATGTAGCCTATTCATTGGTTGAAATGAAGCAGGACGACAGGACATATGAAATATTTTTTTGTGGATCAAACATTTATTTTCTAAAGTGATGCTGACAGATGGTGAACTCACCAACTTAGATATTGCCAGTAGACAAGGTTGCATAACTTGCTCCATCAAGTTATGCCTTGGAATCATCATCCAAGGGGATTTTCCCTGCATCTGTGAAAATGTGCCTACCTTTTTCACAATATTTTTGCAGCAGCATTGTTAGGCCTGATCAGCTGGTATGGAGGGTGAATTAGCAGCAGCAGCAAGGTGACTGGCCAGGAGAATTTGCTTCAATCGATTTTGATCTCCTGGATATTTTGAAGATCTGCTTCAGCCCTGTTTGTCAAACACCACCTTTAAAGGGTGCTAAACAATTGTTCAGGCTGGCTCCTGAAATTCTTTGATATGCAGGATGGTTCCCAGACCCAAGGTGGCACCAGTGCCAAGTCCGGCTGGTTTGATAGTAGCAAGTTGCTCCTGCAATCTGCCACCCAGAAGCGAGGCAGGAGAGTTTTGTTTGCCAGGGAAAAGGGCCGTGGTTTGTGTTTGGGGGCCTGTGGCTGGGAGTGGCCAGCGGGCTCCTGAAAATCCACGATACGCAGGATGGTTCCCAGACACAAGTTGGCACCAGTGCCAAGTCCAGCTGGTTTGATAGTACCAAGTGGCTCCTGCAATCTGCCATGATCACATGAAGAAATACTTTCTGGTGTCCGTACTGGGCCATATGCTCTTTCTTCTCTCCCTCAACTTCTCCATCAGCTCTCATCTGTTTCTCATGCGCTATCTTCAAGGTCCACAGGCTACTTTTCCCAGAATCTTCAGGCCTGATGCAGTAAGAATGATGAATAGACAAGAGCTGGGATCAATTTTCCAGTTTGGATAAAATGCATTCTGCACACAAATCCAAGGAGAAGGTGCTGCCCCGATGCCCAGAAAAACTTTCACTACTACTAGTGTTCTACGTCAACTGCAACTTAGTCTGAAAGAAAAGCTTTTTCTCTGAGAGCATCTGAGAGGTTTGCCTGAAGCACTGATATCTGACATATGCAATTTTGAATAGGAGAGGAAAAAGAAAATGGCAAGAAGTTTTTAATTTTACTGGTTTCAATTTTAATTTCTGTGCACTTTTTCAAAACTTGTCAGCTCAAATGCCCATCAACATCTTTTAGTCATCTGTAAGTCAGTATTCATATAAAATGTGCTTCAAATCAAAAGAATTTCAAATTTGCACTCCAAGTTTCTATGTCTAGATTTATGATTTCCTACACATATTAGATGAAAGGAAGGCCTTTTTTACTGTGGGAGTGCTGGAACACTGGAACAGGTTGCCCAGAGAAGTGGTGGGTGTCCCATCCCTGAAAGTATTCAAGGTCAGGTTGGACGGGGCTTGGAGCAGCAACAAAGGAGAAGCTTGATGGTAGAGAAACAAAGTTGGACTATAGAAGAAACTCGGATTGAAGTATAGGAGCAAGTTTTCTCTCAGCTCTTGGGGCAAATTCAAAGTTGTACAAAATGACATTTATCTGTGATTTTCACTACTGTAACAGAAAGGTTCATGAAAACTGTAGCGAAGATAGCAAATTTTAAAAGAGATAAGAATTACAGTATAAAATCCATGGGATGGGTTACAACATGAGAGACTCTCTAAGAGAAAATCTCTGTGTTTCAGCACTTCATCATGGCAAGATTTCATGAAGTGCCAAAGAAGGCGGCAAAATATCATTCGGGACATTATTTACTGAGTTCAGCCTGGCCATTAGTAGGAACTGGGTTTGAACATCATGTAGATATACCACACACACTTTCCCTTCACTGAAAAATTACTGTTTACAACGAATAAGCAATTGACGATCAAAACTGATTGAAAGCATCTTAAACATGTCAAGTATTTCATTGTAGATGATCTGTGATCCAAATGCTTCTTCCACCTTAGAGAGGGACAGAACAATTCTTCCATATCATGATGGTTTAAAATTGTATCAACCAATGTTTTCTGCTGAAAAGATATCATCTATTTTTTTCTATTTTTCGAAGAAAATATTCCTAGACTTACAACACGTGAGAACTAAGTAATTTTAAAGAAACAAATGAAATGAAAATATTCTGTAAATAGAATTAAATGAAAAGCTGTGTTTTAAATAGGAGGCAAATATTAAACAGAATTTTTGTACCAGGCATTTGAATTACTGCACCAGCTATTTTGCCCATAAAGAGAGGCATTTAGCATTTCAGTCCTTTCCAAGGTCTTCATGATCTGCTATGCTGATCTCTGTGTGTGCCTAGGTGTGTGTGGAAGGGGGGGCATGTGAAGGGGGGTGTGTATGTTTGCTTCACAACTGTTGTGGCAGATTCATGCCTCAGCTCCACATTTTGTTTTAGAAAGGTCACACAGAGTGGATATGAAGTTTAATATCAACAAGAGATCAATTCCCAAATCATCCATTTGACTCTACCTTATAAATCATGTGCTTTGTTGCATATTTTATCAAATATACTTTCAAGCCAGATGGAGGAAGGAGGATGTGGGAATCCCTCCACCATCTTGCAACTTTGATGCAGGTAGTTTTTCAAGAAAATCATAATTTCTCATTTAAATATGTCTGGAACAGGCATGATGGTAGTGTCAACCTGTTGGAGTTTTTGTTGCTGGGAGAAGTTGTACAAAAGGATTGGTTTTTACATTGACCAGTTAGTGAATCAAGTGCAGGAATACATTGGAAATTCAACTGGGGGTTCCTTTTCCCAGCAGACTATTTCTAGAACGAACTTGTACACTGAAGCTGACTCTTTTGCTCTCTTTTTGTTTCTTTCCTATTTCCTTGGCTTCTTTGCCACTATCTAGACAATTTTGGAACTCTTTTCCCAAATAAAATGGTTTCAATAGTCTGATCGTGATAATACATTTTTACAAGGAATTTTTAAAATCTTTCTTTGAGTTAAGAAAGTCAAGGACTCAGGTCTTTTTCTTCCCTTATCAATATTGTAATGAAATTGATAAATCAAGAGCAACTCTTTATTTTTGTTTTTAACCCAAGTAGATAATTCCCATCCATTAATCCATTTTGTGGACCAATATTTGCCATTCTGATGTAAGTTGTCACTTCTTAACAATAGACATTCTGTGACTATGTTGACAAGACTTTGGGTGAAGATCCTAACTGGTCTTAGATACACATAGGGAGAAATTTGCTCAGCCAGTGTCAGTCTTAAGCACGCGTATCAGAAGATCTTTCTATAGCTGGGAATTTTCCCATGAAAGGGATTCAGTTAGGGAAGAGACACTTGTCCCAGAGTTTTACATTCTTCTAGAACACTGCTGAAGGAACTTAGATCCCATGTCCATTTGGACCTCTGTCTGCACAGAACTTTGTCATGCCAGTGCTTGGAAATGCATCTGGAAGAGAATTCACTAGCACAGAATGAATGAGAGTGGAAGGGGTTGGTGGGGTAACCAGACCCAACCCCCCTGCTTAAATCAGGATACCTAGAGCCTCTAGCCCAGGATTCTATCTGGGTGTACTTTTAATGTCTTCAAAGATCCAGGCTCCACAATCTTTCTGGTCACCCTCACAGTAAAGAATCATTTCCTGATGTTCAAAGGCAATCTCCTGTATTTCAGTGTGTGCCCACTGCCTCTTGTCTTTTCACTCAGCATCACTGAAAAGACACTGGTTCCCTCACCTTTGCACTATTGCTTCCGGTATGAATGTGTGCTGCCATGTAGAGAAAAGTCAAAAACCTCCCTGAAGCCCAGGCAGACCATATTCCCTTCATCTACCAGTCAAGTTGATTCATCAGAGGAGTTTAAAGAGGTGTTCATCATAAAATTCCCCTGAAAAATCATGCTAACTACATTATTTTGTCGTCTTTCATGTGCCTGGCAAGGTTTTCCAGGAAGAGCTGCTTCATCAACTTCCTGGGGATAAAAAAGAGGCGGTCTGGTTTGTACTTTTCCGACTCCTCCTAATTGCCTTTTTTGAAGATGGGTGTCGTTTGCTTTCATCCAGTCTTTAGCCTCTCTTGTCGTCTAAATCTTAGCAAAAAGCTTTTCCACTATATCTTGCAGGGAGAAACTGTGCCAGCACAGAAAACATCTCCCATCCTGTTCTAAAAGTTGCAGGGAGGTCTACGGCATGTTTTGGAAGAAGAGAAAGAAAGTTGTCCAAAACAGCTTCCAATCGAATATTCATGTGTGTGGAAAAGTCAGGAAAGTGGTAAGGTACTGTTTTCTATCAGTTGGCAAGCTGCGCACACAATCCCAGTGTTGTACAGCTTGCTTCTTCACCTTTCCGAAGCTGCCGCTCTCTCTGACTCCCGGAGACGAAGAATTGGCTTCTTCGCGCAAAGACAATTGTGCCGGTCACAGTGATCTCCTTTAGCGTGGCTTCTGCCGAAAGACGCCCGGGAGCGGCGCTTAGCTACGGAGAGCATCGTACCTTCGTCTTTAATGGCTTTTGTAATCTACATCTTAGCAGAAAGCTTTTCCACTATATCGGGCTAGGAAAAACAGTGCTAGCACAGAAAACAACTCCCATCGTGTTCTAGAAGTTGCAGTGAGGTCTGCCAAGTGTTTGGCAGGAAGAAAAGAAAAGTTGTCCAAAACAGCTACCAATCGAATATTCATGTGATTTTAAAAGGCAAGAGAGATTTAAGGTACTGTTTTCTATCAGTTGGCAAGCTGCACACACAATCTCAGTGTTGTACAGCTAGCTTCTTAACCTTTCCGAAGATGCCGCTCTCTCCGGCTCCTGGAGGTGAAGACGCGGCTTTGTTGAGCAAAGACAACTGTGTGGGTCGCAGCGCTCTGCGGAGCACAGCTTCTGCTGAAATGCGCCCGGAAGCGGCGCTTAGCTCCGGGGAGCGCCGTACCTTCGTCTTTAGTGTCTCTTGTCGTCTACATCTTAGCCAAAAGCTTTTCCACTATGTGTGGCAAGGAGAAACTGTGCCAGCACAGAAAACATCTCCAACCGTGTTCTAAAAGTTGCACGGAGGTGTGCAGAATGTTTTGCAAGAAGAAGAAGAAAGTTGTCCAAAACACCTTCCAATCGAATGTGAATGTGATTTGAAAAGGCAGGGGAGTAGTAAAGTACTGTTTTCTCTCTGTTTGCAAGCTGCGCACACAATCCCAGTGTTGTACAGCTTCCCTCTTCACCTTTCCGAAGCAGCCGCTCTCTCCGGCTCCTGGAGGCGAAGAAGCGGCTTCTTTGCGCAAAGACGATTGTGCCAGTCGCAGCGCTCTGTGGAGTGCAGCTTCTGCTGAAAGGCGCCCGGGAGCGGCTCTTAGGTCCGGGGAACTCCCTTCCTTCGTCTTTGGAATCTCTTGTGGTCTACATCTTAGCCAAAAGCTTTTCCACGATGTCTGGCAAGAAGAAACTGTGCCAGAACAGAAAACACCTTCGACCGTGTTCTAGAAGTTGCACGGAGGTCTGCAGAGTGTTTTGCAAGGCAGTTGTCCAAAAGACCTTCCAATCGAATGTGAATGTGATTGCCCCTCACACATCGAGCTCTTCCCCTCACATATGGTTTTCCGCCCCTTAATGCCTGGAGCCCTGCCCATCACACATGCGGCCTCGCCACTAACACAGGGAGCCCCGCCCCTCACACTTGGGGCCCTGCCCCTAACACCTGGATCGCTGCCCCTCACTTCCTGGAGTTGTGCCCCTCACACTTGGAGCCCTGCCCATCACACATAGAGCCCCGCCCCTCACTGCTGGTAGCCCGACCGCCATCACATGGAGCCCCGCCCATCAGTGCCTAGAGCCTCGCCCTTCACTGACTGGATCCCCACCCCTGAAAGCTTGGAACCCCGCCCCTCATGCATGGAACCCCTTCCCTCACTCATGGGGCCCTGACCCTAACAATTTGAGCCCCGCCCCTAACTGAATGGAGCCCTGCCCATCCCACATGGAGCCCCGCCCATGACTGGCTGGAGCCCTGCCCCACACACATGAAGCCCCTTCCCACACACATGGAGCCCTGCCCCTTACTGCCGGGAGCCCGACCCCTAACACATGGAGCCCCACCCATCGCTGCCTAGAACCCTGCCCCTCACTGCCTGGATCCCCACCCCTCACACGTAGAGCCCCTTCCCTCACACATGCAGCCCCGCCCTTGAAACATGGAGCCCCGCCCTTGAAACATGGAGCCCCGCCAATCATTGCCGGGAGCCCTGTTTCTCACACATGGAGCCCAGCCCTATCCACAGTGAGCCCCGCCCCTCACACATGGAGCCCCTCCCATCACAGAATGGAGCCCTGTCCCTAACACATGGAGCCCCGCCCATCACTGCCAAGAACCCAGCCTCTCACTGACTGGATCCCCAATCCTGACGGCCTGCAACCCCGCCCCTCAAGCATGGAACTCCTTCCCTCACTCATGGAGCCCTGCCCCTCACAGCATGGAGCCCTGCACATCCCACATGGAGCCCCGCCCATCACTGGCTGGAGCCCTGCCCCATACACATGGAGCCCCTTCCCTCACACAGGGAGCCCCGCCCCTCACACATAGAGCTCTGCCCCTAACTGCTTGAAGCCCTGCCCCTCACGTATGGAGACCAGCTCATCACTGCCTAGAGCCCCGCACCTCACTGCCTGGATCCCCACCCCTGACAGCCTGGAACCCTGCCCCTCACGCATGGAACCCCTTCCCTCACTAATGGGGCCCTGCCTTTCACAATTGTAGCCTTGCCCCTCAAACATGGAGCCCTTCCTCTCAACCCCTGGAGCCCTGCCCCTCACACTTGCGGCCTCGCCCCTAAAACATGGAGCCCCGCCTCTCACACATAGAGTCCCGCCCCTTACTGCCTGGAGCCTTGCCTCTCACACATCGAGGCCCCCCCGTCACTGCCTAGAGCCCTGCCCGTCACTGATTTGATCCCCACCGCTGACAGCCTGGAACCCCGCCCCTCATGCATGGAACCCCTTCCCTCACTCATGGTGCCCTGCCCCTCACAATTGGAGCCCCGCCCTCAAACATTGAGCCCTGCCCCTCACTGCATTGAGCCCTGCCCATCCCACATGGAGCCCCGCCCATCACTGGCTGGAGCCCTGCCCCACACACATGGAGCCCCTTCCCTCAGACATGGAGCCCTGCCCCTTTCTGCCAGGAGCCCGACCCCTAACACATGGAGCCCCGCCAATCACTGCCTAGAGCCTCGCCCCTCACTTATTTGATCCCCACCACTGACAGCCAGGAACCCCGCCCCTCATGCATGGAACCCCTTCCCTAACTCATGGCGCCCTGCCCCTTACTGCCGGAAGCCCGACCCCTAACACATGAAGCCCCGCCCATCACTGCCTAGGACCCTGCCCCTCACTTCCTGGATCCATGCCCCTCACATTTGGAGCCCATTCCCTCACACATGGAGCCCCGCCCCACAAACATGGAGCCCCGCCCCTCACTGCCTGGGGCCCTGCGCCTAACACATGGAGCCTAGCCCTATTCACATGGAGTCCCGCCCCTCTCACATGGAGCCCTGCCGCTCACTGCCTGAAGCCCTGCCCCTCACACATGCTGCCTTGCCCCACACAAATGAAGGCCCGCCCCTCACACATCGAGCCCCGCCCCTCACAGCATGGAGCCCTGCCCCTAACACATAGAGCCCCGCCCATCACTTCCTAGTCCTCCGCCTCTCACTGACTGGATCCCCACCCCTGACAGCCTGGAACCCCGCCCCTCAGAAATGGAACCACGTCCCTCACTCTTGGGGCCCTGCCCCTCAAAATTGGAGCCCCGCCCCTCAATCAAGGTGCCCTGCCCCTCGCTGCATGGAGCTCTTCCCATCCCACATGGAGCCCCGCCCATCACAAAAGGAGCCCCGCCCCTCACTGCCTGAAGCTCTGCCCCTCACACATGGAGCCCTGACCCTCACACATGGAGCCCCGCCCATAACTGCCTAGAGCCCCGCCCCTCACTGACTGGATCCCTACCCCTGACAGCCTGGAACCCCGTCTCTCATGCATGGAACCCCTTCCCTCATTCATAGGGCCCAGCCTCTCACAATTGGAGCCCCGCCCTCAAATATGGAGCCCTGCCCGTCACTGCATGGAGCCCTGCCCATCCCACATGGAGCCCCGCCCTACACTGGCTGGAGCCCTGCCCCACACACATGGAGTCCCTTCCCTCACATATGGAGCCCTGCCCCTTACTGCCGGGAGCCCGACCCCTAACACATGGAGCCCCGCAACTTACACATCGAGCCCTGCCCATCACGGCCTAGAGCACCGCCCATCAAAGCCTGGATCTCCGCCCCTCACTCATGGAGCCCAGCCCCATCCACATGGGGCCCTTCCCCTCACACATGAAGCCTCGCCCATCACTGCTTGGAGCCCTGCCCCTCACACATGGAGCCCTGCCCCTCACACATGGAGCCCTGCCCCTAACTTCCTCGAGCCCTACTCTTCACACATGGTGTCCCGCCCCTCACACATGGAGCCCTGCCCTCACACATGGAGCCCTTCCCCTCACTTAGTGGAGACATGCCCCTCACACATTTAGCCCCGCCCCTCAAACATGGAGCCATGCCTCTCACTGCCTGAAACCCTGCCCATCCCACATGGAGCCCCGCCCATCACTGGCTGGAGCCCTGCCCCACACACATGGAGCCCAGCCCAATCCACATGGAGCCCTGCACCTCACACATGGAGCCCTGGCCCGAACGTCCTGGAGCCCAGCTCCTCACACATGGAGCCCGGCCCCTCACACAAGGGGCCCTGCCCATCACAAATGGAGCCTTCCCATCAATGCCTGGAGCCCTGCCCCTCACACATGGAGCCCTGCCCCTCATACATGGAGCCCTGCCTTTCACTCCGGGAGCCCTGCCCCTAACACATAGAGCCCAGCCCCTCACACATGGAGCACTGCCCATCACACATTGAGCCCGGCCCCTCACACAAGCGTCCCTGCCCCTCATACATGGAGCCTCTCCCCTCACTGCCTGAAGTCCCACCCCTCACACATGGAGGCCCCTCTCACACACATGGGGCCCGGGCCCTCACTGCCAGGAGCCTTGCCCCTCAAGCATGGAGCCCCGCCCATCACTGCCTAGAGCTCTGCCCCTTACATCCTGGGTCCCCTCCCCTCACACATGGAGCCCGTTCCCTCCCACATGGGGCCCTCCCTCTCACACATAGAGCCCTGACCCTCACTGTCTGGAGCCCTGCCCCTCTCACACAGAGCCGCGCCCATCACTGCCTAAAACCCTGCCCCTCACTGCCGGGATCCCTGTCCCTCACACATGGAGCCCCGACCCTCATACATTGGGGCCTGCCCTTCACACATGGAGCCCCGCCCATCTCTGCCTGGAGCCCTGCCCTCACACATGGAGCCAATCCTCATCCACATTGAGCCCTGCCCCTCACACATGGAGCCCTGCCCATAACTGCCTGGAACCCTGCGCCTCACTGATTGGATCCCCGCCCCTAACACATGGAGCCCCTTCTCTAAGGTAGTGGGGCCCGCCCCTCACACTTGGTGCCTGGCCCCTCACACATGGGGCCCTGCCCCTCACCACCTGGATCGCTGCCCCTCACTGCCTGGAGTTGTGCCCCTCACACATGGAGCCCTGCCCATCACACATCGAGCCCAACCCCTTTCCCATGGAGCACTGCCCCTAAAGGCTTAGAGCCCTGCCCTTCACACATGGAGCCCCGCCTCTCACACATGCAGCCCCGCCCCTCACACATTGAGCCCGGCCCCTCAGACATTGGGCCCTGCCCCTCACATATGGAGCCTCCCCCATCACTGCCTGGAGCCCTGCCTCTCACACATGGAGCCCCTTCCCTCACTTCCTGGAGCCCTGCCCCTCACACATGGACCCCTGCCCCTCATCGTCTGGAGCCCTGCCCCTCACACATGGAGCCCTGCCCCTCAAACATGGAGCTTCGCTCATCACTGCCTAGAACCCCACCCCTCTCTGACTGGATCCCTGCCCCTGACTGCCTGGAACCCCGCCCCTCACGCATGAAGCCCCTTTCCTCACACATGGGGCCCTGCCCCTCACAAATGGAGCCCTGCCCCTCAAATATGGAGCCCTGCCCCTCACTGCCTGGAGCCCTGCCCCTCACACATGGAGCCAGGCCCATCACACATGGAGCCCTGCCCCTCACACATGGAGCCCCCCCGCTAAGACATGGAGCCCTGCCCCTCACTGTATGGATCCCTGCCCCTCACACATGGAGACCCTTCCCTGAAACAAGAAGCCCTGCCCCTCGAACTTGGAGCCCAGCCCATCACTGTCTGGAGCCCTGCCCCTTAAAAATGGAGCCCCGCCCCTAACTGCCTGGAGCCCTGCCCCTCACACATTGAGCCCCACCCCTCAGACATGGAGCCCCGCCTCTCACATATGGAGCCCTGCCCTAAAAACATGGAGCCCTGCCCATCACTGCCTACAACCCTGCCCCTCACTGCCTGGATCCTTTCCCCTCACACATAGGGCCCTGCCCCTCACACATGGAGCCCTGCCCATCACTGCCTGGAGCCCTGCCTCTCACACATGGAGCCCTGCCAATCCCCACCTGGAGCCCTGCCTCTCACACATGGAGCCCTGTCCCTCACTGCCTGGAGCCCTGCCCCACACACATGGAGCCCATCCCCTTCCACTTTGAGCCCTGCCCCTCACACATGATGCCCTGCCCGTAACTCCCTGGAACCCTGCACCTCACACATGGAGCTCCGCCCCTCACACATGGAGCCCCGCCCATTACTGCCTGGAGCCCTGCCCATCCTAAAATGAGCCCTGTCCCTAACTGCCTGGAGCCCTTCCCACACACATGGAGCCCCGCCCCTCACACATGGAGCCCTGCCCATCACTGCCTGGATCCCGGCCCTCACTGCCTGGTGCCCTGCCCCTCACTGATTGGATCCCCGCCCCTCACACATGGAGACCCTTCTCTCACGCATGGGGGCCCGCCCCTCACACATGGAACCAGGCCCCTCACACATGGGGCCCTGCCCCTCACCACCTGGATCCCTGCCCTCACTGCCTGGTGCCCTGCCCCTCACACATGGGGCCCCACCCCTCACACATGGATCCCTGCCCCTTACTGCCTGGAGTCGTGCCCCTCTCACATGGAGCCCTGCCCATCACACATGGAGCCCTGCGGGGGAACGAATAGATATAAGACCAATTCTGTCAGGAACCCACGTCTTAAAAAGGAACTCACCAGGCCGCGGCAAAATATCCAAATATGGATAACATTGTTACCAGACCAGTGAAGAGATTTTTGCTTTTATTTCTAGCACATTAGTCTCGAAATACAAAATGGAGACATGACAGCTCACTGATCCACACCAAAAAAATGTCTCCTCTAGCAGGGCTGATACAGAAATACATAAAATCATCTCAGTCTAGAATTCAGCCAATCAGACACAGAAAACACATACGGACAAGCATTCTATCCAATCTTATAAAACATACGTAATCGTAGCAAAAACAAAGACTAGTTGATAAGAGACAAAGAACAAAGTTCTATTCATGCTAACCTCTAAAGATATACATTAAATAACCTTGTTGCCCTCCTAAAGCCAATTCTACAGAGGCCTATTGTTGTTTGTAACCTCTACTGCTGAGGAAACTTTTCTGCTTGCATAGGAAACTTTGCTGCTTGCATGGAAAACTTTTCTGCAATGCTAACAAAACTCCAATCTGAGGCCTACATACTTCTTTTACCATTTCTTAAAAATCCTCTAACCTTATGGATTCCAACAGAGCTCCACCCCTAAAACATGGAGCCCTGCCCCGAAAGGCCTAGAGCAGTGCCCTTCACACATGGAGCCCCGACTCTCACAAATGCAGTCCCGCCCCTCACACATTGAGACCCGCCTTTAAAAAATGGAGCCCTGCCCCTCACTGCCTTGAGCCCTTTCCTTAAACATAAATCCCCGCCCCTCAAACATGGAGCCCGGCCCCTCAGACATGGGGCCCTACCCCTCACACATGGAGCCTCCCCCATCATTGCCTGGAGCCCTGCCCCTCACACATGGAGCCCTGCTCCTCACACATGGAGCCCTGCTCCTCACACATGGAGCTGCGCCCCTCAAACATGGACCCCTGCCCATCACTTCCTGGGCCCTGCCCCTCACAAAGGTTCCCCACCCCTCATTGCCTGGAGCCCTGCCCCTCACACATGGAGCCCAGACCCATCCACATGGAGCCCTGCCCCTCCCACATGGAGCCCCGCCCATCACTGACTAAAACCGGGCCCGTAACTGCCTGTATCCTCGCCCCTCAGACATGGAGGCCCTCCCCTCTTAAATGGGGCCCTGCCCCTAACACATGGAGACCCGCCCATCACTGCCTGGAGCTCTGCCCCTCACACATGGAGCCAATTCCCATCCACATGGAGCCCTGCCCCTACCACATGGAGCCCCGCCCCTAACACATGGAGCCCCGCCTCCCACATATGGAGCCCTGCCCCAAAAACATGGAGCCCTGCCCCTCACCACCAGGAGCCCTTCCCCTTACACATGGAGCCCCGCCCATAACTTCCTAAAACCCTGCCCCTCACTGTCTGGATCCCCGCCCCTCACACATGGAGCCCTGACATTCACACATGGGGCCCGGCCCCTCACACATGGAGCCCCGCCCATCACTGCCTGGAGCCCTGCCTCTCACACATGGAGCCCTGGCCCTAACCACCTGGAGACCTGCCCCTCACACATGGAGCCCCGTCCCTCACTGCCTGGAGCCCTGCCCCTCACACATGGAGCCCATCCCCATCCACATTGAGCCCTGCCCCTCATACATGGAGCCCTGCTTGTAACTCCCTGGAACCCTGCACCTCACACATTGAGCCCCACCCCTCACACATTGAGCCCCGCCCATTACTGCCTGGAGCCCTGCCCATCACAAATTGAGCCCTGCCCCTAACTGCCTAGAGCCCTGCCCCTCACTCATTGGATCCCCGCCCCTAACACATGGAGCCCCTTCTCTCACGCATGGGGGGCCGCCCCTCACACATGGAGCCCGGCCCCTCACACATGGGGCCCTACCCCTCACCACCTGGAGCCCTGCCCCTCACTGCCTGGTGCCCTGCCTCTCACACAGGGGGCCCCGCCCCTCACACATTGATCTTAGCCCCTCACTGCCTGGAGTCGTGCCCCTCACACATTGAGCCCCGCCCATCACACATGGAGCCCCACCCCTAACACATGGGGCCCTGCCCCAAACGGCATAGAACTGTGCCCTTAACACATGGAGCCCCGCCTCTCACACATGCAGCCCCGCCCCTCACACATTGTGCCCCGCCTTTCAAACATGGAGCCCTGCCCCTCACTGTCTGGAGCCCTTCCCCTAAAACATAAATCTCCTCCTCTCACCACCTGGAGCCCTGCCCCTCACACATGATTCCCCGCACCTTACTGCCTGAGACCTGCCCCTCACACATGGAGCCCAGCCCAATCCACATGGAGCCTCGACCCAGACACATGGAGCCCTGCCCCTAACTGCCTGGAGTCCTGCCCCTCACACATGGAGCCCAGCCCAATCCACATGGAGCCTCGACCCAGACACATGGAGCCCTGCCCCTAACTGCCTGGAGTCCTGCCCCTCACACATGGAGCCCCAACCATAACTGCCTAGAGCCCCGCCCCTCACTGCCTGGTTCACCCCCCCTCAAACATGGAGCCCCTTCCCTGAAATATGGGGCTCTTCCCCTCACACATGGAGACCTGCCCATCACTGCCTTGAGCCCTGCATCTCACACATGGAGCCCTGCCCCTCACCACCTGGAGCCCTGCCCCTCACACATGTTTCCCCTCTGCCCACTGCCTGGATCACCGCTCCTCACGCATGGAGCCCAACACTCACACATGGAGCCCAAACCCTCACACATGGAGCTCTGCCCATCACTGCCTGGAGCCTTGCCCCTCTCACATGGGGCTCCGCCTCTCAAACATGGCGCAATTCCCCTCAGTGCCTGGAGCCCTGCCCCTAACACATGGAGCCCCAACCCATTACTGCCTAGAACCCCGCACCTCACTGCCTGGAACCCCGCCCCTCACACATGGAGCCCCTTACCTTACACATGGGGCCCTATACCTCAAACATGGAGCCCCGCATATCACTGCCTGGAGCCCTGCCTCTCACACATGGAGCCCTGCCCCTCACCACCTGGAACCCTGCCCTTCACACATGGAACCCCGCCGCTCACTGTCTGGAGCCCCACCCCACACACATGGAGCCCAGCCCAGTGCATATGTAGACCGGCCCCTCACACATGGAGCTCTTCCCCTAACTGCCTGGAGCCCTTCCCCTCACACATGGAGCCTGGCCCCTCACACATGGAGCCCTGCCCTTCACACATGGAGCCCAGACCTTCACTGTCTGGAGCCCCGCCCCTCACACATGGAGCCCCGTCCATCACTGCCTGGATCCCTGCCCCTCACACATGGAGCCCCGCCCCTCACACATGGAGCCCTGCCGCTCAAACATGGAGAACTGCGCCTCACACATGGAGCCCCGCCCATCACTGCATAGAGCCCTTCCTCTCACTCATGGAGCCGTGCCCCTCACCACCTAGAGCCCTGCCCCTCAAACATGGTTTCCTGCCCCTAATTGCCGGGAGCCCTGCCCCTCACACATGGAGCCCGTTACCTCACACATGTGGCCCTGCTTCTAAAACACGGAGTCCCGCCTATCACTGCCTGGAGCCCTGCCTCTCACAAATGGAGCCCTGCCCCTCACCACCTGAAACCCTACCCTTCACACATGGAGCCCAGCCCCTCACTGCCTAGAGATCTGCCCCTCAAACATGGAGCCAAGCCCCATGCATATGTAGCCCTGCCCCTCACACATGGAGCCCTGCCCCTCACACATTGAGCCCTGCCCATCACTGCCTAGAGGCTGGCCTCTCACTGCCTGGATCCTTGCCCCTCACACATGGCGCCCCTTCCCTCACACATGGGGCCCTACATCTCCCACATGGGGCCCCGCCCATTACTGCCTAGAGCCCTGCCTCTCACACATGGAGGCCTGCCCCTTACCACCTGGAGTCCTGCCCCTCACACATGGTTCCCCGCCACTAACTGCTTGGAGCCCTGCCTCTCACACATTGAGCCCAGCCCCATCCACATGGAACCCTGCCCCTCACGCATGGAGCCCCGCCCATAACCGCCTGGTACCCTGCCCCTCAGACATGAAGCCCTTCCCCTCACACATGGAACCCCGCCCCTCACACATGGAGGCCCGCCCCTCACTCCCTGGAGCCCTGCCCCTAACACATGGAGCCGCCCCCATCGCTGCCTGCAGCCCCGCCCCTCACTGCCTGGACCCCCGCCCCACACACATGGAGCCCCTTCCCTAAAACATGAGGCCCTGCCCCGTTATTCCTGGAGACCTGCCCCTAAAACATGGAGCCCCGCCCATCACTGCACAGATCCCCGCCCCTCACGGACTCGATCCCCGCCCCTCACACATGGAGCCCAGCCCCTCAGACATGGGACCGTGCACCTCACCAATGGAGCCTCGCCCATTACAGCCTGGAGCCCCACCCCTCAATCATGGAGCTTTACCCCTCATCGCCCGAAGACCTGGCCCTCACAAATGGAGCCCTGCTCCTTACACATGGAGCTCCGCCCTCACACATGGAGCCCTGTCCCTGACTGCCTGCAGCCCTGCCCCTCCCACATTGAACGCACGCCCATCACTGCCTGGTGCCCTGCCTCTCACACATGGAGCCCTGCCCGTCACATATGGAGCCCAGGCCCCTCAGACATGAGGCCCCACACCACACAACTGGTGCCCCGCCCATTAATGCCTTGAGCCCTGGCCCTCACACATGGAGCCCCACCCATCACCGCCTGGAGCCCCGACCCTCACACATGGAGCCCTGCCCCTAACACATAGAGCCCTGCCCTTCACTGCCTGCAGCCCTGCCCCTCACACATGGAGCCATGCCCTTCACACATGGAGCCCTACAACTCTCTGCCTGGACCCCTGCCCCTCACACATGGAGCCCTGCCCCTCACACATGGAGCCCTGCCCCTCACTGCCTTGAGCCCTGCCTCTCACACATGGAGCCACGCCCATCACTGCCTAGAGCCCCGCCCCTCACTTCCTTGATTCAGGCCCCTCACACATGGAGCCCATTCCTTCACACATAGGGCCCTGCCCCTCTGTCGTGGGTTGACAGCCTTTATCCCAATATCGTGTGTTGTGTCTGGCAGCTGTGCCTTTTCTCTCTCCCCCCCCCCCCCGGCCGTCTTGCTGCGGCAGGGAAGAGTGGAGGGAGTGTCTGACCATGCACTTTGGCTTTTGACTTTTGGCTGTTTGGCTTGGCTAGCCGCTTGCTTGCTTGCTTTCTGCTTTTTGCGCTGTTTTTTTTTCCTTTTCTTTTGTTCCCTCTTTCTTACCCTCCCCTGAAGATACTGGACTGGCTCCGGACCTGACCTGAGACGTCCAGGACACCCGGAGCTTGCGAGAGAAGCTCAGCGCCCTTCACAACACAGTCTGGTTTCTTTTCTTTTCTTGTGTTGCGGAGTGTTCTTTTGGTACTTGTAAATAAATAGGTTTTGTTTTCCTCTTTGCTCCTCCGAGAAATTCCTTCCCGAACCCAGTGTTGGGGGAGGGGTGGTTGGAGGTTTGTTTTGTTTTGGGGGGCTCCCTTTTGGAGATTTCCCCTAATTTGTCCTAAACCAGGACAATATATTTTTTGGTGCGTTGGCCGGGAAACGGAGGCCAAAAACAGTGGAAAAAAAACCTATAATAATAATATTTTGGTTTTGGTTGTTTTGTGGGCATATTAGTGATTCATAATGTCATTTGGAGTGGAAGCTTGCCGGTATTTCTGGTCCCTAGGGGTTTTTGAAGTTTTAATACCTTTGTGGTCCCTAGGGTTATTTCCTTACCCAAAAATAGCTCTGGTGTTGTCCCTAATAAGTAGCTTTTGTAAGTGGGGGGCACTAACCAGAGTAGTCATTGTGCTGGTCTTATGTGTGATGATGTGTCGGATAAAAATGCTGGACTTTATTTCAGGAATGTACGGATTGTTGTTATGGCTGTGTACTCAGTTTGTTTGGGGAGAAGAAGGGGAAGGGGCTTTTCAGCCTTTGTCTTCCTTCTTCTCCTCCAAATTGTTGACATCTCTATTAGAAAATATTGAATTTCCCCTGAGTTTGAAAGAAACCACCTTTCTGGCATTTAATTTATTAAGCCTTTTCTATACTGTCTGGAGTGTATATAAAATGAAAGCTGAGATTTCTAGAGGGGTTAGAGAGACTCCTGATTCAGGAGTAAAACAAAGCAGGAAAATTCTTGACTGGAGTGGGAAATGGGAGGATATGGGCCAGACTTTAAAGGAATTTTCTGATCCTATAGACTGGGACTTACCATCTGATAAAATTCAGAATCCAGTCGAGGTGGCAAAGTATTTGAGGGAGAAGTGCCATGGTAATACTAAGGAAGAAAGGATTACTGCAGTGAGCTGGGCCTTGGTGTTTGTTTACCGTACTCTGCTAGATACTGTGGAGCAGCAGATAGCAGAAAGGGAACAGGGAGATAAGTTAGTTACTATCCCAGTGACCCAGGCTGCAGCTAACATCCCAGGCTCCAGGCTAGCAGCTGAATCAGACAATAGGCCCCAAACCATGGCTGTTGCAGCTAATACAAGAGGTGGAAAGTGTAAAGGCAAGACCGATCGAAAGGTGGAGGATGATGAGGATGATGCGACCGATCGAAAGGTGGAGGATGATGATGATGATGCAGGAGAAGGACCCACACCAAAATCAGAGGCCACATCAAGGGGCACAGAATCTGGAGCTAATATTGACTCCTTTTCTCTGAAGGACCTCAGAGGCCTAAGAAAGGATTACAGACGACAACCTGACGAATCTATAATTAGTTGGTTAGTCCGCCTTTGGGATGCTGCAGGGGAGGTTACAATTTTGGATGGTACTGAAGCGAGGCATTTGGGATCCCTGTCACATGATCCTGTCATCGATCAAGGTATGATGAGCAGGGCTAACCCTCACAGCCTCTGGGAACGGGTCCTAAGAAGCGTAGCAGAACGATACCTGTGTACGGATGATCTCTATATGCAGCAGACACGGTGGAAGACCATAGAACAGGGGATCCAACACCTGAGAGAGATGGCGGTGGCAGAGCTCATTTTCTCAGATGACACAACAACTAGGAATCCGGACCTGGTACCATGCACACCTGTAATGTGGAGGAAACTTGTGCGACTTGGGCCACCTGAATACGCTTCTGCCCTAACAATAATGAAGCGGGATGATACATATGAGACTATGCTCGATATGTCAAAGAAGCTTTGAGCGTATGCAGATGCGGTGCATGGCCCAACTCATGCCAGAATTGCAGCAGTGGAAACCCGACTGCAGAAACTAGATGACAAAATAGAGGAGAATCATAAGAAACTCCGGGAAGAGATTAAGGAGGACCTTATTCAAATCTCAGCTGTACAAATTAGAGGCTCTGGTGTCCAACGCTGGCGCTCCTTTGATGGGGAGAGAAGGTACATCCCATGGGCTGAGTTATGGGTTTTTCTGCATGAGTCTGGAGAAGACATGAGGAGATGGGATGGAAAACCCACCGCTGCTTTGGCACAAGGGGTGAGTGATTTGAAGAAAAGAGAAAGTATCACCAAAAAGATAGCAGCTCCGGTCGCTCGTAGCCGAGATGTTAAGTATGATGATGACGATGACATGTCCGATCCCCTTGAAGGAACTTCTAAGGCTTATGCCCAAGGAAAGGACAATCTGGCTTAGAGGGGCCCTGCCTCCAGCCAGGAAGAGGCACGGGAGAACCGGGTTTTTTGGAAGGTGTGGATCAGATGGCCTGGCACATCAGAGCCACAAGACTATGAAGCATTGGTTGACACTGGATCACAGTGTACCTTAATGCCATTGGAACACGTGGGGACAGAACCTGTTTCCATTGCTGGAGTGACGGGAGAATCACAACAGTTGACTTTGTTGGAAGCTGAGGTGAGCTTGACTGGGAAGGAGTGGCAGGAACATCCGATTGTGACTGGTCCAGAGGCTCCAGGTATTTTGGGCATAGACTTCCTCCGGAATGGCTATTACAAAGATCCTAAGGGATTCAGGTGGGCTTTTGGAATAGCTGCAGTGGAGATAGAGGGTATTAAACAATTGAATACCTTGTCTGGACTATCAGAGAACCCATCTGCAGTAGGACTCTTGAAGGTAGAGGAGATCCAGTCAATCAGGGGGGGGGGGTTTCTAGGCAGTGATGGGCGGGGCTCCATGTGTTAGGAGTCAGGCTCCCGGCAGTAAGGGGCAGGGCTCCATGTGTGAGGGAAGGGGCTCCATGTGTGTGGGGCAGGGCTCCAGCCAGTGATGGGCGGGGGTTCATTTTGGATGGGCAGGCCACCATTCAGTGAGGGGCAAGGCTCAATGTCTGAGGGGCAGGGCTCTAACTGTGAGGGGCAAGGCTTCATGAGTGAGGGAAGGGGTTCCATGCGTGAAATGCGGGGTTCCAGGCTGTAAGGGTTAGGGATCCAGTCAATCAGGGGCGGGACTCTAGGCAGTGATGGGCAGGGCTTCATGTGTGAGGGGTCGGGCTCCCGGCAGTGAGGGGCCGGAAACTATTTGTGAGGGGCAGGGCTCCATGTGTTAGGAGCAGGGCTTCAGGAAGCGAGGGGTGGGGCTCCATGTGTGAGGGGAGGGGCTCCATGTGAATAGGGCTGGGCTTCATGTGTGAGAGGCAGGTCTCCAGGCACTGATGGGCGGGGCTCCATGTTTGAGGTTTAGGGCTCCATGTTTTAAGGGCGGGGCTCCATGTGTGAGGGAAGGAGCTCCACGTGTGAGGTGCGTGGATCCAGGCAGTGAGGGACAGGGTTCTTGGAAGTGATGGGCGGGGCTCCATGTGTTAGGGGTCGGGCTCCCGTCAGTAAGGGGCAGGGCTCCATGTGTGAGGGACAGGGCTCCATGTGTGTGGGGCAGGGCTCCAGCCAGTGATGGGCAGCGCTCCATGTGGGATTGGCCGGCCTCCATGCAGCGAGGGGCAGGGCTCCATGTTTGAGGGGCTGGGCTCCAATTGTGAGGGGCAGGGCCCCATGAGTGAGGGAAGGGGTTCCAGCCTGTCAGGGGTGGGGACCAAGTTAGTGAGGGGCGGGGCTCTAGGCAGTGATGGGCGGGGCTCCATGTTTGAGGGGAACGGCTTCAGGCTGTGAGGGGCGGGGCTCCATGTGTGAGGGAAGGGGCTCCATGTGTGTGAGGCAGGGCTCCAGCCAGTGATCGGCGGGGCTCCATGTGTTAGGGGCAGGGCTCGAGGCAGTAAGGGGCATGGATCCAGGCAGCGAGGGGCAGGGTTCTAGGCAGTGAGGGGCAGGGCTCCATGTGTGAAGGGCAGGGCTCCAGGCAGTAAGGGGCAGGGTTCCATTTGTGTGGGAGGGGGCTCCATGTTGATAGGGCTGGGCTCCATGTGTTAGATGCAGGGCTCCAAGCAGTGATAGGCGGGGCTCCATGTTTGAGGGGCAGGGCTCCATGTGTGAGGGAAGGGGCTCCACGTCTGAGGGGCGTTGATCCAGGCAGAGAGGGGCAGGTTTCTCTGCAGTGATGGGCGGGGCTCCATGTGGGATGGGCGGGGCTCCATGCAGTGATGGGCGGGGCTCCATGTGTGAGGGGCCGGCCTTCAGGCAGCGAGGGGCGAGGCTCCATGTGTTTGGGAAAGGGCTCCACGTGTGAGGGGCGTGGATCCAGGCAGTGAGGGGCAGCGTTCTAGGCAGAGATTGGCGGGGCTCCATGTGTTAGGGGTAGGGCTCAAGGCAGTGAGGGGCGGGGCTCTAAGTGTGAGGGGTGGGGCTCCATGTGTGAGTGGCGAGGCCGCATGTGTGAGGGGCAGGGCACCCGCCATTGAGGGGCAGGGCTCCATGTTTGAGGGGCAGGGCTCCAATTGTGAGGGGCAGGGCCCCATGAGTGGGGTACGGGGTTCCATGTGTGAGGGGCGGGGTTCCAGGCTGTCAGGGGTAGGAATCCAGTCAGTGAGGGGCGGGTCTCAAGGCAGTGATTGCCGGGGCTCAATGTGTTAGGGGTCGGGCTCCCAGCAGTAAGGGACAGGGCTCCATGTGTGAGGAAAGGGGCTCCATGTGTGTGGGGCTGGGCTCCACCCAGTGATGGTCGGGGTTCCATGTGGGATGGGCAGGGCTCCATGCAGTGAGTGGCAGGGTTCCATGTTTGAGGGGCGGGGCTCCAATTATGAGGGGCAGGGCCCCATGAGTGAGGGAAGGGGTTTCATGCGTGAGGGGCGGTGTTCCAGGCTATCAGGGGTGGGGATCCAGTCAGTGAGGGGCGGGGCTCTAGGCCGTGATGTGCCGAGCTCCATGTGTTAGGGGTCGGGCTCCCGGCAGTAAGGGGCAGGGCTCCATGTGTGAGGGAAGGGGTTCCATGCGTGAGGGGCGGGGTTCAAGGCTGTCAGGAGTTTGGATCCAGTCAGTGAAGGGCGGGGCTCCATGCAGCGAGGGGCGGGGCTCCATGTTTGAGGGGCCGGGCTCCATGTGGATAGGGCTGGGCTCCATGTGTCAGAGGCAGGGCTCAAGGCAGTGATGGGCGGGGCTCCGTGTTTTAGGGGCGGGGCTCTATGTGTGAGGGTGGGGGCTCCATGTGTGAGGGGTGAAGCCGCCTGTGTGAGGTGCAGGACTTAAGACTGTGAGTTGCGGGGCTCTATGTGTGAGGGGCGGGGCTCCATGTGTGAGGGAAGGGGTTCCACGTGTGAGGGGCGTGGATCCAGGCAGTGAGGGGCAAGGTTCTAGGCAGTCATGGGCGGGGCTCCATGTGTTAGTGGTCGGGCTCCCGGTAGTAAGGGGCCGGGCTCCATGTGGGATGGAAGGGGCTCCATGTTTGAGGGGCGGGGCTCCATGTGGGATGGGCAGGGCTCCATGCAGTGAGTGGCAGGGTTCCATGTTCGAGGGGCGGGCCTCCAATTATGAGGGGCAAGGCCCCATGGTGAGGGAAGGGGTTCCATGCGTGAAAGGTGGGGTTCCAGGCTGTAAGGGTTGGGGATCCAGTCAATCAGGGGCGGGACTCTAGGCAGTGATGGGCAGGGCTTCATGTGTGAGGGGTCGGGCTCCCAGCAGTGAGGGGCGGGACTCCATGTGGGATGGGCAGGGCTCCATGCAGTGAGGGGCAGGGCTCCATGTTTGAGGGGCTGGGGCTCCAATTGTGAGGGGCAGGGCCCCATGAGCGAGGGAAGGGGTTCCATGCGTGAGGGGCGGGGTTCCAGGCTGTCAGGGGTGGGGATCAAGTCAGTGAGGGGCGGGGCTCTAGGCAGTGGTTGCGGGACTCCATGTGTGAGGGGTGAGACCGCATGTGTGAGGAGCAGGGATCCAGGCAGTGACGGGCAGGGCTCCATGTTTGAGGGGCGGGGCTCCAATTGTAAGGGGCAGGGCCCCATGAGTGAGGGAAGGGGTTCCATGCGTGAGGGGCGGGGCTCCAGGCTCTCAGGGGTGGAGATCCAGTCAGTGAGGTGCGGGGCTCTAGGCAGTGATGGGCTGGGCTCCATGCGTGAGGGGCAGGGCTTCAGGACGTGAGGGGCCCGGCTCCACGTGTAAGGGGCGGGGCTTCATTTGGATCGGACTGGGCTCCATGTTTGAGAGGCAGGGCTCCAGGCAGTGATGGGCAGGACTCCATGTTTGAGGGGCGGGGCTCCATGTGTGACGGAATGGGCTCCATGTGTGAGGGGCTGTCTCTCTTTCTCGGCTGTTTTTATTGCCTGGAAAGGCTCGGGATGGCCTTGGACAGCCCATGCTCCAAAGAAAAAAAAGAGTCTTCAAGTTTTTTCTAGGTCTTCAGTGTTTATTAGTTTTTTATCTACAAGATTTTCTCTCAGCCCGACAGAGGTCTGCACAGCAAGCCAGCCATGAGCACACTGAGAGCCCCCGGGGCGGTCACTTGTCTTTATACCCAAAACTACGTATAAGATATTTACCTATTTTCCCCAATACCTTTCACCCTTATTGACCAGTGCACTTTTAGTAAGAACCAATCCCAAAGTGTGGGATCTCAGCACCTCAGGACTGATGTGCAGAGTGACCGAGACCACCCTTGGGGGGCTCGGGAGTCCTGGAACGTTGCCAGAAGTGTCTGGTGGCTAGACTTAGATCCTACAAGGGAGACGACACCTGTATGAGGATGGGAGGATTTCACTGGGGTAAATGGTGAAGGGATAAGTTAATTAGAGTGTAAAACACAGTGTTTAGGATTTCTGTACAGGGGGGTTTAGAGAAGTAAGATGGAGGAATTGGGGCGTGTCCTGTCCTTCTTCTTCTTCTTCTTCTTCGCCTCCATCTTCTGTGGTGATGTTGGCACTTTGGGATTGGTTATTACTAAAAGTGCACTGATCAATAAGGGTGACAGGTATTGGGGGAAAAAGGTAAATATTGTATACGTAACTTTGAGTATAAAGATAGGTGACTGCCCCGGGGGCTCTCAGTGTGCTCATGGCTGACATGCTGGGCAGACCTCTGTCGGGCCGAGAGAAAATCTTTTAGATAAACAACTAATAAACACTGAAGACCGAGAAAAAACCTAAAGCCTCTTCTCGTCCTTTGAAGCGCGGGCTGCCCAAGGCCACCCCCAAGCCTTTCCAGGCCATAAATCAGCGGGGAGAAACCCAACACCAAAGTGCCACGACCACCACAGAAGATGGAGGTGTCGTCTCCCGTGCAGGACCAAAGTCCAGCCACCAGAAACTTCTGGCAAAATTCCAGGACCTCCGAGCCCCCCAAGGGTGGTCTCGGTGACTCTACACATCAGTCCTGATGTGCTGAGATCCCACAAGGGGCGTGGATCCAGTCAGTGAGGGGCACGGTTCTAGGCATTGATGGGAGGGGCTCCATGTATTAGGGGTCGGGCTCCCGGCAGTAAGGGGCAGGGCTCCATGTGTGAGGGAAGGGGCTCAATGTGTGTGGGGCAGGGCTCCAGCAAGTGATGGGCGGGGCTCCATGTGGGATGAGCAGGGCTCCATGTGGGATGGGCAGGGCGCATTGCAGTTCGGGGCAGGGCTCCATGTTTGAGGGGCGGGGCTCCAATTGTGAGGGGAAGGGCCCCATGAGTGAGGGAAGGGGTTCCATGCATGAGGGGCGGGGTTCCAAACTGTTAGGGGTGGGGATCCAGTCAGTGAGGGGCAGGGCTCTAGGCAGTGATGGGCGGGGCTCCATGTGTTAGGGGTCGGGCTCCCTGCAGTAAGGGGCAGGGCTCCATGTGTGAGGGAAAGGGGCTCCATGTGTGTGGGGCGGGGCTCCAATTGTGAGAGAAGGGGCTCCACGTGTGAGGGGCGTGTATCCAGGAAGTCATGGGCAGGGATCTAGGCAGTGATGGGCGGGGCTCCATGTGTTAGGCGTCGGACTCCTGGCAGTAAGGGGCCGGGCTCCATGTGTGAGGGAAGGGGCTCCATGTGGGATGGGCAGGGCTACATGCAGTGAGGGGCAGGGCTCCATGTTTGAGGGGCGGGGCTCCATGTGTGAGGGGCGAGGCCGCATGTATGAGGGGCAGGGCTCCAGGAATTGAAGTGCGGGGAACCATTTGTGAGGGGCAGGGCTCCATGTGTGAGGGGCGGGGCTCCATGTTTTAGAAGCGGGGCTGCATGTGTGGGGGGCAGGGCTCCATATGTGAAGGGCAGGGCCCCATGTGTGAGAAAAGGGGCTCCCTGTGTGAGGGGCGGAGATCCAGGGAGTGAGGGGCGGGCCTCTAGGCAGTGATGGGCGGGCTCCATGTCTGAGGGCCAGGGCCCCATGTGTGAGGAAAGGGGCTCCATGTGTGAGGGGCAGGGCTTCAGGCAGTGAAAGGCAGGGCTCCATGTGTGAGGGGCGGGGCTCCACATGGATAGGGCTGGGCTCCATGTGTGAGAGGCAGGGCTACAGGCAGTGATGGGCGGGGCTCCATATTTGAGGGGCGGGGCTCCATGTTTAGGGAAGGGGCTCTAAGAGTGAGGGGCGGGGATCCAGTCAGTGATGGGCGGGGCTCCATGTGGGATGGGCAGGGCTCCATGCAGTGAGGGGCATAGCTTAATGTTTAAGGGGCGGGGCCCCAATTGTGAGGGGCAGGGCCCCTTGAGTGAGGGAAGGGCTTCCATGCGTGAGGAGCCGGGTTCCAGGCTGTAAGGGGTGGGGATCCAGTCTGTGAGGGGCAGGGCTCTAGGCAGTGATAGGAAGGGCTCCATGTGTCAGGGGCAGACCTCCAGGCAGTTAGGGGAGGGGCTCTATGTCTGAGAGGCGGGGCTCTATGTGTGAGGGGCGAGGCCGCATGTGTGAGGGGCAGAGCTCAAAGCATTGAGGGGCGGGAAACCATTTTTGAGGGGCAGGACTCCATGTGTGAGGGTCGGCGATCAAGGCAGTGATTGGAGGGGCTCCATGTGTGAGGGGCAGTGCCCCATGTGTGAGGGAAAGGGTTCCATGTGTGAGGGAAAGTGCTCCATTTTTAAAGGAAGGGGATCTAGGTAATGTGGGGCGGAGCTCAAGGATATGATAGGCGGGGCTCCATGTGTGAGGGCAGGGCTCAAGGCAGTAAGGGGCAGGGCTCCATGTGTGAGGGGCAGGGCTCCATGTGTGGGGTGAAGGGCTCCAGGCAGTGATAGGCGGGGCTCCACGTGTGAGGGGACGGGTTCCAGGCAGTGAGGGGAAGGGCTTCATGTTTGATAGTCGTGGCTCACTGATTGAGGGGCGGTGCTCCATGTGTGAGGGGCGGGGCTCCATCTTTGGGAAGCAGGGCTCCATGTGTTAGGGACAGGGCTCCATGTGTGAGGGGCAGAGCCCCATGCGTGAGGGAAGGGGCTCCCTGTTTGAGGGGCGGAGATCCAGGCAGTGATGGGCGGGGCTCTAGGCAGTGATGGGCGGGGCTCCACATGTGAGGTTCGTGGATCCCGGCAGTGAGGGGCAGGGTTCTGGGCAGTGATGGGCGGGGCTCCATGTGTTAGGGGTTGGGCTCCCGGCAGTATGGGGAAGGGCTCCATGTGTGAGGGAAGGGGCTCCATGTGTTTGGGGCAAGGCTCCAGCCAGTGATGGGCGGGGCTCCATGTGGGATGGGTAGGGCTCCATGCAGTGAGGGGAAGGGCTCCATGTTTGAGGGGCAGGGCTCCAATTGTGAGGGGCAGGGCCCCATGATAGAGGGAAGGGGTTCCATGCGTGAGTGGCGGGGTTCCAGGCTGTCAGGAGTGGGGATACAGTCAGTGAGGGGCGGGGCTCTTGGCAGTGATGGGCGGGGCTCCATGTGTAAGGGGCAGAGCTCCAGGATGTGAGGCGCGGGGCTCCCTGTGTGAGGGGCGGGTCTCCATTTGTGAGGGGCGAGGCCGCATGTGTGAGGGGCAGGGCTCCAAGAATTGAGAGGCGGGAAACCATTTTTGAGGGGCAGGGCTCTATGTGTGAGGGGCGGGGCTCCAGGCAGTAATGGGCGGGGCTGCATGTGTGAGGGGCACGGCTTGAGGCAGTGAGGGGCGGGGCTCCATGTGTGAGGGAAAGTGCTACATGTGTAAAGGAAGGGGATCCAGGTAGTGAGGGGCGAGGCTCAAGGCAGTGAAAAGCAGGGCTCCATGTGTGTGGGCAGGGCTCATGCAGTAAGGGGCAGGGCTCCATGTGTGAGGGGCAGGGCCCAATGTGTGAAGGGAAGGGCTCCAGGTAGTGATGGGCGGGGCTCCACGTGTGAGGGGCAAGGCCCCATGTGTGAGGAAAGGGGCTCCCTGTGTGAGGGGCAGAGATACAGGAAGTGAGGGGTGGGGCTCAAGGAAGTTATGGGCAAGGCTCCATATTTGAAGGGCAGGGCCACATGTGTGAGGGAAGGGGCTCCATGTGGATAGGGTCAGACTAAATGCGTGAGAGGCAGGGCTCAAGGCAGTGATAGGCGGGGCTCCATGTTTGAGGGGAGGGGCTCCATGTGTGAGGGAAGGCACTCAACGTGTGAGGGGCAGGGATGCAGGAAATGAGGCTCAGGGTCCTATGAAGTGATGGGTGGGGCTCAATGTTTTAAAGGTGGGGCTCCCGTCAGTAAGGGGCAGGGCTCCATATGTGCGGGAAGGGGCTCCATGTGTGTGGGGCAGGGGTCCAGCCAGTGATGTGCAGGGCTCCATGTGGGATGGGCAGGGCTCCATGCAGTGAGGGGCAGGGCTCCAGGTGTAGGGGCGGGGCTCCAATTGTGAGGGGCAGGGCCCCATGTGTGAGGGAAGGGGTTCCATGCGTGACAAGTGGGGTTCCAGGCTGTCACGGGGAGGGACCCAGTCTGTGAGGGGCGGGGCTCTCGGCAGTGATGGGCGGGGCTCCATGTGTTAGGGGACGGGCTCCAGGCAGTAAGAGGTGGGGCTCCATGTGTGAGGGGCGGGGCTCCATGTGTGAGGGGCGAGGCCGCATCTGTGGGGGTGAGACAGAGTAAAGATCCATTCTGAATTAGGTGAAGTGTCTAAGAGAGGTGAAAAGTCTGTGAGGCCAAAGCTGAAGAAAGAACTCGCATGCCGAGACAGCAAGGAGACAGAGAAAGAAAAACAGAAAAGACCACAAGGTCGATTTGCCCCCGACTTAGAAATTCCTTTGATAAAGAAGAACTGGTGCTAAATGTCACATGGAATGAATATGTATGAACTTATTGTGAAACTGTATGCATATGCATTTGGAAGGGGGATAAAAAAAGACCCGAGGTCTTCAGAGGTATGCATGCCTTGTTGGGGGACTTGCGTCCGACGCGCGTCGTAAATAAACATACCGGGCTTTACAACTTTTATAAGTTGTGAGGTTTCTTCTTTTCTTTGCAAAACATTATGGCGAGCCAGGTAGGAGTTCTCTGTCCCCGCAGGGGCAGGGGGGATAGACCGACCTCCAAGGCACGCCCTAGGATTTTTTCCTGGTGGGGCTCCGCTCGTCTCAACTTGCCACCTGCGAGGACAGACAACGACCCGCTGGCCTGCGGAGGAAGATACGGTATGTTCTGATGAGGGGCCCCTGGGGGAGAGAAAGGAGAGCAAGGGAGTAAACCACCCAGAGACGTCTGGGTTCAGCTGATAGAGCAGCTGTATTAGAGATGGGGTTCATCGTTCTGATAGACCAGCCTGCAAGCGGTTCTGGGGGTGAGCCGGGTGAACCCATGTATGTGTGTGTTGGGGGTTCATTGTTCTGATGGAGCAGAACTGCCGAGCCCGTGTGTGCTTTGTTTGTGTGTGTGTGATGTCCGGGCACTGTGTTTCTGTATGGTTAATGTGTGCATTGTGTGGTCAGTGCGCTGTGTTTCTAATCGTGCAAGTGTATAAGTGTATGGTGTATAAAAGATAGTAAATCTACAGTGCCCTACAGTGCGGGGTGGTGAGTTCTACCCGTGTCTGAAGCAGCCGAGCGAGGCCTGAGGCACCGGCTGCAGCAGGCTGCGGGGACAGGGAGAGAAGTGCCCCGCGGAGAAGCGAGTGGGGGAAGGTCAGTGATGGTATTTATCGTGTTTAAATGTAGTGATTTGTGTAGATCTGGTACATTTTAACCGTGAGTATGAGCTCAGAGAGTTCCTTTGCCTTGGATGTTTGATTTTGATCTCTAGACTGTATGATGTTATTTTGATTGTGTCCAGGAAAAATTGATGTGAGTAAATGCTGAATTATGGTATGCTGTGTTGTGTTGAGAAAAGTGAGCACTTTGAGAAATATGCCCTTTCCCAGTGATCTTGTGTGGTGATTTTCTTCTGCTGCATTGTGGTAATTTGATTCTCAGATTGTATAGTAGTGTTTGTGGAGATTTTAAGATTTTGTTGCAACAAGAGTGGCATTTTACATAGGAGAACTATAGTACGGTGATTTATGCTTAATTACGATAAAGCGAGTTAAAGAAATTCCAAGAATTCTCCCCCTCACAGCAATTCAAGCCTTAGCTCTAGTGAATTTGAGATAAAGGGGGGGGTGCGGGTGCGAGTGTTTGTGTCCGTGGGCATATCAGAGTTTCAGCTAAGACAAGCACAGCCTTTTTGCAAAGCAGTAAAACAAGTGTAAGTAGACACAGTGCTTAATTAGATTGTGCAAGAAGAGAACTAGAAAAGACTGATATTTTGTTTGATCAGAACATAGTGTCTATGTCACGTTTTTGATTAGCATGTTGTGTGAGTTGACAGTGGCTGTCCCCTGGGCACAGGGACAGCTCTGGCTGCCCCATCTCCCCAGGGAACACGAGAATGGCTTGTGGGCAAAAGCTGGATGTGCAGGTATTATTGCAGTGCGGTGTTTATGAGAAGCACTGGAATTGCTGTTTTGTTGTTCTAATAAGTGTCAGGGCACATGTAAATTAGAGGTTTCTGGTGAAGCGGATTCAGAACCTAAGGTCTTAGAGCTTGTGTGTGGGAACCACATCTGATACCTGCCACCTGGAGCTGTGTGTGTAGGAGGAAAACTGAGAAACTACTGTGAAGGTCTGTAAAAAGGTTTGAGTGGAAGCGAGATAGGGCAAGGAGAAATAAATAATGAAAACTGACCAGAGCAAAGAGTTTCCTAAATTAGCCCCTTTTGGGAGGGGCTCACTGGGAGAAGGCTGCCAGTAGGAGCAGCTCAGAAAATAAAAAGATTTATAATACTTCATTGCTGTTAGTACTGTTTTAAAATAGGAAGATAAATGGGATAGAGTTTTGTATGCTGAAATGTCTTTGTGTTTTAAGAAATCACCCAGAATGGCAAAGAGACTGTAAGATCAGACCGCCCTCTGGTCTTGGCCCTTGAAAAAGGAAAACAAAGCAAAGAGAAAGCAAATCAAACATGTTTTTAAGCATGCAGCAGAACAACATGTTTGATTTGAAATGAAATCAGGCAAGGATTATCATGCTGCGATGCAAAGCAATCACAGTTCACAAAATGAGTACATATGATTTTCTAAAGGCTCCTCCCAACGTAAGGGAGGAAGGGTAAAGATGACCTCCCCAAAGGAAAGAATTTTTGTTGACACAAGGGCCATATATTCAGTTTTAAATAAAGCTTTAGTACCTGTAGAGAATGTTTATGTTGCAGTGTGGGGAACAACTGAACAACTGGCCAGTCTGAGAAGGCATACTTGTGCAAACCTTTGAAGTAACATGTGTACTATGTGTACCTTAAAGCTTTTGTACAATTCACCCAATTTGCTAAACATTCTCAAATGAGAAACGTTACGCTGGAGGCAAATGATATAAAGATGTTAGGCTTAACATTAACAGACACTGAAATTAAAGACATTAGTAGGGAGATATTAGAATAAGTAAATAAGTGTTTTCAAGGGTATGGGCCTCTGCTGTACCAGGGATAGTGAAAGATGCTCCCCCATGAGCATCAAGCTTAAGGAAAGAACACAACTGGTGAGAACTGAGTAGTACCCTCAAAAGGAAGATAAGGAAGGAATCAGCCCAATAATTGATAGTACTGGACTAGGGGCTGTCAATAAGATAACATAGAATTTATACCCTGTGGTAGCAAATCCATATACCTTACTAACTTGTTTAACACCTGAGCTAACCTGGTTCACTGTTTTAGGCCTAAGAGATGCCTTCTTTTGCCTCCCTACCCACGAAGCCAGCCAGAGAATTTTTGCATTCAAACACAAGCTCACATAGTCCATGTGCCTGAAGGCTTCAAGATTCCCCACTCCGATTGGAGAACAGCTTGCAAAGACCCAGAGTCCCAGGAAGCTCCACAAGAGGAAAGGAGGCTGTTGCAGTACGTGGACGATCTTCTAGTAGCCACTCGGACGAGGGAAGCGAGAGAAGCCTGGACGGTAAGCCTTTTGAATTTCCTAGGACTCCAAGGACGCAGAGTCTCAAAGAAAAGGCACAGGTAGTGAAACAGAAGGTAATCTACCTGGGGTAAAAAGTGAGTGCTGAGCAGCAGACTTTAAAGCAAAGAAGCCGTACGCCAAACCCTGAAACCCCAGATAATGAAAGAAATCCGAACCCTCTTAGCCATGGCAGGGTAGTGCCAGCTGTGGGTTTATAATTATGGACTGTTCGCCAGACCCCTCTATGCTCTTATTGCCAATGGAAACAGAGATCTCCAGTGGACAAAAGACACCACATGGACCTTTTGCCAGCTAGAGAGAGTGACCTCATGTCGGCTCCAGCTTTGAAACTTCCAGATGTAAGTAAACCATTCTTTCTATTTTTCCACGCAAGGAATTGCCCAGGGAATATTGGCTCAGGACTTGGGCCCATACTGAAGGTTAGTTGCCTACTTCTCTAAGCAACTAGATGCAACAGCCAAAGGATGGCCAGGTCGCCTCAGAGCTGTAGCAGCAGTCGTGCTGAATAGTCAAGAGGCATGAAAGTTTACCCTGGGACAAAAATGACTGTGCTAGTGTCCCACACAGTGTGTGCAGCACTGGAAGTAAAGGGTGGCCACTGGCTCTCACCACAGAGATTTCTGAAATGCCAGGCCATCATGGTAGAGCAAGATGATGTAGAGATAGTGGTGACTAATATTGTCAACCCAGCTTCTTTTCTCAGTGGAATCAAGGAGCAGCAGTACACCATAGTTGCTTAGAGACCACCGAAGCTACCTACTCCAGCCATCCAGACTTAAGGGACACTCCTCCGGACGATGCAGAGACCTGGTTCACTGACAGGGCAAAGTTCACAGTGACTACCTGCAGAGAGGTAATCGAGTCTGGACCCTTACCAACAGGTACCTCTGCGCAGAAGGCTGAGATAATTGCCCTGACCCGTGCCCTGGAAAGGGCAAAAGGGAGGAGAATAACCATCTACACAGACCCAAGGAATGCATTTGGAGTCATACATGCACATGGAGCCATCTGGAAGGAGAGGGGACTGCTGACCTCACAGGGAAAGAAGAGACAATCCAGCTGCTGGAAGCAGTTCAGCTACCTGAAAAGGCATATTAAGGCACACCAGAGAGTGAGCTTAAAATTGGAGGAAAGAAATGAGCTGGCGGATGGAGAGGCAAAGAAAGCAGCAAAGGGTGAGGTACAGATTTTCCTTGAAGGTAATCCATAACACAATAATACTAACCCAAAGAGACGTACAACTGCAAGGGGTGGGCTACCATTGAAAGAGAGATAGTAATCCCTTCCCATTTTCGTGGTTACTAGTGAAGGAAGGGCACTAGAAAACACACTAGGGCCTAACTACTTAAAAGCCTTTTATAGAGTGTGGCTCCTTTCTCAAAATGACCAAGGCTGCGAGTGATACAGAGTGCATTGAAATGAAGTGTTGACTTTGAAGCAGTAATTTCCACAGGCTTTCTAGAACACACATCTGATTGAAAGAATCGTTGTATCATTGTCAGGAATTTATAGCCACTATCACTCAGGTGAGCCGACAGTGTGATCCTTGCCTCCAGACTAACCCCAAAATACCCCCCCGGCCAAAACTCGGTCAGACTGGGAGAGGCCATGGGCCTGTACAGCAGTGGCAAATTAACTTTTCAGAACTCCCAAGGAAAGGGGGGTATCAGTATTTACTGGTATTGATAGATACATTTCCAGGGTGGCCAGAAACATTCCCCACCAGAACTGTCAAAGCTCAAGAGGTGACCAGATTATTTTTACAAGAAATAATACCACGCTTCAGAGTTCCAGCCACGATATCCTCAGATAAAGAATCACATTTCATTTCCAAAATAGTGCAACAGATTAGTAGCCATCTGGGCACAGATCAGGAACTTCACACCCCATACCACCCCCAATCAAGCGGCCAGGTGGAGAGAATGAATAAGACTGGGGCAAGAAGTTAATCTACCCTAGCCCAAGCTCTTCCACTAGCAATATTGCAAATTCAAACTAAACCTTGAGCTAAAGGAATGCTGAGTCCTTTTGGAATGCCTTATAGAAGACCATATAGAATACAAAGGGAATGTCCAGAATGTCCACCTACATGGTGGCATTAAGCAAACAGCTCAGAGTAATTGAGAAACATGTGGCTGGAACTTGGAGCAGGGAGTTAGATAGCCTGGGGATAATGTATATGTTAAGTCTCTTACAGGGAAGACTTCGGAACCACAGTGGGACAGACCACTGTGAGTACTTCTTACCACCTTCACTGCAATCAAAATCAAGGAGCAGAATGCCTGGATCCATCGTTCTCGGGTGAAGAAGGCCCAGAAACCCCTTAAGGAGTGACGCCAGGAGACAATGAACTGAGACTAAAACTTACTCGGGCAAAATGAGTATATTGCGGTCGGGAGTAGCTCATATTTTAGTTTGTAGAATTGTATTGTGTGTAATCATAACTGAAGTTTCAGAACTTGAGAGTACCTCTGTTCAAAGTAATGCTAAATGGCCTTGGTCCCTGGCATTTAATCAGTATACTGGATCCATAGGAAAACCTTCTGAGATAAAAGATTTAAACATATCTACTGTAGTAATCCACGAGAATCAGGTATGTGAGGAGCAAGAATGGCAAGAACAGGAACTGTGGACTCTTCAAGGAATCAGAGGAGAAGAAATCAAAGTAGGGTGCCAGGTCATCAATAGGGTAGCTAATGAGAGACCAGATGTAATTAGTGTCTGAACATCCCCTAGTATATATGAACACCAGGAAGTCTGTGATAACCTAAGTGAATCAGACTGTTGGTGTAATTTCACCTTGATACAGCCTGTAGAAGTGACCTGCCTTTGAGCTCGAATTACTATCAGACTTTCATTTGAATTCAAAGTGGCCACTGCACTTTTTACCACAGCAGGGCCTTATACACCCCAAACTAGTTCAGACTCTACCCAAACTCAATGACTGGTAAAGGGTGCTGAACTGCAGGTGGTAAATTAACCCAAGCAAGGAAGGTGATTTTCTTTATTTATAGCTATCCCTTTTCCTACTGAGATTTGGATCAGTGATTGTCCCAGTCTGAGGCAGTTGGATTCTGCTTAAAAGAGGTAGAAGGAGAGACCCCCCCTCAGAGCTCAGCAGCAGGCTGTAGGATTTTGAGCATCACTTTTGTGCTGAGTGTTTCAAGTAGCAGAAACCTGATCCCAGTTTCTTCTGAGGCACTGCAATGAATTTAGGCTCTTCTCTTAGACTTCCCCTTCATTATTTACTTGAGGCTTGGACCTGAAGCTAGGGGCAAGGTGGGTGAGGTTTCACAGACCAGGAGAGACATTCCTGCTTGCCACACATCTGGGAAATCAGGTGCTCTGGAGGGGGAAGGAGATTCCTGAGGTCTCTACATTTCAGAACAAACATCTGCCTCAAATATGACCTAAACCTCTGTCAGATACACTTGTGAAGTGTGTCTGCATTTGCAGTGTGAGCCCAGCACATCCCTCTGGCAGGGAGGGATGGTCATAAACAGAAAGCAGTTCCTGTTCCCCATAACAAACATCTAACTGGTATATTAGGGACAAGATTAGGAGTTTTAAATGGAATTGATTCAGAAATACTGGTGAATAAACTGGCCACTGCAGCAGGTAGCCTAACAAAATTGAAGCAGCCTTTATAGTAATCTCTATTGGCATTAGGAACTAGCCAGTGACAGATTTCAAAAGTACTGCCAAAGTAAAAAAGTATGAAACGTCCGGGGACCAAGACCACAAGTTGATAGTAGAAGCACTTTGTATAGCTCAAGATAATGTGTCTTTAGCTTTCAGTTGTATACAAGCACAGTTATGGATACAAGCAAGAGCAGCTCTCATCATATGGGAAAGGAGTGAAGGTAATGTGAAGGTAATTTTCCAGCTGAAATATAAGAAATTGTGTGGGATAATGCAATTGATATTAAAAGGAAGTTTCAATCCTGGCGGACTATGGTAAATTTCACCTATGACCCTGTTTCTAATGTAGCAATTGCCTTTGTGCTTACCATACATAATGCCACTCTTTATGTTATCCATCCCATCGTTGCTCTAAGATCAAACCATGGAAAAACAACACTCTATCCTTCAGATCATAGAGTGTGGGCACGAAAGATGAATGGGAAGTGGCAGACAGTAAACTTAGAATCCTGCACTCCTAGAGAACAGATGGGATTCATTTGTGAAAGCAATACTATTAATGCTCAGGTTGTGTGTTTGGACACTGAGCAGAGTATTTGTCACTTCGAAATTCATCCAGTCACTGACCAGAAAACTGTACTCGTATATACTGGAAAAAGGAGTATGCTTGAGAACTGCTTGTCCTGCTGTACAAATTGATAGCAATGATGTTATTCTGTCTAGTAGAAACCATTCTAATCTCTGTATATGTAATTTTGTTAAGACTATTGGATGTGATCTTTGGGCGGTCACCAACTGCAAATGGAATCTTTAATAAGTTGTGCCACCCCATTGTAGTTTTACTACTATTAGTTGGGGTAAGCTTAGGATTATCTATTATATTGTTAATGTGGAACTGGAGAATGCTACAACAAATAGCTGTACTAACATCTTTGTCAAAAGCACATGGTGAAGCACTAAAAGACACTTACTGTTGTGAAGGTTTTCATTAAGTAAAAGAATTTACTTATTTCCTAGGAAAGGGGGGAATGAGACAGAGTAAAGATCCATTCTGAATAAGGTGAAGTGTCTAAGAGAGGTGAAAAGTCTGTGAGGCCAAAGCTGAAGGAAGAACTCGCATGCCGAGACAGCAAGGAGACAGAGAAAGAAAAACAGAAAAGACCACAAGGTCGATTTGCCCCCGACTTAGAAATTCCTTTGATAAAGAAGAACTGGTGCTAAATGTCACACGGAATGAATATGTATGAACTTATTGTGAAACTGTATGCATATGCTTTTGGAAGGGGGATAAAAGAAGACCCGAGGTCTTCAGAGGTACGCATGCCTTGTTGGGGTACTTGCGTCCGGTGCGCGTCGTAAATAAACATACCGGGCTTTACGACTTTTATAAGATGTGAGGTTTCTTCTTTTCTCCGCAAAACAGGAGTCAGGGCTCCAGGCGCTGAGGGGCATGGAACCATTTCTGAGGGGCAGGGCTCCATGTGTGAGGGGCGGGGCTCCAGGCAGTGATGGGCGGAGCTCCATGTAGAAGGGGCAAGGCTCAAGGCAGTGAGGGGTGGGGCTCTTGGTGTGAGGGGCGGGGCTCCATGTGGATAGGGCTTGGCTCAGTGCGTGAGAGGCAGGGCTCCAGGCAGTGATGGGCGGGGCTCCATGTTTGAGGGGCAGGGAACCATGTTTGAGGGAAGGGGCTCTACCTGTGAGGGGTGGGGATCCAGGCAGTGAAGGCCAGGTCTCTTGGAAGTGATGGGCGGGGCTCCATGTGTTAGGGGTTGGGCTCCCGGAAGAAAGGGGCGGGGCTCCATGTTTGAGGGGCAGGGCTCCATGTGTGTGGGGAAGGGCTCCAGCCAGTAATAACAGGGCCCCATGTGGGATGGGAAGAGCTCCATGCAGTGAGGAGCAGGGCTCCATGTTTGAGGAGCGGGGCTCCAGTTGTGAGGGCTAGGGCCCCATGAATGAGGGAAGGGGTTCCATGCGTGAGGGGAGGGGTTCCAGGCTGTCAGGGGTGGGGATCCAGTCAGTGAGGGGCAGGCCTCTAGGCAGTGATGGGCGGGGCTCCATGTGTTAGGGGCAGGGCTCCAGGCAGTGAGGGGCGGGGCTCAATGTTTTAGGGGCGGGGCTCTATGTGTGAGGGGCGAGGCCGCATGTGTTAGGGGCAGGGCTCCAGGCACTGAGGGGCGAGAAAGAATTTGAGAGGGGCAGGGCTCCATGTGTGAGGGGCGGTGCTCCAGGAAGTGATGGGCGGGTCTTCATGTGTGAGGGGCAGTGCCCCATGTTTGAGGGAAAGGGCTCCATGTGTAAAGGAAGGGGATCCAGTTAGTGAGGGGCGGAGCTCTAGGCAGTGAGGGGCGGGGCTCCATGGTTGAGGGGCAAGGCTCCAGGCAGTGAGGTGCAGGGCTCCATGTGTGAGGGGCAGGGCTCCATTTGTGAGGGGCAGGGCCCCATGAGTGATGGAAGGGGTTCCATGAGTGAGGGGTGGGATTCCAGGCTGTCATGGGTGAGGATCAAGTAAGTGAGGGGCAGGGCTCAAGGCAGAGATGGGCGGGGCTCCTGCTTGAGGAGCGGGGCTCCATGTGTGAGGGAAGGGGCTCCACGTGTGAGGGGCGGGGATTCAGGCAGTGAGGGGCTGAGTTCTAGGAAGTGATAGGCGGAGCTCCATGTGTTCGGGGTCGGGCTCCCGGCAGTAAGACGCAGGGCTCCATGTGTGAGGCGCGGGGCTCCATGGGTTTTGGGCAGGGCTCTCGCCAGTAATGGGCGGGGCCCCATGTGGGATTTGCAGGGCTCCATGAAGTGAGGGTCAGGGCTCAAAATTTGAGGGGCGGGGCTCAAAGTGTGAGGGGCAGAGCCCCATGAGTGAGGGGCAAAGTCCAAGCATGAGGGGCGGGGTTCCAGGCTTTCAGGGGTGGGGATCAAGTCAGTGAGGGGCGGGGCTCTAGGCAGTGATGGGCGGGGCTCGATGTGTTAGGGGAAGGGCTCCTGGCAGTAAGGGGCAGGGCTCCATGTGTGAGGGAAGAGGCTGCATCTGTGTGGGGCAGGGCTCCAACCAGTGATGGGCGGGGCTCCATGTGGCATGGGCAGGGCTCCATGCAGTGAGAGGCAGGGCCCCATGTTTGAAGGGCGGGGCTCCAATTGTGAGGGGCAGGGCCCCATGAGTGAGGGAAGGGGTTCCATGCGTGAGGGGCGGGTTTCCAGGCTGTCCGGGGTGCGGATCCAGGCAGTGAGGGGCGGGGCTCTATGTGTGAGGGGCGGGGATCCATGTGTAAGGGGTGAGGCCGCATGTGTGAGGGGCAGGGTTTCAGGCAATGAGGGGTGGGGCTCCATGTGTGAGGGGCGGGGCTCCATGTGGATAGGGCTGGGCTCCATGTGTGAGAGGCAGGGCTCTGGGCAGTGATTGGCGGGGCTCCATGTTTGAGAGGCGGGGCCGCATGTGTGAGAGGAAGGGTTTCAGGCAGTGCGGGGCGGGGCTCGATGAGTAAGGGGTGGCGCTCCAAGTGCATAGGGCACGGCTCCATGTGTGAGAGGCAGGGCTACAATTGTGATGGGCGGGGCTTCAGGTTTGAGGGGCGGGGCTCCATGTTTGAGGGAAGGGGCTCAACGTGTGAGGGGCGTGGATCCAGGCAGTGAGGGGCGGGGCTCTTGGCAGTGATGGGCAAGGCTCCAGGCGTGAGGGTCAGGGCTCCAGGAAGTGGGGGGCAGGACTCCATGTGTGATAGGCTGGGCTGCATGTGGATAGGGCGGGGCTCCATGTGTGAGAGGCAGGGCTCAAAGCAGGGATGGGCGGGGCTCAATGTTTAAGGGGCGGGGCTCCACGTGTGAGGGAAGGGGCTCCACAAGTGTGGGGCAGGGCTCCAGCCAGTGATAGGCGGGGATCCATGTGGAATTTGCAGGGCTCCATGCAGTGAGGGGCAGAGCTCCATGTTTTAGGGGCTGGGCTCCAATTGTGAGTGGCAGGGCCCCATGAGTGAGGGAAGGGATTCCATGCGTGAGGGACGGGGTTCCAGGCTGCCAGGGGTGCGGATCCAGCCAGTGAGGGGCAGGGCTCAAGGCAGTGAATGGCGGGGCTCCATGTGTGAGGGTCAGGGCTCCAGGCAGTGGGGGGCGGGGCTCCATGTGTGAGAGTCTGGGCTGCATGTGGATAGGGCGGGGTTCCATGTGTAAGAGGCAGGGCTCAAAGCAGGGATAGGAGGGGCACCATGTTTAAGGGGGAGGGGCGCCATGTTTAAGGTGCGTGCTCCATGTGTGAGGGAAGGGACTCCATGTGTGTGGGGCAGGGCTCCAGCCAGTGATGGGCGGGGATCCATGTGGGATTGGCAGGGCTCCATGAAGTGAAGGGCAGGGCTCCATGATTGAGGGGCGGGGCTCCAATTGTGAGGGGCAGGGCCCCATGAGTGAGGGAAGGGATTCCATGCGTGAGGGGGAGGGTTCTAGGCTGTCAGGGGTGGGGATCCAGTCAGTGAGGGGCGGGGCTCTAGGCAGTGATGGGCGGCACTCCATGTGTCCGTGGTCGGGCACCCGACAGAGAGGGGCGGGGCTCCATGTGTGAGGGAAGGGGCTCCATGTTTTTGGGGCAGGGCTCCATGTGTGAGGGAAGGGGCTACACGTGTGAGGGGCATGGATCCAGGCTATGAGGGGCAGGGTTCTAGGCAGTGATGGGCGGAGCTCCATGTGTTAGGGGCAGGGCTTCAGGCAGTGAGGGGCAGGGCTCTATGTGTGAGGGGCGGGCCTCCATGTGTGAGGGGCGAGGCCACATGTGTTAGGGGCACGGTTTCAGGCAGCATGGGGCGGGGCTGCATGTGTGAGGGGCAGGGCTCCAGGTATTGAGGGGCGGGAAACCATTTGTGAGGGGCAGCGCTCCATGTGTTAAGGGTGGGGCTCAAGGAAATTATGGGCGGGTCTCTATGTAGAATGGGCAGGGCTCAATGTTTGAGGGGCGGGGCTCCAATTGTGAGGGGCAGGGCCCCATGTGTGAGGGAAGGGTTTCAATGCGTTCAGGGCGGGGTTCCAGGCTTCCAGGGGTGCGGATCCAGCCAGTGAGGGGCAGAGCTCAAGGCAGTGAATGGCGGGGCTCCATGTGTGAGGGTCAGGGCTCCAGGCAGTGATGGGCGGGGCTCCATGTGTGAGAGGCTGGGCTGCATGTGGATAGGGCAGGGTTCCATGTGAAAGAGGCAGGGCTCAAAGCAGGGATAGGAGGGGCACCATGTTTAAGGGGGAGGGGCGCCATGTTTAAGGTGCGGGGCTCCATGTGTGAGGGAAGGGGCTCCATGTGTGTGGGGAAGGGCTCCAGCCAGTGAGAGGCGGGGCTCCATGTGGGATGGGCAGGGCTCCATGCAGTGAAAGCAGGGGTCCATGTTTGAGGGGCGGGGCTCCAATTTTGAGGGGAAGGGCCTGATGAGTGAGGGAAGGGGTTCCATGTGGGAGGGACGGGGCTCCAGGCTGTCCGGGTGGGGAACCAGTCAGTGAGGGGTAGGGTTCTAAGCAGTGATGGGCAGGGCTCCATGTGTGAGGGGCAGGGCTTCAGGCAATGAGGGGCGGGGCTCCATGTGCGAGGGGCGGGCTCCATGTGTGTTGGGCAGGGTTTCAGCAACTGATTGGCAGGGCTCCAGGTGGGATGGGCAGGGCCCCATAAGTGAGGGAAGCGACTCCACGTGTGCGGGGCGTGAATTCAGGCAGTGAGGGGCAGGGTTCTAGGCAGTGATGGGCGGCGCTCCATGTGTTAGGGGCCGTGCTCCCGGAAGTAAGGGGCAGGGCTCCATGTGTGAGGGAAGGGACTCCATGTGTGTGGGGCAGGGCTCAAGGCAGCGATGGGCGGGGCTTTTTTTTTTAGGGGCGGGGCTCCATGTGTTTGTGGCGTGGCTCCACGTATGAGGGGCGTGGATCCAGGCAGTGAGGGGAAGGGCCCTTTGTGTGAGGGGCGGGGCTCCATGTGGAAAGAGCTTGGCTCCATGTCTGAGAGGCAGGGCTCCAGCCAGTGATGGGCGTGCTCCATGATTTAGTGGCAGGGCATCAATTGTTAGGGGCAGGGCCCCATGAGTAAAGGTAGGGGTTCCATGCGTGAGGGGCGGGGTTCCAGGCTGTCAGGGGTGGGGATCCAGTCAGTGAGGGGCGGGGCTTAGGCAGTGATGGGCGGGGCTCCATGTGTTAGGGGTCGGGCTCCCGGCAGTAAGGGGCAGAGCTCCATGTGTGAGGGAAGGGGCTCCATGTGTGTGGGGAGGAGCTCCAGCAAGTGATGGCCGGGGTCCATGTGGGATGAGCAGGGCTCCATGCAGTGAGGGGCAGGGCTCCATGTTTGAGGGGCGGGGCTCCAATTGTGAGGTTCCGGGCCCCATGAGTTAGGGAAGGGGTTCCATACGTGAGGGGCGGGGTTCCAGGCTTTCAGGGGTTGGGGTCCAGTCAGAAAGGGGCGGGGCTCTAGGCAGTTATAGGCGGGTCTCCATGTTTTCCTGGCAGGGCTCCAGGCAGTTAGGGGCCGGGCGCCAAGTGTGAGGGTCGGGTCTCCATGTGTGAGGGGCGAGGCCGCATGTGTGAGGCAGGAGTCCAGGCATTGAGGGGCGGGAAAACATTTGTAAGGGGCAGAGCTCCATGTGTGAGGGGTGGGGCGCAAGGAAATGATGGGTGGGGCTCCATGTGGAATGGGCAGGGCTCCATGTTTGATGCGCGGGGCTCCAGTTGATTGGGGCCGGGTCCCATGTGTGAGGGAAGGGGTTCCATGCGTGAGGGGCTGCGTTCCAGGCTGTCAGGGGTGGGGATCAAGTCAGTGAGGGGCGGGGCTCTAGGCAGTCATGGGCGGGGCTCCATGTTTGAGAGGCGGGGCTCTACGCGGTGAGGGTCAGCGTTCTAGGAAGTGATAGGGGGGGCTCCATGTGTTAGGGGTCGTGCCCCCCGCAGCAAGGGGCAGGGCCCCATTAGTGAGGAAAGGGGTTCCATGCGTGAGGGGCGGGGTTAAAGGCTTTCAGGTGTAGGGATCCTGTCAGTGAGGGGCGGGGCTCTATGCAGTTATGGGTGGGGCTGCATGTGTTAGGGGAAGGGCTCCTGGCAGTAAGGGGCAGGGCTTCATGTGTGAGGGAAGGGGCTCCATGTGTGTGGGGCGGGGCTCTAGCCAGTGATGGGCGGGGCTCCATGTGGGATGGGCAGCGCTCCATGCAGTGAGGAGCAGGTCTCCATGTTTCAGGGGCGGGGCTGCAATTGTGAGGGGCAGGGCCCCATGAGTGAGGGAAGGGGTTCCATGCGTGAGGGGCGGGTTTCCAGGATGTCCGGGGTGGGGATCCAGTCAGTGAGGGGCGTGGCTGGGGGCAGTTATGTGCGGGGCTTCATGTGTGAGGGGCAGGTGTTTAGGAAGTGAGGGGTGGGGCTCCATGTGTGAGGCGCGCAGCGCCATGTAGATAGGGAGGTGCTTCATGTGTGAGCGGCAGGGCTCCAGGCAGTGATGGGCAGGACTCCATGTTTTAGGTGCAGGGCTCCATGTGTGAGGGAAGGGCCTCCATGTGTGAATGGCGTGGATCCAGGCAGTGAGGGGCAGAATTCTAGGCAGTTATGGGCGGGGCTCGATGTTATCGGGGTGGGGCTCCATGTGGGAGGGAAGGGGCTCCTCTAGTGAGGGGTGGGGTCCCGGCAGTGAAGGGCAGGATTCTAGGAAGTGATGGGCGGGGCTCGTTGTGTTAGGGATCGGGCTCCTGGCAATAAGGGGCAGGGCTCCATGCGTAAGGGGAGGGGCTCCATGCGTGAGGGGCGAGATTCCAGGCTGTCAGTGGTGGGGATCCAGGCAGTGAGGAGCGAGGCTCTAGGCAGTGATGGGCGGGGCTACTTTTGTAAGGGGCAGGGCTCAAGGCAGTGATGGGTGACGCTCTCTGTGTGAGAGGCGGAGCTCCATGTGGGAGGGGTGAGGCCGCATGTGTGAGGGGCAGGGATTCAGGAAGTCAGGGGCGAGGCTCCATGTGTGAGTGGCGGGGCTCCAAGCAGTGATGGGCGGGGCTCCATTTTTGAGGGGCGGGGTTCTAGGCAGTGATGGGCGCGGCTCCATGTGTTAGGGGCAGGGCTCCTGGCAGTGAGGGGGGGGGGTTCCATGTGTTAGGGGCAGGGCTCCATGTGTGGGGGGCAGGCCTTAAAGAAATTAGGGGGGAGCCTCAATGTTTGAGGGGCGGGGCTCCATGTGGATAGGGCTGGGCACCATGTGTAAGAGGCAGGGCTCCACGCAGTGATGAGCGGGGCTCCATGTTTGAGGGGCGGGGCTCCATGTGTGATGGAAGGGGCTCCATGTGTGAGGGGCTGGATCCAGACAGTGAGAGGCGGGGCTCTAGGAAGTGATGGGCGGGGCTCCATGTGTTAGGGGTCGGGCTCCTGGCATTAAGGGGCAGGGCTCCATGTGTGAGGGAAGGGGCTCCATGTGTGTGGGCGGGGCTCCAAGCAGTGAGGGGCGGGGCTCCATGTGGGATGGGCAGGGCTCCATGCAGTGAGGAGCAGGGCTCCATGTTTTAGGGGCTGGGCTCCAATTGTGAGGGGCAGGGCCCCATGAGTGAGGGAAAGGGTTCCATGCGTGAGGGGGAGGGTTCCAGGCTGTCGGGTTTGGGGATCCAGTCAGTGAGGGGTGGGGCTCGAGGAATTTGTGGGGGGGGCTTCATGTGTGAGGGGCAGGTCTTTAGGAAGTGAGGGGTGGGGCTCCATGTGGGAGGGAAGGGGCTCCACGTGTGAGGGGTGGGGTCCCGGCAGTGAAGGGCAGGGTTCTAGGCAGTGATGGGCAGGGCTCGTTGTGTTAGGGGTCGAGCTCCCGGCAATAAGGGGCAGGGGTCCAGGTTTGAGGGAAGGGGCTCCATGCGTGAGGGGCGGGATTCCAGGCTGTAAGGGGTGGGGATCCAGGCAGTGAGGGGCGGGGCTCTAGGCAGTTATGGGCCGGGGTCCATGTTTGAGGGGCGTGGCGCTCTGTGTGAGGGGCTGGGCCGAATATGGATAGGGTGGGGCTCCATGTGTGAGAGGCAGGGCTCCAAGCAGGGATGGGCGGGGCTCCATGTTTAAGGGGCGGGGCTCCATGTGTGAGGGAATGGACTCCAGGTGTGAGGGGCAGAGCTCCAGCCAGTGATGGGCGAGGCTCAATGTGGGATAGGCAGGGCTCCATGCAGGGAGGGGGAGGGCTCCATGATTGAGGGGCGGGGCTCCAATTGTGAGGGGCAGGGCCTTATGAGTGAGGGATGTGTTCCATGCGTGAGGGGAAGGGTTCCAGGCTTTCAGGGGTGGAGATCCAGTCAGTGAGGGACGGGGCTCTAGGCAGTGATGGGCGGGGCTCCATGTGTTAGAGGCAGGGCTTCAGGCAGTGAGGGGCAGGGCTCCATGTGTTAGGGGTCGGGCTCCTGGCGGTAAGGGGCAGGGCTCCATGCGTAAGGGAAGGGGCTCCATGTGTGTGGGGCTGGGCTCCAGCCATTGATGGGCAGGGCTCCATGTGTGATGGGCAGGGCTCCATCCAGTGCGATCAGGCCTCCATGTTTGAGGGGCGGGCCTCCAATTGTGAGGGGCAGGGCCCCATGAGTGAGGGAAGGGGTTCCATGCGTGAGGGGTGGGGTTCCCGGCTTTCAGGGGTGGGGATCCAGTCAGTGAGGGGCGGGGCTCTAGGCAGTTATGGGCGGTGCTCCATTTTTGACGGGCGGGACTCCATGTGTGAGGGGCTGGCCTGCATGTTGATAGGGCGGGGCTCCATGTGTGAGAGGCAGGGTGTGAAGGTCCGCCCGAAATGAACGGGTGACGAATGATTTTTGGGTTCAAAAATAACCAAAAAGAGGCACAGGGGTTTTGCAGTAACAAATCAACAAGGTGCAATTTTATTGATTATAACCACAGCTGAATATGCGTTTGGTTAAGGGATCCGGGAAGAGAAGGGTAAGACAAGGAAAAAGGGAGGAAAGAAGGTCAGGGAATGGGGTATAGCTACCAAAACGTGATGTCTTCGGGGTCCCGCCGCCGAAACTCGCTGGTACACGTCTTGGGGAGTACTCAAAGGACAGTCGGACCGAACCCCAATATATATACTGTTCTTGGTTGGGGGAAGGGTAGCTGAAATTAGGTTTCCATGGGGGGGAGAAGTCCATTGTTTTCATGGCCGAATGCTCACAGGTCTCTGGAAGGAGGTTGCCAGGGGGGTGCCATGGGGGTGCCAATGGGGTGCCAGAGGGGTTCTTGGTTCTTTGATGAGGGGATTCGCATCTCGGTTGGTCCATCACGGTGGTTTAAAACAGGCAAGAGGGGTCTTCTTATAGAGTGGGGGGGGAGAGCCACCCCAGAGCTCAGTCCAGCCAGGCCAGGAGTTTGGAAGAAAGTCCAGTTCAATTGTCCAAAAAAGAGCAGCATGCCCCCTTCGAGTACAGCATGGCGTGTTCTGCAAACATCACTTGTGAACACACTAGATAAGCAGGAGACATTCTTTCCCAACCGGCTCAGCAGTTTTAACCCTTCGGCAGTCTTTTCTCATGACAATTGTGAGGCAAAAAATGAAGGATTTTCGGATGGACTTCTACACGACCCCGTGACTCACGATTGTCTTGAGGAATCTTCATCAGCAGAGCTCTAGAGTGTCTTCGAAACTCGTTGCACGTTGGTAGCATAACCCCGGAAAAGTAGGGATGACAGGGGAGAGGGGATAAAAGGGGAAGAGAAGGAAAAGAAAGAGGGAAAAGGGGAACCAATAAACATAAACATAATTAATATTGATCATCATAACAACTTCACACGTGGTTATTTGCTATAACAATTTCAAAAATTATGATTAATTTTAACAATTTCAAAAAAATATTAATCAATCAAAGCAATATCATTTGTTTAACAATTTCAAAATGATTAAAACAAATCACAAACAATCAAAACAACAAACAAATCATAATATAATCATCGTCTTTTAAAATTATTTTCTAAGAATTAAAGTAACTTTCTGTAAGTCATACTTGATATTTAAGAAGTTGTTCTAAAGCACATATCCTTGATTCATAACCGTTTCGTATCAAGTGTTTTGGGGACATCTATTGTATCGAGTACATCAGCTAAGCGGTGTGCATTGACTACAGTTAACAGTCTCTTAAGTTTTTTCATCATTCTCCAATTCAAAATGGATAGGGCTGCTGACAAGATAAAGCCAAGCGTAACTAGGATCAAAAGAACAACAATTGGATGGCACACACTGTTCAGAACACCTGTGGCAGTAGGTGACCACCCAAAAAGAGTATCCCACCACCTATGCTCAGCATCTTGCTTTACCCTCTCCATAACCCGGTGTATTTGTCTCACGTTGTGATGAACAGTCACCAGGGTCTTCTGTCCGCTCTCCTTGATTTTCTCGAGGATGTCAATCAGGTCTTGATGGAGCAATAGTTGTCTCACGAGAGTGAGGTTCATTCCGATAGGAGTGGGCATCAGCTTCTGGATCAGTGTGTAGTTGGATTGCAGTAGGTGGTGAGAAGTAACTGGAGCTTCATAAGAGAAATCGCATCCTACTATCTTAGTAAAGTCACGAGCACAAAAATTTGAATGATTCTTTGTATCTACCACAACATCCTCTACAAAGACAGAATCACATGTCGTTCTAAAGCATGCACAGCCATTGCCTATGTATATAAGAACTGTCTGGGTATCCTCATGTGGACGAATCTCGAAATGACAGATGTTCTGCTCTGTGTCCAAACAGATATCCTGAGCTACAATTGCATTGCTTTCACAGATAAACCCTTGCTGTTCTCGGACAATACAAGTTTCCAGGTTAACAGTTTGCCATTTTTCATCAACCTGACGGGCCCATCCCCTATGTTCAGTAGGATAGAGAACAGCTCCGTCATGGTTTAATCCTAATGCAATAACAGGGAAGACCAAATGTACAGAGGCATTGCGTATGGTTAGGACAAAAGCAGCGGCTGTGTTTGAAATGGGATCATAGGTGAAGTTCACCAGGTTCCACCAGGATTGGAATTCTCTTTCAAATTCAGTGGCACTGTCCCAGATTATTTTCCGAATTTCTGTGGGGAAGGTGCCTTCCTTGCCCTCTCTTATAATTGCAGCAGAGACAGATTGCATCCACAATTGTGCCTGGATACAGCTGAGGGCTAAGGAAACATTGTTCTGTGTAGCACTAAGTGCATCAATTACCAATTTGTGATCATCCACATTCACTCTTTCCCAATTTGGCAAAATGTTTGACAGCAGCCACTGGTGTGTCCCTAAGGCTGACAGAGATGACCTCCGTGGTTGCTGCAATCCGGTCAGATCCCTAGTTGTAGCAGCCAATTTGTTCATTAGTACTTCAGAGTCAATGCTATTCAGAATTCCCAATCCTGTACCCACAACACTGGTCACATCCCTTGGTGTCCTCTTAAAGGAGCTTCGTTTCCGAAGCCAAGTGGTCCAGCCTTCAAAAGAGGTTTGCAGGAACGGAGAACAGGCTGGTTCAATATCTGAAACATTGTTCTGCATTAGCAATTTTACCTGTTTGAGAGACCATGCTGGATTGAACAATATTTGTTGTTGGCCAGTTTTCCTGATCACATAAGGTCCAATCTCGAAAATTATCGGGATGAGTGTGACCAGTGGTATGGGTGAAGTGGGAACAGTGGCGACAGTGGGAACAGTGGTGTCCTGGTTTAGGACAAATTAGGGGAAATCTCCAAAAGGGAGCCCCCTAAAACAAAACAAACCTCCAACCACCCCTCCCCCAACACCGGGTTCGGGAAGGAATTTCTCGGAGGAGCAAAGTGGAAAACAAAACCTATTTATTTAACAAAAGAACACTCCCCAACACAAGAAAAGAAAAGAAAACAGACTGTCTGTGTTGTGAGGGCGCCGAGCTTCTTTTGCAAGCTTCGGGTGTCCTGGAGCTCTCAGGTCAGGTCCGGAGCCGGTCCAGTATCTTCAGGGGAGGGTAAGAAAGAGGGAACAAAAGAAAAGGAAAAAAAAAACAGCGCAAAAAAAGGGCAGAAAGCAAGCAAGCAAAGCGGCTAGCCAAGCCAAGCAAGCAAAAGCCAAAAGCCAAAGAGGCCTGGTCAAACACCCCTTTCTCTCTTCCCCGCCCCGCCGCAGCAAGACGGCCGGGGGAGGGGGGAAGAGAAAAGGCACAGCTGCCAGACACAACACACGATATTGGGATAAAGGCTGTCAACCCACAACAAGTGGTTTCAACATTAATTACAAATTTAAAAGAAAGGCCTTGAGTATCCTTGGCCCAGAGACAAATTACCTCTGTAGTGCCGGTTAATGTGAAACTGTACCAGCAATCCCATACGCTTGGGTGCGTGCAGATTTGCTGCTGTTCGTTTTCTCGATCTGTGGAAATACTGATTGACCTTGCTTTGCTGTAATTAGACCCGTTAACCATTCGGCACCCAACACTAATTTTTTCACCCACTATTCCTTGAACCTGCCAGGTTTTGCGTCTTTCCCATTCTTGTCTGGTGTACAACATATCCTCATGTGTAACTACTGTTAGCAAGTTCAGACCGGTGACATCTCCCATAGATCCAGTGGATTGCAGGAAGGCATGAGACCAGGGCCACTCGAAGGAGTTCCCTGCTGCCCCTGCCATTCGGGATGTGACGTTAGAAAAAAGGCTCGCACTTATGGTCTGAGAGAGTGTAATTACAGCACTCGGCGTGGGTTTTGGTACAGTGTTTATCATAAATGTGTAAATCAAGCCTCTTAGTCCTAATGGACTAGCTGTGTCATTCTCCCAACGACATGTCACATAAGTGGATTTGATCAAAGCAAAACTCTACCAGCAATCAAGTGATTCATCATTACAATCTTTTGTAATTGCAACATTGGTGGTTTTGGTACTAGAAACATAACTACCAACATGTTCCTGGTGGCAACACAGAGTAAGGGGACTTTCTATTTTGGAACATCCCCATTTCTTTGTGGGACACAATTTTGCTGAGGGGATGCCCAGATGATTCTTTCCACCTGCTTCCATAAAATTTCCAGCAATTATGATGGAGGTGGCTTTTTCATGGAGGGTTCCTTCCACTTTTCTGCATGTTACCACAATCGACTCACCAACCGTTCCCGTCAGGGTTCTCATCAACTCATTCTGATCCCACCTCCACTCATTCGGGCTGTACACCTTGGAGTCATGCTGCACTAGGGTTGCCAGGCTCGGGTAACGGCCCTTAGGATAGGTTCCAAGGGCACTGGTGTGCTGAACAATGGCTTCAGGCCACAGCTGCTCACCAGGGGGTTGTCCATGAAATTGCGGTAAAATGCAGAAAAGTATTAGCAAGATTATCATGTTTTCAGACGATTCTCATGTCCCTCGGGGTTCACCTGTAAAAGCAAGAACAACAAAAAATCCTGCCACTGAGAGGCAGAAAGGAGTTTAAAATGAGGGGATTATCCAGCGTGTGTGTATGCGGTGCTCTTTTCCAAGAGCGTCAGAGGCTACCCATGCATATTTATTCAGAGGGGTTTTCAGCACAAGTGGTACCTCGCCCACCGAGGGGAGGTCCACTAAGACAGGTTGTCCAGGGTAATGTGATGGGTTGTTTGCATCGTCGGGACCTTCCAGTGAAGGGATGATGCTTGGAGGTGTGGGGTAAAAAGCGGTAACTTTGGGGCAGCCATTCACTCCCCACCTGCTATTTACCCCTTTAACAGCCTCCCACAGTCGACAGTCCCAGCTTGCTTTGTGGGGCTTAAGGAACCGCTTTAAAAGGCCATTTGTCCTTTCCACGATCCCGTTAGCCTGAGGGTAGTAAGGAGTGTGAAAGGTCCACTTTATGCCTTCGGCTTTGGCCCAATCCTGAACCACCTTGGCAGTAAAGTGAGACCCGTTGTCAGACTGAATTTCTTGCGGCTTTGGAAAAGTTCCAAACCACCCCTGCAAAGCTTTAACTGTATTTTCACCTGTGGCCCTTTTAAAAGCATCAGCTTGTGCTAACCCAGATACAATTTCCACTCCTACTAACACAAAATGTTTACCTCCTGATTTCTTAAAAGGACCAATATAATCTTTCTGCCACGCATCCCACAAGCCTTTACCTTTCCTTAAATGCAGAGGGTCATCCTCTAAAGGATGCCTTTCCAGTCGCTTGCGGCACTGTTCGCAGGCTGATATGCATGTTTTACACATTTCCCTGGTGACTGGCCAGCCGCGGGCGTGTGCTTCCTGGTACAGATCTTTGGCACCTGTGTGCTGCCTTTTTACATGTAACCATTCTAACAGTTGATTCCAAGCCTCTGAAATAGTTTCTTTTTTCAGGGGGCTAAGCCTTGCTAGTTCATCAACTTTGTTGTTCCATTCACCTGCTTGATTCCCATCTGTTTGATGAGAAGCTACCCAACCAACCAGAAAGTTTCCTTTACTGGCGATTTCTAGGATTTCTTTCCACTTATCTTTCTGCCACACTGGGATTCTGTTAACTTCCCAGCCATTCTGTTGCCAGAAAGGGAGCCACTCAGTGCAGCCTTTGTATACCGCATATGAATCAGTATAGATGTAAACAGGAGAAGTGCTTTGTGCCTCACGCTGGAAAACACTCCAGAGGGCTATGAGTTCTCCTACCTGAGCGCTGCCCTCCCCTTCTGTGATAATCTTTTCACCAGATGAAATATGTAAGGCAGCCGCCTTATATTTCCAAATTTTTCCTTCCCGCTTTGAGGAAGCATCTGTAAACCAACAGTTTGCTGCTATTTCAGGTGAGAATGGTGGTGCTATTTTTATTACAGAAGCAGGTTTGTCTTGGCTACTATCCAGGCTCTCAGTGTCTTGTATTGCCAAGAATTTTGCAGCACCTTCTGTGACAGAAAAGCTATTGCAGTAATACTCTATTTGAGCATACCATTTCCTGACTGATGACTTTTGAGCTATGCCGTCAGGTGGAGGGGTCCCATTTGTGACAGCTTTAATTACCTTGAAGGGACCTCTCAAGATGATAGCTTGCTGCCGTGTGATTTTTTCTACTTCAATGAGAGCTAAGCTAACAACAAACAATCCTTTTTCCCAGGTAGTATATCTTTTTTCAGCATCTTTAAAACCACGGGAAAAGAAGCTGACAGGCCTTGTTGGACCCTCGGGACCTTGCTGCCAGATGTGTATTGATAGCCCTGAGGAGGCAAATCCCCATTCCACTTGAAAAGGGTCTTTAGGATGGATGGGCCCTAATGCCTGATGTGCAGTGGCTTCAAAAATCAATAACTGCAGTGCTTCCTCCTGAGAAGGAGTCCAATCCCATTTGATTCCTCTCCTCAGTAAATTGTAAAGGGGCCTAGCAATGATTGAGAAATCTGGGATGTGTTTCCTCCAGAATACTAACAGTCCTAAGGCTTGCTGGAGGTCTTTTTTGTTTTCAGGCATTTTCATCTGCTCTAGAGAAGTTAAAGTGTCAGGTGGGATGCATGTGCTGCCAGATCGCCACCAAATTCCCAGGAATTTTACTTCCTGAGAAGGCTTTTGAATTTTCTCTGAGGGGATCTTTAAATCAAGGCTCTCCAGATGAGAGATTATATTCTGCTGGAGATCCCCCACCTCTTTAATTTCCTCTCCTCCTACCAAAATGTCATCAATGTATTGGTACACAGCTACAGTGTCAGGTTTAGGTATTTTTTCTAATTCTTTTGCTAAAGCATGATGTGCTAGTGTTGGAGAGTGTTTGTATCCCTGAGGGAGTCTGGTGAATGTGTACTGCTGTCCCTCCCATGTGAATGCAAAGCGATCCATGTCCTCTGGCTGTATAGGTATCATGAAGAACATGTCTTTAACATCTATGGTTGCCATGATTGTGTGAGCCTTTTCTTGTATTGATGTTATCAGTTCAGCTAAATTTGGCACTGCTGCAGTCAGAGGATCAGTGTTGGCATTCAGCCTACGGTAATCAACCGTAAGCCTCCACTTCCCGTTGGGCTTTTGGACTGGCCACACGGGTGAATTGTATGGGGAGTGTGTGTTAATAATTATTCCTTGATCACGCAATTCCTGAATAACTGGTTTGATGCCTTCTCTAGCTCCAGAAGGCAAGGGATACTGTTTCACATTGATTGTTTTACTGTAAGGCAGTGCGGGTGTGGTCTGAAGCAGCCTAATGTTAAGTGGTGGAGTGCCAAAAGACCACAGGAAACCCTCAGTGTCTTCCCACTGCCTTCCTGAGAGGACATCCATCCCTAGCAGATTATTCGATATGTCCCCAATTACCATTTTGACAATCAATTGATTTTCTTCTCCAGGGAGTGTTACTTTGACTAAAGCAATGTTCATGGGTTCTATGGTTCCTAAAGCATTAAGAACGCAGCATTGCCTTTTTGTTGGAACAACTCCACACTTCTGGGCATCTCTATGTGTCAGTGCGGAGATCTGGGCTCCCATATCAACAATGTAGGTTACCAGGACTTTTTTGGGACCCGTTATTGCTGTAATTAACATGTCTCCTGATTTATTTTTTGTGAGCCTCCGTAAGTAAACCCAACCTCCACCCCTTCGCTCACCTGTAAGCGGTGGAGATATTAGTTTCCTGAAAGCTCTGTTGGTGAAGATTCACTGTTTGTGTTTTGGGGCACGGGCGGGTGGGCAGTTATGTTGCTTAGATTGTGTGAAAGAAGTTGCGAAAGAGTTACTTCCGGCTTACTGCTGGTGCTTTTCAGGAGACACCCAGCCAGGGTTTCACTGTCCAAGTTCTGTGAAAGAAGCTGAGAAAGAGTTAATTTTGGCTCACTGGCTGTGTTCTGTGGGAGAGGCTGAGATGTAACCTCACTGCCCAGGTTCCGAGGAAGAGACTGTGAGAGGGTTAACTTTGGCTCATTGCCTGTGTTCTGTGTGAAAGACTGTGATGTACTGTGTGTACTGAACTGTGTATTGGTAGGAGTGTTTGCTAATTTCTGGTGAGGGAGGGGGATCGGGGCACTGGGCTGGGTATTTGTTCTTCTAAAATTCCAGTTAGTTATGATTTTCTGCAATTTTTCAAGTGGTAAACCATCCATTATGTCCCGGGGAACCCCTTTCTTTATTCCCAGCATCCACCAGCGTTGTCTGTTGGAAATCTGTTTTCTTGGTTCTATGTTTTCAGTGTTAGGGGTTCCCATAAACCGGACACCTTTTGTTTTTTCAGATTTTTCTTCCAGGGTTTTTACAGGCCCATACTGTCTACAATAGTTTATTAAATCAACTGCTACCTCACCCCATGTCCAAGTCTTGCGGTTGCTGCTAGATGTGTCAGATGGTGTTGTGGGAGCCTGTGTTGGTGTGTAGGGTGAAGGTGCAGTGTCAGTGGACTCAGACTGATCAGTGGAGTTGTTAGGAAGTCTTTCTAATCTATCTATTGGGCTTAGAGCCATAACTGTTTTCTGAATAGTGATTGCGGTTGATTTCAGTGTTTCTGGAAGCCCACGAATTAAAGGGGTCATAATTTCAGGCTTCACAGGCAATTGCATTGGGGATTCAAAGCCAGGAATTAATTTTTTCTCATGAATCATTTGCAAACATGCAGCTTTTTGTACACTTTCTAGGATTTGGTCAGGGGTAGTGGCAATTGCTAAGGGATCACCCCTTTCCAGGGGATTTATTCCCCTGGCCCAATAGGCTGCACGTTGTGTTAGAGACCAGGAGTCACGCTTATCTCCTGTTGTTAGGAAAACACCGTGTCCCCAGTACCCACTGGCTTCTTGTTCAGTTAACTTAATCTGGTCTCCGCCAGTGAGGGACACACGGAACACATATTCTGTTTCTGATTCGTGGGGGAGGCGATCTAATTCCTTTTTCAATTTGGCTAATTCGGTAGCGCTGAATGGTGTTTGTTTGGTTGTTATGTGGGGATCCATGTCTTCATCATTAATGTAATTATATTCAGTTTTAATAAAAGGTCTCAAATGAGGACAACAATTTTCCCCACAATTTTTAGCTGTTTCAGATTCTTTTTGTTTTGCTGCCTCCAGTTCTTTGTAAGGATAAATCTTTTTAATGCAAGGTGTTACTTTTTCTTCCTCCTCTGTAGAGGAGTTGATTTTGTGTATGGCTTTGGTGTGTTCTTCCCTAAGGGCAGCTCGCAGTGTGTAAATTTCATTTCTGTCCTCATTTAACTGTTTTTGTAAAATTTCAACCAAATTTTTGAAGGGAATCTATAATTACCATTTCCTCAGTTCTCCGTTTACAGCGGTTTTCTATGGCTGCAGTAAGACATGCTCCAAGAACTGAGCAAAGAATGTTTTTATTTTTACCCATTTTGAATTTTGATTCATGTTGCAGAGAACATATTCTATCAATGACATTTTCCAAATTAAACCAATTGTTCTCTGCCCAAGTTTCTCCGCCAGATGACGGTTTGGCATGGTATTTAGCAAGCAACGTGTAAAAGTCAGCTTTTGCTTTAGGATTGAGATTTTCACTCATTTTGTGTGAAGGGACTAGGACTATACCAGGGAGCTGATTTGCGAACTCAAGTTACACAATCATACAGACTTTTATTCCACTCTGTCTCCCTAGATAGCTGAAGAAATCAAATCTGTCTGGAAGGCACTGTTTTAATTGCTTCAGTTTGTCCCTTCCTTTCCAGACAGTCCAGACACACTTACACACACACACAAATGTTTTCTCTGTGAGGGGACCAGAAACCTAGAACAGGGAAAAAGCCACTCAGCCTTCGCTGTGCCACCCCTCGCTCCCTGTGTAGGTGAAGGGACAATATCTGTCTAAAAGGCACAGCTTAATTACTTCAAGTCTGCCCCTTCCCTTTTAGACAGTCCAGGTACACAAAATACAGCAGTAAAAACAGTAACAGGTTCAAATTCAGCTCAAAAACAACAGTAACGGGTTCAGATTCAATTCAAATACAACAACAACAACAGTATCAATATCAGTATCAATATCAGGAACAGCATCAATATCAGCATCAGGAAAAATATCAGTGTCAGTGTCCGTGCCGGTAAAATCAGTAACAGAAGTGACAGTAACAATTTCCCCTGCTTTTGCACCAAAAAATCTTTTTGTGTCGATTCCGGAGCCTGTGTGCTCAATCGAGCGTGAGATTAGGCTTTGGCGTGTATAGTTTGCGAGAGGTTACAAACTACACAAAACCTGCAAAATCTCACTGGCTGCTGGAATCCTGTCCGTGACGCCAATTATGTGAAGGTCCGCCCGAAATGAACGGGTGACGAATGATTTTTGGGTGCAAAAATAACCAACAAGAGGCACAGGGGTTTTGCAGTAACAAATCAACAAGGTGCAATTTTATTGATTATAACCACAGCTGAATATGCGTTTGGTTAAGGGATCCGGGAAGAGAAGGGTAAGACAAGGAAAAAGGGAGGAAAGAAGGTCAGGGAATGGGGTATAGCTACCAAAACGTGATGTCTTCGGGGTCCCGCCGCCGAAACTCGCTGGTACACGTCTTGGGGAGTACTCAAAGGACAGTCGGATCGAACCCCAATATATATACTGTTCTTGGTTGGGGGAAGGGTGGCTGAAATTAGGTTTCCATGGAGGGGAGAAGTCCATTGTTTTCATGGCCGAATGCTCACAGGTCTCTGGAAGGAGGTTGCCAGGGGGGTGCCATGGGGGGGCGATGGGGGTTCCAATGGGGGGCCAAAGGGGTTCTTGGTTCTTTGATGAGGGGATTCGCATCTCGGTTGGTCCATCACGGTGGTTTAAAACAGGCAAGAGGGGTCTTCTTATGGAGCGGGGGGGGGAGCCACCCCAGAGCTCAGTCCAGCCAGGCCAGGAGTTGGGAAGAAAGTCCAGTTCAATTGTCCAAAAAAGAGCAGCATGCCCCCTTCGAGTACAGCATGGCGTATTCTGCAAACATCGCTTGTGAACATACTAGATAAGCAGGAGACTTTCTTTTCCAACCGGCTCAGAAGTTTTAACCCTTCGGCAGTCTTTTCTCATGACAATTGTGAGGCAAAAAATGAAGGATTTTCGGGTGGACTTCTACACAGGGCTCCAAGCAGGTATGGGCGGGGCTCCATGTTTAAGGGGCGGGGCTCCATGTATGAGGGAAGGGGCTCCATGTGTGTGGGGCTGGGCTCAAGCCAGTGATGGGCGGGGCTCCATGTGGGATGGGCAGGGCTCCATCCAGTGAGATCAGGGCTCCATGTTCAAGGGGCGGGGCTCAAATTGTAAGGGGAATGGCCCCATGAGTGAGGGAAGGGGTTCCTTGCGTGAGGGGCGGGGTTCCAGGCTGTCAGGGGTGGGGATCCTGTAAGTGAGGGGCGGGACTCTAGGCAGTGATGCGTGGGGCTCCATGTGTGAGAGGCAGGGCTTCAGGCAGTGAGGGGCGGGGCTCCATGTGTTAGGGGTCGGGCTCCTGGAAGTAAGGGGCAGGGCTCCATGTGGGATGGGCCGGGCTCCATCCAGTGAGATCAGGGCTCCATGTTTGAGGAGCAGGGCTCCAATTGTAAAGGGCATGGCCGCATGAGTGAGGGAAGGGGTTCCATTCGTGAGGGGCGGGGTTCCCGGCTGTCAGGGGTGGGGATCCTGTCAGTGAGAGGCGGGGCTCAAGGCAGTCATCGCCGAAGCTCCATGTTTGAGGGGCGGGGCTCCACGCGGTGAGGGGCAGGGTTCTAGGCAGTGATGGGCGCGGCTCCATGTGTTAGGGGCAGGGCTTCATGCAGTGAGGGGCAGGGCTCCATGTTTGAGGGGCAGGGCTCCAATTGGGAGGGGCATGGTCGCATGAGTGAGGGAAGGGGTTCCATTCGTGAGGGGCGGGGTTCCCGGCTGTAAGGGGTGGAGATCCAGTCAGTGAGGGGCGGGGCTCTTGGCAGTGATGGGTTGGGATCCATGAGTTAGGAGTCGGGCTTCCGGCAGTAAGGGGCAGGGCTCCAGAGTTCCTTTGCCTTGGATGTTTGGATTTGATCTCTAGGCTGTGTGCTGTTATTTTGATTGTGTCCAGGAAAAATTGATGTGAGTAAATGTCGAATTATGGTATGCTTTGTTGTGTTGAGAAAAGTGAGCACTTTGAGAAATATGCCCTTTCCCAGTGATTTTGTGTGGTGATTTTCTTCTGCTGCATTGTGGTAATTTGATTCTCAGATTGTATAGTACTGTTTGTGGAGATTTTAAGATTTCGTTGCAACAAGAGCAGCATCTTACACAGGAGAACTATAGTACGGTGATTTAGGCTTAACTGCGATAAAGCGAGTTAAAGGAATTCCAAGAATTCTCCCCCTCAGCAATTCAAGCCTTGGCTCTAGTGAATTTGAGATAAAGGGGGGGTGCGGGTACATGTGTCTGTGTCTGTGGGCATATCAGAGTTTCGGCTGTGACTAGCACAGCCTTTTTGCAAAGTCGTAAAACAAGTGTAAGTAGACACAGTGCTTAATTAAATTGTGCAAGAAGAGAACTAGAAAATACTGATATTTTGTTTGATCAGAACATAGTGTTTATGTCACGTTTTTGATTAGCATGCTGTGTGAGGTGACAGTGGCTGTCCCCTGGGCACAGGGACAGCTCTGGCTGCCCCGTCTCCCCAGGGAACACGGAAATGGCCTGTGGGCAAAAGCTGGATGTGCAGGTATTATTGCAGTGCGGTGTTTATGAGAAACACTGGTATTGCGGTTTTGCTGTTCTGATAAATGTCAGGGCACCTGCCCCGAGTGCAAATTAGAGGTTTCTGGTCAAGCGGATTCAGAACCTAAGGTCTTAGAGCTTGTGTGTGGGAATCACATCTGATACCTGCCACCTGGAGCTGTGTGTGTGTAGGAGGAAAACTGAGAAACTACTGTGAAGGTCTGTAAAAAGGTTTGAGTGGAAGCAAGATAGGGCAGGGAGAAAGAGGTAATGAGAACTGACCAGAGCAAAGAGGTTCCTAAATTAGCCCTTTTGGGAGGGGCTCACTGGGAGAAGGCTGCCAGTAGGAGCAGCTGAGAAAATAAAAAGATTTATAATACTTCATTGCAGTTAGTACTGTTTTAAAATAGGAAGATAAGTGGGATGGGGTTTTTGCATGCTGAAATGTCCTTTTGTTTTAAGAAATCACCCAGAATGGCAAAGAGACTGTAAGATCAGACCGCCCTCTGGTCTTGGCCCTTGAAAAGGAAAACAAGGCAAAGAGAAAGCAAATCAAACATGTTGTTCAGCATGCAGCATAAGATTGCAACGTATGAAATCAAGCAAAGATTATCATGCTGAAATGCAAAGCAATCACAGTTCACAAAATGAGTACATATGATTTGCTAAAGGCTCCTCCCAAGGTAAGGGAGGAAGGGTAAAGATGACCTCCCCAAAAGGGAAGAATTTTTGTCGACACATGGGTCATATATTCAGTTTTAAATAAAGCTTTAGTACCTGTGGAGAATGTTTATGTTGTAGTGTGGGGAATGAACAAACTGGCCAGTCTGAGAAGGCATACTTGTGCAAACCTTTAAAGTAACATGTGTACTATGTGTACCTAAAAGCTTTTGTACAATTCGCTCAATTTGCTAAACACTGTCAAATGAGAAAGTTTACTCTGGAGGCAAATGATATAAAGAGGTTAGGCTTAACATTAACAGACACTGAAATTAAAGACATTAGTAAGGAGATATTAGAATAGGTAAATAAGTGTTTTCAAGGGTAAGGGCCTCTGCTGTACCAGAGAGAGTGAAAGATTCCCCCCCATAGTAATCAAGCTTAAGGAAAGAACACAACTAGTGAGAACTGAGTAGTACCCTCAAAAGGAAGATAAGGAAGGAATCAGCCCAATAACTGATAGTACTGGATTAAGGGCTGTCAATAAGATAACACAGACTTTATACCCTGTGGTAGCAAATCCATAGACTTTACCAACTTGTTTAACACCTGAGCTAACCTGGTTCACTGTTTTAGGCCTAAGAGATGCCTTCTTTTGCCTCCCTACCCACGAAGCCAGCCAGAAAATTTTTGCATTCAAACACAAGCTCACATAGTCCATGTGCCTGAAGGCTTCAAGATTCCCCACTCCGATTGGAGAACAGCTTGCAAAGACCCAGAGTCCCAGGAAGCTCCACAAGAGGAAAGGAGGCTGTTGCAGTACCTGGACGATCTTCTAGTAGCTACTCGGACGAGGAAAGCAGGAGAAGCCTGGATGGTAAGCCTTTTGAATTTCCTAGGACTCCAAGGACGCAGAGTCTCAAAGAAAAAGGCACAGGTAGTGAAACAGAAGGTAATCTACCTGGGATAAGAAGTGAGTGCGGAGCAGCAGACTTTAAGGCAGGGAAGCCATATGCCAAACCCTGAAACCCCAGATAATGAAGGAACTCTGAACCTTCTTAGGCATGGCAGGGTAGTGCCAGCTGTTTACAATTATGGACTGTTCGCCAGACCCCTCTATGCTCTTATTGCCAATGGAAACTGAGATCTCCAGTGGACAAAAGACGCCACACGGGCCTTTCGCCAGCTAGAGAGAGTGCCCTCATGTCAGCTCCAGCTTTGAAACTTCCAGATGTAAGTAAACCATTCTTTCTATTTTTCCACTCAAGGAACTGCCCTGGGAATATTGGCTCAGGACTTGGGCCCATACTGAAGGGCACTTGCTTACTTCTCTAAGCAACTAGATGCAACAGCCAAAGGATGGCCAGGTTGCCTCAGAGCTGTAGCAGCAGTTGTGCTGAATATGCAAGAGGCACGCAAGTTTACCCTGGGACAAAAATGACTGTGCTAGTGTCCCATACAGTGTCCGCAGTACTGGAAGTAAAGGGTGGCCACTGGCTCTCACCACAGAGGTTTCTGAAATGCCAGGCCATCATGGTAGAGCAATACGATGTAGAGATAATGGTGACTAATATTGTCAATCCAGCTTCTTTTCTCAGTGGAAATCAAGGAGAAGCAGTACACCATGATTGCCTAGAGACCATTGAAGCTACCTACTCCAGCCGCCCAGACCTAAAGGACACTCCTTTGAATGATGCAGAGACCTGGTTCACTGACAGGAAAGCGACATTGCAAAGTTCACCATGACTACCTGCAGAGAGGTAATAGAGTCTGGACCCTTACCAACAGGTACCTCTGCGCAGAAGGCTGAGATAATTGCCCTGACCCGTGCCCTGGAAAGGGCAAAAGGGAGGAGAATAACCATCTACACAGACTCAAGGTATGCATTTGGAGTCATACATGCACATGGAGCCATCTGGAAGGAGAGGGGACTGCTGACCTCACAGGGAAAGAAGAGACAATCCAGCTGCTGGAAGCAGTTCAGCTACCTGAAAAAGCATATTAAGGCACACCAGAGAGTGAGCTTAAAATTGGAGGAAAGAAATGAGCTGGCGGATGGAGAGGCAAAGAAAGCAGCAAAGGGTGAGGTACAGATTTTCCTCGAAGGTAAGCCATAATACAATAATACTAATCAAAAGAGACGTACAACTGCAAGGGGTGGGCTACCATTGAAAGAGAGCTAGCAATCCCTTCCCATTTTCGTGGTTACTAGTGAAGGAAGGGCACTAGAAAACACACTAGGGCCTAACTACTTAAAAGCCTTTTATAGAGTGTGGCTCCTTTCTCAAAATGACCAAGGCTACGAGTGATACTGTTGGAAAAGAAATGAAATTTAGCAAAATGTTTAATTATAGTGAGTTGTGTGTGAACTGGTTTGTTAAAAAGTAGTTTTGTAGCTGTTGAAAGTGTGTTGGGTTTTGTGTTTAACTTAGCAGGTAGTCTTAGGGATTTAATAAATATTTAAACCAGTGCAGGAAAGTAAGAATGCTAACTTGTCTGGAGGCAGCATACAATGCTCTTAGAATAAGATAAGCAGAAGATTAATGATCTTGTTTGTGAACCAAGGAATGTATCACAAGGGGTCTGTGACTAGGCAAGGGGAACGGGGAACTGTTTCTTAGAGACTAGGCAAGGGGAACGGGGAACTGTGTCTTGGAGACTTTGTTGTGAATCGCATGTATAAGAGGGAAGCACTCATATGTGAAATCGGGGGCTCAGATTTTTGGGACGTGAGTCCCCCCAGCTCCCCGGGCCCTTAATAAAGCACCCACAAAACTTATCTGAGTTTTGTGTCATTTATCAATCGGGCAACAGTTTTCTGGCGCCTGCGGCAGGACTCCGAGAGTTGCTGGGGCGGTTCGCGTCCCGATCCACTCCAAGCCGGCACCGAGCACTTCTCGGGGAGACATCCTTCGTGCCCGACCCCGCGCCTGTCGGACAACTGCCAAAGTAAGCCCGAAGGTGCTTTATATTGGAAAAAGGTGATAATTGGATTTGGATTTAGTAGTTGGTAAAAAAAGCCTAGGCTCCGGCCATAAGACGTCTAAGGACGCAGGACCGGAACTCGCCTCCTGTTTTTTTTTAGGGAAGGACGGCGAGAAGGTATATTGGTTTAAGGTATATTGGTTTATTGGGATTAAAGGTGGAATTAAAGGTTGTAATATGATGTCTTTTAAAACTTTTAAAACCTTAGTGCAAGCCAATGGTAAAATACCTGGAAATACACCATTAGGTTATATATTGAAACGGTGGAAAAGTGAGGGGTATTATAAGAATTGGATAAAAGTAAAATGATAGATTATTGTAATCATTGGTGGCCTGATTATGAGATTAGAGAAGCGAGATGGCCGGTGAATAGTACACTGGAATTGGGGATAATGGAATCTTTGATGCAATTTTTAAAGAGAAATGAGAAATGGGATGAAATACCATATTTGGATTTGTTTTTCGTTTTGTACCGGAAAGAAGAATGGCAAAAGGAGTGCGGTATTTTGGTTTTAGAAGTGAATTATGAGAGGGAGTGTGTGGGATGTAAAGAAAGAAAAGAGCATAATTTGTATCCTTCAGTCGAAGAAGATTTGTCTTATTGTATAGCACCTCCGAGGGTTCCAGTTGCTCCTAATGTGCCCCCTGCTCCCCCTGCGGATATAGCTATAAAAACGAGATCTAGTGAGAGTGATAGTGATGGTGGTGATGGTGAAAAGAATGAGAGTGTTAAAAGAACTCCGTTAGCAGGGCGGACTCGCAAGGGAAGGAAGGGGCAGAAGGGGCCACAGTTAATTGCGCCGTTAAGGGAAGCTGTGGGACCACAGGGAGAAAGGATACTTATAAAGGTGCCTTTCTCCCCCGGGGATTTAGTAATATGGAAGCAATCAGCGGGGAATTATCGGGAGGATCCTGAAAGGGTGGCAAGGGTGGTTAAAATGGTAATAAAGACTCAGAATCCGGACTGGAATGATTTACAGGTATTATTAGATACTATAATGGATTCCACGGAAAAGGAAATGGTTATTAGAGCCACTAGAGAAAAGGCTCGTGAGGAAATTTGGTTGAGACAACTAAATGAGACAGTTGATGAATTGGTACCAAGTGAGGAACCTAAATGGGACCCAAACTCTACGGGAGGAATAAGGGCTGTAAAACGATGTCAGGAATTGTTGGTGGAAGGAATTAAGACCGGAATACCTAAGACTATGAACTGGTCTAAGTTGTATTCGGTCAAGCAGGACAAGAATGAGTCTCCGTCTGCCTTTTTAGAACGATTAAAAGACATGGCTCGGAAGTTTACTAATTTAGATGTAGAGGATCAATCAGGAAAACTTCAATTGGCATTGTTGTTTATGGGGCAATCACAAGAAGATATTAGGAAAAAGTTACAAAAGCTGGAAGGAGAAGATACTAGGAGTTTGGATAAAATGCTGGAGGTAGCGTGGAAGGTATACAACAACAGGGAAAAAGAAACTGTAAAAAGAAAACAAGCTAGTATTCTGGCTGTAATGCAACAGGGGCAGGAGGAAGACCCATTAGGGGTCGAGGTCGGGGAGGAGCTAATCGCGGACAAAGGGGGTTAGCAAGAGGTCGGGGAGGATTTGGGTTTGCACCTAACATGGGGAGGTTAGATCCAAACCAGTGTGCATTTTTCTGACAATTGGGACACTAGGAAAATGAATGCCCGGGTAGAAGAAGTATGGGCATGGGAAACATAAGATTAAGGACAAGTCCAATGGGGAATGCTCCTATGAGAAAATTCACGGGAGGACCAGCAGAGGTCGCTCAAGCACTAGTTTTAGGAAACTATCAGAATCAAAGCTGACTAGAAAAGGATTTGAGGGTAGTTTTAGAGATAGATGGAAAAGATCAAGAATTTATAGTAGACACTGGAGCTACGTATTCTGTCCTCAATAGACGATTGGGACCTTTGAGTGACACAACGGTACAAGTGGTGGGAGCAACAGGGAAGCTAGAGGAACAACCATTTTTACAACCTTTAAATCTTAAGTTTGAGGGGAAATAATTAGATGACCAATTTTTGTATATGCCAAACTGCCCCACACCCCTTCTTGGCAGAGATCTGTTGTCCCGACTTAATGTGAAAATAATATTTGAAGGGGGAAAGGTGAAATTGGAAATACCTGAGGAACAAATAGCAGGCATTTTTGTGATCAAAGAAGTGGATGCCTCTCCTATTCCAGAAGAAATTGAGCAGGCTGTAGTACCCTGCATATGGGAGTCAGGGGTCCCCGGAAAATCTAAAGCTGCGCAGCCAGTAAAGGTGGAACTAAAGGAAAGAGCCTGACCAGTGAGGATAAAGCAATACCCCTTGAAGCTTGAGGCAAGGAGGGGAGTAGCCCCGTTAATTAAACAATATTTGGTTCAAAGAATATCACAGGAATGTGAATCGGAGTATAATACTCCAATTTTTCCAGTAAAGAAACCTAATAGTAAGTACCGTTTGGTACAGGACTTAAGAGCTATTAATGAAATAGTGAAAGACATACATCCAGTTGTTGCTAATCCTTATACCTTGTTAACATCTGTATCGGAAGAGTTTAAATGGTTCTCAGTGATTGACCTTAAAGATGCCTTCTTCTGCATCCCACTGGCAGTAGAGAGTAAGAAATATTTTGCCTTCGAGTGGGAGAGTCCTGATTTTAAGAGAAAGAAGCAGCTTACGTAGACAAGACTCCCACAGAGATTTAAAAACTCCCCTACTATTTTTAGAAACCAACTGGCCAAGGAGCTGGAGGAATGGAAGATAACCCAGGTAACAATATCCCCATCCTTGTATGTAGTCCTGCAGCACGTAGACGACACCTTTCTGGCTACTAAAGAAAGGGAAATGTGCGTGGAATTGACAATTAAATTACTCAACATGCTTGGCCAAGCAGGGTATCGCGTTTCTAAGGAAAAAGCTCAATTGGTCAAAAATAGCGTTATTTACCTCGGTTGTGAGATCACACAAGGGCAGAGACGTTTGAGAGTAAACCGAATAGAAGCAATATGTGCTATTCCTTTGCCTCATAACCATCAGGAATTGAGATCTTTTCTAAGAATGGTGAGATAGTGTTGACTGTGGATCATGAATTTTAGTCTCCTAGCCAAACCACTGTATGAGGCCTTGAAGCAGCATCAGTTAGAGTGGACGACACAGCAAAAGAAGGCCTTCCAGGAATTGAAGCAGGCACTAAAGGAGGCTCCAGCCCTAGGACTCCCTGACCTGACCAAGGAATTCCAGTTGTACGTGAATGAGAGGCAAAAACTAGCATTGAGGGTCCTCACCCAGAAGGTGAGATCCTAGAAGAGGCCAGTGAGATACTTCTCTAAACAACTGGATTCGGTAAGTTCCGAGTGGCCCTCATGTTTACGAGCCGTGGTGGCAACAATAATTCTTATTCAAGAGGCCCGGAAATTGACTTTGGGGGCAAAATGAAAGTGTTTGTTCCCCATATGGTCATGGCCGTTTTGGAGCAAAAGGGGGGTCACTGGCTATCATCCAGTCGAATGTTGCAATACCAGGCTATCCTGAGAGAACAGGATGATATTGAAATAAGGACTACTAATCATGTTAATCCAGCAGAGTTTTTACGCAGTGACCAGGAGGCTGGGGGACTGGTGCACGATTGCGTAGAGGTAATTGAACAAGTATATGCCAGCAGACCCGACCTAAAAGATGAACCATTGGAAGAACCTGAATGGGAACTATACAATGATAGATCCAGTTTTGTCGAGAATGGGACTCGCTATGCCGGGTATGCAGTGGTAACATTAGATCAAGTAATAGAGGCAAAGGCTTTGTTACCGGGAACTTCGGCCCAGAAGGCAGAGGTGATTGGACTCACCAGAGCCCTGTATTTGAGCAAGGACAAAAGGGTTAATATCTGGACAGATTCTAAATATGCCTTTGGTGTGTTTCATGTACATAGGGAGTTATGGAAGGAAAAGGGGCTTTTGAATTCACAAATTCACAGGGAACCAACATCAAGCACCGGGAAGAAGTGCTACAGCTACTGGATGCGGTACACAGTCCCAAAGCAGTTGCAGTAATGCATGTTAGAAGACATCAGACTGCGGAAGGAGACGTTGACAGAAGAAATCCATTTGCTGATGTTACAGCACGGCAAGTGGCACGGGAAGTATGGACTCAAATAGCATTGATACCGGTAAGAACAAATCCGGCTACCCCATACCTGAATCAGGAGCCCAAATATTCAATAGAAGATAGAAAACTAATAAACTTGCTAAGAGCACAGAGGAATCAACTTGGGTGGTACGTTACACCAATAGGACAAATAGTAGTACCTACCAGCATAATGAAATTTATTTTAGAATCAGAACATAATAAATGTCATTGCGGGGCAGAAGTATTGGTAAAATTTTTGTAGAATGAAATAATCTCTAATCAGATGTTAACAATGGCAAAAAGAGTTAATGCAATGTGCCCGGTATGTTTGAAAAATAATCCAGTAGTTAGGAGACAAATACAAATAAGAAAGTTGCAAGTCGGACCACAACCGGGAGATTACTGGCAAGTTGATTTTTCTGAATTGCCTAGGGCACAGGGATACAGATACTTGTTAGTGTACGTATGTACGTTCTCAGACTGGCCAGAAGCTTTTCCATGTAGAACTAATCAGGCTAAAGAAGTGGTAAAAACCTTGTTAAAAGAAATAATACCAAGATTTAGAGTACCTTTAAGATTGTCATCAGATAGGGGTCCGCATTTTATTGCCGAGGTAGTGCAGAAATTAGCACGACTGTTAGATATAACCTAGAATTTGCATACCCCCTGGAGACCTCAGTCTAGTGGGCAAGTAGAAAAGATGAATCAAACCCTGAAAGGACAAATCAAAAAGATTTGCCAGGAAGCTAAACTGCACTAGCCTCAAGCTTTGCCTTTGGCCCTACTCAGGATTCAAATTAAACCAAAGGAAAAGGTAGGCGTAAGTCCATATGAGATATTATATGGCAAACCATATCATGCAACTGTATTAAAAGGGGACGTACATGTGAGTGGGGACCAGGCGATTGCAGAGTATGTTATGTCACTTAATAAGATCTTGAATTCTTTAAGAAATACGTTACAGTGGAATAGACCGCTCACGCTAGAGAATTCTGTCCACGACATCCAGCCTGGGGACCAGGTGTACGTCAAGAAGTGGATCACAGATCCGCTACGAGAATCATGGAGCAGACCCCACCAGGTGATGATGACGACCTACACGGCAGTGAAGGTCCAGGAGATAGATGCTTAGATCCATTACACCAGGGTAAAGAAGGCACCGTTCCAATGAGAAACCCAGATAGTGTCTCCAACCCGGATGATCTTCCGCGCAAAGCCGCCTTCTTAATTATATTACTGCTAGTGATCATGAGACTAGTACCCGTTCAAGAGTCTACTCTAGTACAGGTTGAAGAAACAAAGGTTACCGTCATAGAAGAGATGGATGTTCAATTAACTTGTGTTATATTTGACAGCCAGAAAGTTGAGGCCGGTAAAGTTATTGCAATATGGCAACGGGAGGCTGAAAGAAGCTGAGGCAAGATAGGAGTCAGTTGGGATCAAGATAAACAACAAGGAAACACGGTACTGAATCTTACCAAGGTAACCACAAACGATACGGGAGAATATACATGTTTGGTCAAAATACGGGATAGTTTTCATTACAAAAGAGTGAGTATGAGGGTTTTGCCATAGACAGGGGATCGTGCTGAAAACATAAAGGTTAATCCAGTATCAATGGCAGTGGACATGTGGGATGGGCCACCTCTCAGAATAAATTGTTCCTTCCTAGTAAGATCAAGATATCAAAGGAACCTTTGGGTCAAATAGTGGAAGCAAAATAGAGAACTGACCTAGGACAGAATAGAAGACAGGACCAGTTGGTGGGGGAAAGAAGGCAAAGGTTGTGGGTAGTCAAATGTCACTAATCCTAGAATAAGAAATGCATAGTGGAGGCATGACAGAATGATGTTATCCTTACAGAGACACAGTAGAAAGAGTAGACAGGAAGCTAATGATACAATAGAACGAAATACTGAGCAGGAAAACTTAGTGGTAAGATTAATCAGAGATTTTGAGATCATGCAGAATGGGACTAAAATAACAGCTTGCCTGCCATTACCACAGGCTGCAGGTGAACCAATTCCCTGGAGAATAATACCAGTAACCAAAATGCCTGAAACATTCAAGAATGTTTCATGGTCCTGCCAGTCAGTTCCCAAACCAGTAGATGTATAGAGAGATTTGTGTATGACCATTCAAGCTATGACTAGAGAGGAATGTGAAAAGAAATCCAATAATTATGGTTAGATTCAAAATACCAGAAAGTGTTTAATTGCAACCCCAATAGATGAGCCATGCAATACAGTAAGAATAAGAACGAAATCCCACCGAAATGAGATGAGTTGTCAGAATGTCACACAGAATTTGGACGCCTGGAATAGTTGGAAGACATTATGGGGACCTAGTGTTTTGGAACACTATAATTACCTTAGAGAAGTACAATGGTGCATCCAATGGTCAAGAGTAAAGAATCAGTCACATTATAGAGCCCTTATCACGTCTACATCTTCCCGAGAGTTCAGATCGAAGAAAGAAGATTAGAATTGTACTGAAGTTTTTACATGTGATACACCAGAAGACCGAATCGGATTGGTACCGGTGAAAATAGCATTAAAGTGGAGATGCGAGTGTAAGAAGTATGATCACACAGTTAGCAGAGAGTCCATAGATGGACCTATAGATTGCAAATATACTACTGTGCACAGTCCTGGAAATCTAGTCTGAGTGTTGGGACACAGACAGTAGACCACACATTTACCTCTAGATAGATCAGTAACACAAATCACCCTAGGGGTTCCCACATTGTGTCCATACTAGAAACAGAATAGATTGATCCAAAGGAAAAGACTCAGAAAGAGAGAAGAATCCCTAGAGGAGCAGTGGCATGAACCTGGCTCAAGAGTACAATTTAGATAGATATTGGAGTCATTATTCCCTCCAGTAGCGACATATCGAAACAAGGAAATGCTCAACAATTTGTTAGGACAGACAGAAAAGTTGGCAGCAGCTACTAAGAAGAGATTTAAAGATCTAAATTTGCAATTGCAAGCTACATCAAGAATGACCCTACAAAATAGAATGGCATTGGATTTGCTACTGTTAAAAGAACATGGAGTTTGTGGTTACCTGAGTAAGAGAATAGATCATTGCTGTGTACACATTCCAAATGTTACACTTGAAGTTGAGAAAGATATTTCTCAACTGGCAGAAGTAGAAACAAAAACCAAGGAAATTGAAAAGGAAGCACAGCATAATTAGATAAGAGCAGTATTTGATTCTTTGGGGCTTCACCTGTCTGGCTGGATTACGTCTGCTATACAGTATGTACTAATGTTTTTAGTATTTTTAGTGACTATATAGATTGTATATAGATGCCTCTTAGGTGTGATCGAAAAAGAAAAGAAGCGATCTCTCCAGTTGCTGAAGGCGATGACCCGCAGGCGGCAGAATGAAGAACACTCCCCACCTCGTTATGAAGATGTTACTGTCAATACTGTTGATTGAGCATCCTTGCAGCAGGACTGAAAGATGCTCGAAAGAGGAGAAATGTTGGAAAAGAAATGAAATTTAGCAAAATGTTTAATTATAGTGAGTTGTGTGTGAACTGGTTTGTTAAAAAGTAGTTTTGTAGCCGTTGAAAGTGTGTTGGGTTTTGTGTGTAACCTAGCAGGTAGTCTTAGGGATTTAATAAATATTTAAACTAGTGCAGGAAAGTAAGAATGCTAACCTGTCTGGAGGCAGCATACAATGCTCTTAGAATAAGATAAGCAGAAGATTAATGATCTTGTTTGTGAACCAAGGAATGTGTCACAAGGGGTCTGTGACTAGGCAAGGGGAACGGGGAACTGTTTCTTAGAGACTAGGCAAGGGGAACGGGGAACTGTTTCTTGGAGACTTTGTTGTGAATCGCATGTATAAGAGGGAAGCACCCATATGTGAAATCGGGGGCTCGGGTTTTTGGGACGTGAGTCCCCCCAGCTCCCCGGGCCCTTAATAAAGCACCCACAAAACTTATCCGAGTTTTGTGTCATTTATCAATCGGGCAACAATACAGAGTGCATTGAAATGAAGTGTTGACTTTGAAGCAGTAATTTCCACAGGCTTTCTAGAACACACATCTGATTGAAAGAATCGTTGTATCGTTGTCAGGAATTTATAGCCATTATCACTCAGGTGAGCCGACAGTGTGATCCTTGCCTCCAGACTAACCCCAAAATACCCCCCCGGCCAAAACTCGGTCAGACTGGGAGAGGCCATGGGCCTGTACAGCAGTGGCAAATTAACTTTTCAGAACTCCCAAGGAAAGGGGGGTATCAGTATTTACTGGTATTGATAGATACATTTCCAGGGTGGCCAGAAACATTCCCCACCAGAACTGTCAAAGCTCAAGAGGTGACCAGATTATTTTTACAAGAAATAATACCACGCTTCAGAGTTCCAGCCACGATATCCTCAGATAAAGAATCACATTTCATTTCCAAAATAGTGCAACAGATTAGTAGCCATCTGGGCACAGATCAGGAACTTCACACCCCATACCACCCCCAATCAAGCGGCCAGGTGGAGAGAATGAATAAGACTGGGGCAAGAAGTTAATCTACCCCAGCCCAAGCTTTTCCACTAGCACTAATGCAAATTCAAACTAAACCTTGAGCTAAAGGAATGCTGAATCCTTTTGGAATGCCTTATAGAAGACCATATAGAATACAAGGGGTATGTCCAGAATGTCCACCTACATGGTGGCATTAAGCAAACAGCTCAGAGTAATTGAGAAACATGTGGCTGGAACTTGGAGCAGGGAGTTAGATAGCCTGGGGATGATATATATGTTAAGTCTCTTACAGAGAAGACTTCGGAACCACAGTGGGAGAGACCACTGCAAGTACTTCTCACCACCTTCACTGCAATCAAAATCAAGGAGCAGAATACCTGGATCCATCACTCTTGGGTGAAGAAGGCCCAGAAGCCCCTTCAGGAGTGACACCAGGAGACAATGAACTGAGACTAAAACTTACTCAGGCAAAATGAGTATATTGCGGTCGAGAGTAGTTCATACTTTAGTTTACAGGATTGTTTTGTATGGAATTATAACTGAAGTTTTAGAACTAGAGAGTACCTCTATCCAAAGCAATGCTGAATGGCCTTGGTCCCAGGCATTTAATCAGTCTACTGGATCCATAGGAAAACCTTCTGAGATAAAAGATTTAAACATATCTACTGCAGTAATCCACGAGAATCAGGTATGTGAGGAGCAAGAATGGCAGGAACAGGAACTGTGGACACTTCAAGGAACCAGAGGAGAGGAAATCAAAGTAGGGTGCAAGGTCATCAATAGGGTAGCAGCTTATGAGAGACCAGATGTAATTAGTGTCTGAACATCCCCTAGTATATATGAACACCAGGAAGTCTGTGATAACCTAAGTGAATCAGACTGTTGGTGTAATTTCACCTTGATACAGCCTGTAGAAGTGACCTGCCTTTGAGCTCGAATTACTATCAGACTTTCATTTGAATTCAAAGCGGACACTGCACTTTTTACCACAGCAGGGCCTTATACACCCCATACTAGTTCAGACTCTACCCATACTCAAAACTTGGACCTAACGTAGTAAAGAATGTGACTGAACAACACCTATTATTCAATCCAGAATGGTCTCTCAAATGTGTGGAGTTGATAATGCAAATTAACATCTCAAAAATCCAACCAGCCTGCTCCTCCTTCCTAAAAACTTCCTTTGAGGGCTGGACAACATGGTTACAAAAACAGGCATATCTCAGGAGCAGAACAAGAAAGGAAGGAGCCAGCTCTCCTGGTGCCAAAAACCAGGAACACCAAGAAATCAGTTTCCTTCGGTCATTTTCCAAGCTGGTTGGCTGAACATTCAGGCAATGGCTGGTAAAGGGTGCTGAACTGCAGGTGGTAAATTAACCCAAGCAAGGAAGGTGATTTTCTTTATTTATAGCTATCCCTTTTCCTACTGAGATTTGGATCAGTGATTGTCCCAGTCTGAGGCAGTTGGATTCTGCTTAAAAGAGGTAGAGAGAGAGACCCCCCCTCAGAGCTCAGCAGCAGGCTGTAGGATTTTGAGCATCACTTTTGTGCTGAGTGTTTCAAGTAGCAGAAACCTGATCCCAGTTTCTTCTGAGGCACTGCAATGAATTTAGGCTCTTCTCTTAGACTTCCCCTTCATTATTTACTTGAGGCTTGGACCTGAAGCTAGGGGCAAGGTGGGTGAGGTTTTGTAGACCAGGAGAGACGTTCCTGCTTGCCACACATCTGGGAAATCAGGTGCTTTGGAGGGGGAAGGAGATTCCCTGAGGTCTCTACATTTCAGAACAAACATCTGCCTCAAATATGACCTAGTGAGCCCAGCACATCCCTCTGGCAGGGAGGGATGGTCATGGACAGAAAGCAGTTCCTGTTCCCCATAACAAACATCTAACTGGCATATTAGGGACAGGATTAGGAGTTTTAAATGGAATTGATTCAGAAATACTGGTGAATAAACTGGCCACTGCAGCAGGTAGCCTAACAAAATTGAAGCAGCCTTTATAGTAATCTCTATTGGCATTAGGAACTAGCCAGTGACAGATTTCAAAAGTACTGCCAAAGTAAGGAAGTATGAAAAGGCCGGGGACCAAGACCACAAGTTGATAGTAGAAGCACTTAGTATAGTTCAAGATAATGTGTCTTTAGCTTTCAGTTGTATACAAGCACAGTTATGGATACAAGCAACAGCAGCTCTGATCATATGGGAAAGGGGTGAAGGTAATTTTCCAGCTGAAATTCAAGAAATTGTGTGGGATAATGCAATTGATTTTGAAAGGAAGTTTCAGTCTTGGTGGACTGTGGTGAATTTCACCTATGATCCTCTTTCTAATGTAGCAACTGCCTTTGTGCTTACCATATATAATGCCACTGTTTATGTTATCCATCCCACCGTTGCCCTAGGATTAAACCATGAAAAAACAATACTCTATCCTTCAGAACATAGAGTGTGGGCACGAAAGATGAATGGAGAGTGGCAGACAGTAAACTTGGAATCCTGCATTACTAGAGATCAAATGGGATTCATTTGTGAAAGCAATACTATTAATGCTCAGGATGTGTGTTTGGGCACTGAACAGAGTATTTGTCACTTTGAAATTCATCCAGTCACTGACCAGAAAACTGTGCTCGTATATACTGGAAAAGTGTGTATGCTTGAGAACTGCTTGTGCTGCTGTACAAATTGATAGCAATGATGTTATTCTGTCTAGTAGAAACCATTCTAATCTCTGTATTTGTAATTTTGTTAAGATTATTGGGTGTGATTTTTCGTATTTGGTACCAGTAACATCCCACCAGCTGATTAAAGCCAATTACACAATGTGTCACAGACTACCACCTAACCCTGCGGGATGAACCTTACATTGGTAAAACAATTAATTAAGCACCAAGACCTACTGGAAGGCTTGAAAGGAATCCAAGGAAGCGGAAAGAAAACCTTAAATACTGTCCAACATGATACAAAGGAGATAACCGGAGTTCTACAAAGAATAAAACAAAATATGGATCATCACTGGGGAGATGTGATCTTTGGTGGTTACCAACTACAAATGGAATCTTTAATAAGTTGTGCCACCCTATTGTAGTTTTACTAATATTAGTTGGGAAAAGGTTAGGATTATCTATTATGTTATTAATTTGGAACTGGAGAATGCTACAACGAATAGGTGTACTAACATCTTTGTCAAACATACATGGTGAAGCACTAAAAGACTCTTACTGTTGTGAAGGTCTTCATTAAATAAAAGAATTTACTTATTTCCTAGGAAAGGGGGGAATGAGACAGAGTAAAGATCCATTCTGAATTAGGTGAAGTGTCTAAGAAAGGTGAAAAGTCTGTAAGGCCAAAGCTGAAGGAAAAACTCGCATGCCGAGACAGCAAGGAGACAGAGAAAGAAAAACAGAAAAGACCACAAGGTCGATTTGCCCCCGACTTAGAAATTCCTTTGATAAAGAAGAACTGGTGCTAAATGTCACACGGAATGAATATGTATGAACTTATTGTGAAACTGTACGCATATGCATTTGGAAGGGGGATAAAAGAAGACCTGAGGTCTTCAGAGGTATGCATGCATTGTTGGGGGATTTGCGCCTCGTAATAAAAGCATACCCGGCTTTACAACTTTTACAAAGTTGTGAGGTTTCTTCTTTTCTCCGCAAAACACTAGGCAGTGATGGGCGGGGCCCCATGTGTTAGGTGTCGGGCTCCCGGCAGTAAGGGGCAGGGCTCCATGTGTGAGGGAAGGCGCTCCATGTGCATGGGGAAGGGCTACAGCCAGTGATGTGTGGGGCTCCACGTGGGATGGGCAGGGCTCCATGCAGTGAGGGGCAGGGCTCCATGTTTGAGGGGCGGGGCTCCAATTGTGAGGGGCAGGGCTCCATGAGTGAGGGAAGGGGTTCCATGCGTGAGTGGAAAGGTTGCAGGCTGTCAGGGGTGGGGATCCAGGCAGTGAGGGGTGGGGCTCTTGGCAGTGATGGGCGGGGCTCCCTGTTTCAGGGGTCGAGCTCCTGGCAGTAAGGGGCAGGGCTCCATGTGTGAGGGAAGGGGCTCCATGTGTGTGGGGCAGGGCTCCAGACAGTGATGGGCGGGGCTCCATGTGGGATGGGCAGGGCTCAATGCAGAGAGGAGCAGGGCTCCATTTTTGAGGGGCGGGGCTCCATGTGTGAGGGGAAGGGCTCCATGTGTGAGGGAAGGGCCTCCATGTGTGTGGGTCACGGCTCCAGCCAGTGATGGGCAGGGCTCCATGTGGTATGGGCAGGGCTCAAGGCAGTGAGGGGCATTGCTCCATGTTTGAGATGCGGGGGTCCAATTGTGAGGGGCAGGGCCCCATGTGTGAGGGTAGGGATTCCATGTGTGAGGGGCGGGGTTCCAGGCTGTCAGGCGTAGGGATCCAGTCACTGAGGGGCGGGGCTTTAGTAGAGTGATGGGCGGGGCTCCATGTGTTAGGGGCAGGGCTCCAGGCAGTGAGGGGCGGGGCTCCATGTTTGAGGGGTGAGGCCGCCTGTGTGAGGGGATGCGCTTAAGCAGTGGTGGGTGGATCTCCATGTTTGAGGGTCGGGGCTCCATGTGTGATGGGCAGGGCCCTATGAGTGAGGGAAGGGGTTCCATGCGTGAGGGGCCAGGATCCAGGGTGTCAGGGGTGGAGATGAAGTCAGTGAGGGGCGGGGCTCTAGGCAGTGATGGGCGGGGCTCCATGTGGGATGGGCAGGGCTCCATGCAGTTAGGGGCAGAACTCCATGTTTGAGGGGCGGGGCTCAAACTTTGAGGGGCAGTGCCCCATGCGTGAGGGAAGGGGTTCCATGCGTGAGGGGCGGGGTTCCAGGCTATCAGGGGTTAAGATCCAGTCAGTGAGGGGTGGGGCTCTAGGAAGGGATGGGCGGGGCTCCATGTGTTTGGGGCAGGGCTCCAGGCACTGAGGGGCGGGGCTCTATGTGTGAGGGGCGGGGCTCCATGTGGTGAGGGCTGGGCTCCATGTGTTAGAGGCAGGGCTCCAGCCAGTGATGTGCAGGCCTCCATGTGGGATGGGCAGGGCGCCATGCAGTGAGGGGCAGGGCTCCATGTATAGGGGCGGGGCTCCAATTGTGAGGGGCAGGGCCCCATGAGTGAGGGAAGGGGTTCCATGCGTGAGGGGAAAGTTTCCATGGCTGTACGGGGTGGGGATTCAGTCAGTGAGGGGTGGGGCTCTAGGCAGTGATGGGCGGGGCTCCATGTGGGATGGGCAGGGCTCCATGCAGTGAGGGGCAGGGCTCCATTTTTGAGGGGCGGGGCTCCAACTTTGAGAGGCAGGGCCCCATGAGTTAGGGAAGATTTTCCATGCGTGAGGGGGGGGATTCCAGGCTGTCAGGCGTAGGGATCAAGTCAGAGAGGGGCGGGGCTCTAGAGAGTTAGGGGCGGGGCTCGATGTGTTAGGGGCGGGGCTCCAGGAAGTGAGGGGCAGGGCTCTATTTGTGAGGGGCGTGGCTCCATGTGTGTGGGGCAGGGCTCCAGCCAGTGATGGGTGGGGCTCCATGTGGGATGGGCAGGGCTCCATGCAGTGAGGGGCAGGGCTCCATGTTTTAAGGGGCGGAGCTCTAATTGTGAGGGGCAGGGCCCCATGAGTGAGGGAAGGGGTTCCATGCATGAGGAGTGGGGTTCCAGGCTTTCAGGGGTAGGGATCCAGTCAGTGAGGGGCGGGGCACTAGGCAGTGATGGGCGGGGCTCCATGTTTTAGGAGCAGGGCTTTAGTTAGTGCGGGGCAGGGTTCCATGTGTGAGGGGCGAGGCCCCATATGTGAAGGGCAGCGCTTCAGGAAGTGGTGGGTGGGTCTCCATGTTTGAGGGGCAGGGCTCCATGTGGGAGGGAAGGGTCTCCATGTGTGTGGGGCTGGGCTCCAGCCATTGATGGGCGGGGCTCCATGTCCGATGGGCAGGGCTCCATGCAGTGAGGGGCAGGGCTCCATGTTTGAAGGGCGGGGCTCCCATTGTTAGGGGAAGGGCCCGATGAGTGAGAGAAGGGGTTCCATGCGTGAGGGGCGGGGTTCCAGGCTTTCAAGGGTGACGATCCCCTCAGTGTGGAGCGGGGCTCTAGGCAGTGATGGGAGGGGATCCATGTGTTAGGGGTCGGGCTCCCGGCAGTAAGGGGCAGGGCTCCATGTGGAGGGAAGAGGCTCCATGTGTGTGAGGCAGGGCTCCAGCCATTGATGGGCGGGGCTCCATGTCCGATGGGCAGGGCTCCATGCAGTGAGGGGCAGGGCTCCATGTTTGAAGGGCCGGGCTCCAATTGTGAGGGGAAGGGCCCGATGAGTGAGAGAAGGGGTTCCATGCGTGAGGGGCGGGGTTCCAGGCTTTCAAGGGTAAGGATCCACTCAGTGTGGAACGGTGCTCTAGGCACGGATGGGAGGGGATCAATGTGTTAGGGGCAGGGCATCCCGGCAGTAAGGGGCAGGGCTCCATGTGTGAGGGAAGGGGCTCCATGTGTGTGAGGCAGGGCTCCAGCCAGTAAAGGGCGGGGCTCAATGTGGGATATGCAGGGCTCCAAGCAGTGAGGGGCAGGGCTCCATGTCTTAGGGCTTGGGCTCCACTTTTGAGGGGCAGGGCCCCATGAGTAAAGGAAGGGGTTCCATGCGTGAGGGGCGGGGTTCCAGGCTGTCAGGGGTGGGGATTCAGTCAGTGAGGGGTGGGGCTCTTGGAAGTAAAGGGCGGAGCTCCATTTTTAAGGGGCCGAGTTTCAGGCAGTGACGGGCAGGGCTCACCATGTGAGGGGCGGGGCTCCATGTGGTTAGGGCTGGGCTAAATGTGTGAGGGGCAGGATTCTAGGCAGTGATGGGCGAGACTCCATGTGTTAATGGTCGGGCTCCCGGCAGTAAGGGGCAGGGATCCATGTGTGAGGGAAGGGGCTCCATGTTTTTGGGTCAGGGCTCCAACCAGTGATGGGCGGGGCTCAATGTGGGATGGGCAAGGCTCCATGCAGTGAGGGGCAGTGCTCCATGTTTGGGAGGCGGAGCTCCAATTGGAAAAGGCCGGGCCCCATGAGTGAGGGAAAGGGTTCCATGCGCAAGGGGCAGGGATTCAGGCTGTCAGGGGTGGGGATCCAGTCAGTGAGGGTCGGGGCCCTAGAAAGTGACGGGCGGGGCTCCATGTGTTAGGGGTCGAGCTCCCAGCAGTAAGGGGCAGGGCTTCATGTGTGAGGGAAGGGGCTCCATGTGTGTGGGGCAGGGCTCCAGCCAGTGATGGGCAGGGATCCATGTGGGATGGGCAGGGCTCCCTGCAGTGAGGGGTAGGGCTCCATGTTTGAGGGGCGGGGCTCCAATTGTGAGGGGCAGGGCTCCAGGCACTGAGGGGCGGGGCTCTACGTTTTAGGGGAGGGGCGCCATGTGGATAGGGCTGGGCTCCATGTGTTAGAGGCAGGGCTCCAGGAAGTGATGGGCAGGGGTCCATGTTTGAGGGGCGGGGCTCCATGTGTAAAGGAAGGGGCTCCACCTGTGAGGGGCGTGGATCCAGTCAGTGACGGGCGGGGCTCTAGGCAGTGATGGGTTGGGCTCCATGTGTTAGGGGCAGGGTTCCAGGAAGTGAGGGGCAGGGCTCTTTTTGTGAGGGGCAAGGCTCCATGTGTTAGGGGCAGGGCTCCAGGCATTGAGGGGCAGGGCTCCATGTTTGAGAGGCGGGGCTCCAATTCTGAGGGGCAGGGCCCCATGAGTGAGGGAAGGGGTTCCATGCACGAGGGGCAGGGTTCTAGGCTGTCAGGGTTAGGGACCCAGTCAGGTAGGGGCGAGGCTCTAGGCCGTGATGGGCAGGGCTCTATGTGTTAGAGGCAGGGCTCCAGGCAGTGAGGGGCGGGGCTCCATGTGTGAGGGGCGACGCCGCATGTGTGAGGGGCAGCGCTTCAGACAGTGGTGGGGGGGGCTCAATGTTTGAGGGGCGGGGCTCCATGTGTGAGGGAAGGGTCTCCACCTGTGAGGGGGGTGGATCCAGGCAGTGAGGGGCAGGGTTCTAGGCAGTGATGGGCGGGGCTCCATGCATTAGGGTTCAGGCTCCCGGCAGTAAGGGGCAGGGCTCCATGTGTGAGGGAAGGGGCTCTATGTGTGTGGGGAAGGGCTCCGGACAGTGATGGGCAGGGCTCCATGTGGGATGGGAAGGGCTCCATGGAGTGAGGGGCAGGGCTCCATGTTGGAGGGGTGGGGCTCCAATTATGAAAGGCAGGGCCGCATGAGTGAGGGAAGGGGTTCCATGCGTGAGGGGTGGGGTTCAGGGCTGTAAGGGGCGGGGATCCAGTAAGTGAGGGGAAGGGCTCTAGGAAGTGATGGGCGGGGCTCCATGTGGGAGGGGCAGGGCTTCAGGCAGTGAGGGTCAGGGCTCCATGTTTGAGGGGCGGGGCTCCATGTGTGAGGGAAGGGGCTCCACGTGTGTGGGGCGTGGATCCCGGCAGTGAGGGGCAGGGCTCCATGTTTTAGGGTTTAAGCTGCAGGCAGTAAGCGGCAGGGCTCCATGTGTGATGAAATGGGCTCCATGTGGGATGGGCAGGGCATCATGCAGTGAGGGGCAGGGCTCCATGTTTGAGGGGCGGAGCTCCAATTGTGAAAGGCAGGGCCCCATGAGTGCAGGAAGGGGTGCCATGCGTGAGGGGCGGGGTTCCAGGCTGTCAGGGGTAGGGATTCAGTCAGTGAGGGGCGGGGCTCTAGGCCGTGATGGGCGGGGCTCCATGTGTTAGGGGCAGGGCTCCAGGCAGTGTGGGTCAGGGCTCAATGTGTGAGGGGCGAGGCCGCATGTGTGAAGGGGCAGCGCTTCAGGCAGTGGTGGTTGGGGCTCCATGTTTAGGGGAGGGGCTCCATGCTTGAGGGAAGGGGCTCCACTGTGAGGGGCGTGAATCCCGGCAGTGAGGGGCAGGGTTCTAGGCAGTTATGGGCGGGGCTCCATGTGTTAGTTGTCGGGCTCCCGGCAGTAAGGGGCAAGGCTCCATATGTGAGGGAAGGGGCTCAATGTGTGTGGGGCAGGGCTCCAGCCAGTGATGTGCGGGGCTCCATGTGGGATGGGTAGGGCTCCATGCAGTTAGGGGAAGGGCTCCATGTATGAGGGGCGGGGCTCCTATTGTGAGGGGCAGGGTGAGACAGAGTAAAGATCCATTCTGAATTAGGTGAAGTGTCTAAGAGAGGTGAAAAATCTGTGAGGCCAAAGCTGAAGGAAGAACTCGCGTGCCGAGACAGCAAGGAGACAGAGAAAGAAAAACAGAAAAGACCACAAGGTCGATTTGCCCCCGACTTAGAAATTCCTTTGATAAAGAAGAACTGGTGCTAAATGTCACACGGAATGAATATGTATGAACTTATTGTGAAACTGTATGCATATGCATTTGGAAGGGGGATAAAAGAAGACCTGAGGTCTTCAGAGGTACGCATGCCTTGTTGGGAGAGCTTGCGTCCGGCGCGCGTCGTAAATAAACATACCGGGCTTTACAACTTTTATAAAGTTGTGAGGTTTCTTCTTTTCTCAGCAAAACATTATGGCGAGCCAAGGCAGGAGTTCTCTGTCCCTGCAGGGGCAGGGGGGATAGACGGACCTCCAAGGCGTGCCCTAGGATTTTTTCCTGGTGGGGCTCCGCTCGTCTCAACTTGCCACCTGCGAGGACAGACAAGGACCTGCTGGCCTGCGGAGGAAGATACGGTATGTTCTGATGAGGGGCCCCCGGGGGAGGGAAAGGAGAGCAAGGGAGTAAACCACCCAGAGACGTCTGGGTTCAGCTGATAGAGCAGCTGTATTAGAGATAGGGTTCATCGTTCTGATAGAGCAGACCGCAAGCGGTTCTAGGGGTGAGCCGGGTGAACCCGTGTATGTGTGTCTTGGGGGTTCATTGTTCTGATGGAGCAGAACTGCCGAGCCTGTGTGTGCTTTGTTTGTGTGTGTGTGATGTCCGGACACTGTGTTGCTGTATGGTTAATGTGTGCATTGTGTGGTCAGTGCACTGTGTTTCTAATCGTGGAAGTGTATAAGTGTATGGTGTATAAAAGAGAGTAAATCTACAGTGCCCTACAGTGCGGGGGGGTGAGTTCTACCCGTGTTTGAAGCAGCCGAGCGAGGCCTGAGGCACCGGCTGCAGCAGGCTGCGGGGACAGGGAGAGAAGTGCCCCGCGGAGAAGCGAGTGGGGGAACGTCAGTGATGGTATTTATCGTATTTAAATGTAGTGATTTGTGTAGATCTGGTACATTTTAACCGTGAGTATGAGCTCAGAGAGTTCCTTTGCCTTGGATGTTTGGATTTGATCTCTAGATTGTGTGCTGTTATTTTGATTGTGTCCAGGGAAAATTGATGTGAGTAAATGCTGAATTATGGTATGCTGTGTTGTGTTGAGAAAAGTGAGGACTTTGAGAAATATGCCCTTCCCCAGTGATTTTGTGTGGTGATTTTCTTCTGCTGCATTGTGGTAATTTGATTCTCAGATTGTATAGTAGTGTTTGTGGAGATTTTAAGATTTTGTTGCAACAAGAATGGCATTTTACATAGGAGAACTATAGTACGGTGATTTATGCTTAATTACGATAAAGCGAGTTAAAGAAATTCCAAGAATTCTCCCCATCACAGCAATTCAAGCCTTGGCTCTAGTGAATTTGAGATAAAGGGGGGGTGCGGGTGCGAGTGTTTGTGTCCGTGGGCATATCAGAGTTTCAGCTAAGACAAGCACAGCCTTTTTGCAAAGCAGTAAAACAAGTGTAAGTAGACACAGTGCTTAATTAGATTGTGCAAGAAGAGAACTAGAAAAGACTGATATTTTGTTTGATCAGAACATAGTGTCCATGTCACGTTTTTGATTAGCATGCTGTGTGAGGTGACAGTGGCTGTCCCCTGGGCACAGGGACAGCTCTGGCTGCCCCATCTCCCCAGGGAACGCGAGAATGGCCTGTGGGCAAAAGCTGGATGTGCAGGTATTATTGCAGTGCGGTGTTTATGAGAAGCACTGGAATTGCTGTTTTGTGTTCTAATAAGTGTCAGGGCACATGTAAATTAGAGGTTTCTGGTCAAGTGGATTCAGAACCTAAGGTCTTAGAGCTTGTGTGTGGGAACCACATCTGATACCTGCCACCTGGAGCTGTGTGTGTGTAGGAGGAAAACTGAGAAACTACTGTGAAGGTCTGTAAAAAGGTTTGAGTGGAAGCGAGATAGGGCAAGGAGAAATAAATAATGAAAACTGACCAGAGCAAAGAGGTTCCTAAATTAGCCCCTTTTGGAAGGGGCTCACTGGGAGAAGGCTGCCAGTAGGAGCAGCTCAGAAAATAAAAAGATTTATAATACTTCATTGCTGTTAGTACTGTTTTAAAATAGGAAGATAAATGGGATAGAGCTTTGTATGCTGAAATGTCTTTGTGTTTTAAGAAATCACCCAGAATGGCAAAGAGACTGTAAGATCAGACCGCCCTCTGGTCTTGGCCCTTGAAAAAGGAAAACAAGGCAAAGAGAAAGCAAATCAAACATGTTGTTCAGCATGCAGCATAAGATAGAAACGTATGAAATCAGGCAAGGATTATCATGCTGAAATGCAAAGCAATCACAGTTCACAAAATGAGTACATATGATTTGCTAAAGGCTCCTCCCAAGGTAAGGGAGGAAGGGTAAAGATGACCTCCCCAAAAGGGAAGAATTTTTGTTGACACAAGGGCCATATATTCAGTTTTAAATAAAGCTTTAGTACCTGTAGAGAATGTTTATGTTGCAGTGTGGGGAACAACTGAACAACTGGCCAGTCTGAGAAGGCATACTTGTGCAAACCTTTAAAGTAACATGTGTACTATGTGTACCTAAAAGCTTTTGTACAATTCACTCAATTTGCTAAACATTCTCAAATGAGAAAGGTTACTCTGGAGGCAAATGATATAAAGATGTTAGGCTTAACACTAACAGACACTGAAATTAAAGACATTAGTAGGGAGATATTAGAATAAGTAAATAAGTGTTTCAAGGATATGGGCCTCTGCTGTACCAGGGAGAGTGAAAGATGCTCCCCCATGAGCATCAAGCTTAAGGAAAGAACACAACCAGTGAGAACTGAGTAGTACCCTCAAAAGGAAGATAAGGAAGGAATCAGCCCAATAATTGATAGTACTGGACTAGGGGCTGTTAATAAGATAACACAGAATTTATACCCTGTGGTAGCAAATCCATATACCTTACTAACTTGTTTAACACCTGAGCTAACCTGGTTCACTGTTTTAGGCCTAAGAGATGCCTTCTTTTGCCTCCCTATCAACGAAGCCAGCCAGAAAACTTTTGCATTCGAACACAAGCTCTCATAGTCCATGTGCCTGAAGGCTTCAAGATTCCCCACTCCGATTGGAGAACAGCTTGCAAAGACCCAGAGTCCTGGGAAGCTCCACAAGAGGAAAGGCGGCTGTTGCAGTACGTGGACGATCTTCTAGTAGCCACTCGGACGAGGGAAGCGAGAGAAGCCTGGACGGTAAGCCTTTTGAATTTCCTAGGACTCCAAGGACGCAGAGTCTCAAAGAAAAGGCACAGGTAGTGAAACAGAAGGTAATCTACCTGGGGTAAGAAGTGAGTGCTGAGCAGCAGACTTTAAAGCAAAGAAGCCGTACGCCAAACCCTGAAACCCCAGATAATGAGAGAACTCCGAACCCTCTTAGGCATGGCAGGGTAGTGCCAGCTGTGGGTTTATAATTATGGACTGTTCGCCAGACCCCTCTATGCTCTTATTGCCAATGGAAACAGAGATCTCCAGTGGACAAAAGACACCACATGGACCCTTTGCCAGCTAGAGAGAGTGACCTCATGTCGGCTCCAGCTTTGAAACTTCCGGATGTAAGTAAACCATTCTTTCTATTTTTCCACGCAAGGAATTGCCCAGGGAATATTGGCTCAGGACTTGGGCCCATACTGAAGGGTAGTTGCCTACTTCTCTAAGCAACTAGATGCAACAGCCAAAGGATGGCCAGGTCGCCTCAGAGCTGTAGCAGCAGTCGTGCTGAATATTCAAGAGGCATGCAAGTTTACCCTGGGACAAAAATGACTGTGCTAGTGTCCCACACAGTGTGTGCAGCACTGGAAGTAAAGGGTGGCCACTGGCTCTCACCACAGAGGTTTCTGAAATGCCAGGCCATCATGGTAGAGCAAGACGATGTAGAGATAGTGGTGACTAATATTGTCAACCCAGCTTCTTTTCTCAGTGGAATCAAGGAGAAGCAGTACACCATAGTTGCTTAGAGACCACTGAAGCTACCTACTCCAGCCGTCCAGACTTAAGGGACACTCCTCCGGACGATGCAAAGACCTGGTTCACTGACAGGGCAAAGTTCACAGTGACTACCTGCAGAGAGGTAATAGAGTCTGGACCCTTACCAACAGGTACCTCTGCGCAGAAGGCTGAGATAATTGCCCTGACCCGTGCCCTGGAAAGGGCAAAAGGGAGGAGAATAACCATCTACACAGACCCAAGGAATGCATTTGGAGTCATACATGCACATGGAGCCATCTGGAAAGAGAGGAGACTGCTGACCTCACAGGGAAAGAAGAGACAATCCAGCTGCTGGAAGCAGTTCAGCTACCTGAAAAGGCATATTAAGGCACACCAGAGAGTGAGCTTAAAATTGGAGGAAAGAAATGAGCTGGCGGATGGAGACGCAAAGAAAGCAGCAAAGGGTGAGGTACAGATTTTCCTCGAAGGTAAGCCATAACACAATAATACTAACCCAAAGAGACGTACAACTGCAAGGGATGGGCTACCATTGAAAGAGAGCTAGCAATCCCTTCCCATTTTCGTGGTTACTAGTGAAGGAAGGGCACTAGAAAACACACTAGGGCCTAACTACTTAAAAGCCTTTTATAGAGTGTGGCTCCTTTCTCAAAATGACCAAGGCTGCGAGTGATACAGAGTGCATTGAAATGAAGTGTTGACTTTGAAGCAGTAATTTCCACAGGCTTTCTAGAACACACATCTGATTGAAAGAATCGTTGTATCGTTGTCAGGAATTTATAGCCACTATCACTCAGGTGAGCCGACAGTGTGATCCTTGCCTCCAGACTAACCCCAAAATACCCCCCCGGCCAAAACTCGGTCAGACTGGGAGAGGCCATGGGCCTGTACAGCAGTGGCAAGTTAACTTTTCAGAACTCCCAAGGAAAGGGGGGGTATCAGTATTTACTGGTATTGATAGATACATTTCCAGGGTGGCCAGAAACATTCCCCACCAGAACTGTCAAAGCTCAAGAGGTGACCAGATTATTTTTACAAGAAATAATACCACGCTTCAGAGTTCCAGCCACGATATCCTCAAATAAAGAATCATATTTCATTTCCAAAATAGTGCAACAGATTAGTAGCCATCTGGGCACAGATCAGGAACTTCACACCCCATACCACCCCCAATCAAGCGGCCAGGTGGAGAGAATGAATAAGACTGGGGCAAGAAGTTAATCTACCCTAGCCCAAGCTCTTCCACTAGCAATATTGCAAATTCAAACTAAACCTTGAGCTAAAGGAATGCTGAGTCCTTTTGGAATGCCTTATAGAAGACCATATAGAATACAAAGGGAATGTCCAGAATGTCCACCTACATGGTGGCATAAAGCAAACAGCTCAGAGTAATTGAGAAACATGTGGCTGGAACTTGGAGCAGGGAGTTAGATAGCCTGGGGATAATGTATATGTTAAGTCTCTTACAGGGAAGACTTCGGAACCACAGTGGGACAGACCACTGTGAGTACTTCTTACCACCTTCATTGCAATCAAAATCAAGGAGCAGAATGCCTGGATCCATCGTTCTCGGGTGAAGAAGGCCCAGAAACCCCTTAAGGAGTGATGCCAGGAGACAATGAACTGAGACTAAAACTTACTCGGGCAAAATGAGTATATTGCGGTCGGGAGTAGCTCATATTTTAGTTTGTAGAACTGTATTGTGTGTAATCATAACTGAAGTTTCAGAACTTGAGAGTACCTCTGTTCAAAGTAATGCTAAATGGCCTTGGTCCCTGGCATTTAATCAGTATACTGGATCCATAGGAAAACCTTCTGAGATAAAAGATTTAAACATACCTACTGTAGTAATCCACGAGAATCAGGTATGTGAGGAGCAAGAATGGCAAGAACAGGAACTGTGGATTCTTCAAGGAATCAGAGGAGAAGAAATCAAAGTAGGGTGCCAGGTCATCAAAAGGGTAGCTTATGAGAGACTAGATGTAATTAGTGTCTGAACATCCCCTAGTGTATATGAACACCAGGAAGTCTGTGATAACCTAAGTGAATCAGACTGTTGGTGTAATTTCACCTTGATACAGCCTGTAGAAGTGACCTGCCTTTGAGCTCGAATTACTATCAGACTTTCATTTGAATTCAAAGTGGACACTGCACTTTTTACCACAGCAGGGCCTTATTTTCTTTATTTATAGCTATCCCTTTTCCTACTGAGATTTGGATCAGTGATTGTCCCAGTCTGAGGCAGTTGGATTCTGCTTAAAAGAGGTAGAGGGAGAGACCCCCCCCAGAGCTCAGCAGCGGGCTGTAGGATTTTGAGCATCACTTTTGTGCTGAGTGTTTCAAGTAGCAGAAACCTGATCCCAGTTTCTTCTGAGGCGCTGCAATGAATTTAGGCTCTTCTCTTAGACTTCCCCTTCATTATTTACTTGAGGCTTGGACCTGAAGCTAGGGGCAAGGTGGGTGAGGTTTTGTAGACCAGGAGAGACATTCCTGCTTGCCACACATCTGGGAAATCAGGTGCTTTGGAGGGGGAAGGAGATTCCCTGAGGTCTCTACATTTCAGAACAAACATCTGCCTCAAATATGACCTAAACCTCTGTCAGATACACTTGTGAAGTGTGTCTGAATTTGCAGTGTGAGCCCAGCACATCCCTCTGGCAGGGAGGGATGGTCATGGACAGAAAGCAGTTCCTGTTCCCCATAACCAACATCTAACTGGTATATTAGGGACAAGATTAGGAGTTTTAAATGGAATTGATTCAGAAATACTGGTGAATAAACTGGCCACTGCAGCAGGTAGCCTAACAAAATTGAAGCAGCCTTTATAGAAATCTCTATTGGCATTAGGAACTAGCCAGTGACAGATTTCAAAAGTACTGCCAAAGTAAGGAAGTATGAAGAGTCCGGGGGCCAAGACCACAAGTTGATAGTAGAAGCACTTTGTATAGTTCAAGATAATGTGTCTTTAGCTTTCAGTTGTATACAAGCACAATTATGGATACAAGCAACAGTAGCTCTCATCATATGGGAAAGGAGTGAAGGTAATGTGAAGGTAATTTTCCAGCTGAAATTCAAGAAATTGTGTGGGATAATGCAATTGATATTGAAAGGAAGTTTCAATCCTGGCGGACTATGGTGAATTTCACCTATGATCCTGTTTCTAATGTGGCAATTGCCTTTGTGCTTACCATACATAATGCCACTGTTTATGTTATCCATCCCATCGTTGCTCTAGGATCAAACCATGAAAAAACAACACTATCCTTCAGAACATAGAGTGTGGGTACGAAAGATGAATGGGAAGTGGCAGACAGTAAACTTAGAATCCTGCACTCCTAGAGAACAGATGGGATTCATTTGTGAAAGCAATACTATTAATGCTCAGGTTGTGTGTTTGGACACTGAACAGAGTATTTGTCATTTCGAAATTCATCCAGTCACTGACCAGAAAACTGTGCTCGTATATACTGGAAAAGTGTGTATGCTTGAGAACTGCTTGTGCTGCTGTACAAATTGATAGCAATGATGTTATTCTGTCTAGTAGAAACCATTCTAATCTCTGTATATGTAATTTTGTTAAGATTATTGGATGTGATCTTTGGGTGGTCACCAACTGCAAATGGAATCTTTAATAAGTTGTGCCACCCCATTGTAGTTTTACTACTATTAGTTGGGGTAAGCTTAGGATTATCTATTATATTGTTAATGTGGAACTGGAGAATGTTACAACAAATAGCTGTACTAACATCTTTGTCAAAAGCACATGGTGAAGCACTAAAAGACACTTACTGTTGTGAAGGTTTTCATTAAGTTAAAGAATTTACTTATTTCCTAGGAAAGGGGGGAATGAGACAGAGTAAAGATCCATTCTGAATTAGGTGAAGTGTCTAAGAGAGGTGAAAAGTCTGTGAGGCCAAAGCTGAAGGAAGAACTCGCGTGCCGAGACAGCAAGGAGACAGAGAAAGAAAAACAGAAAAGACCACAAGGTCGATTTGCCCCCGACTTAGAAATTCCTTTGATAAAGAAGAACTGGTGCTAAATGTCACACGGAATGAATATGTATGAACTTATTGTGAAACTGTATGCATATGCATTTGGAAGGGGGATAAAAGAAGACCTGAGGTCTTCAGAGGTACGCATGCCTTGTTGGGGGAGCCTGCGTCCGGCGCGCGTCGTAAATAAACATACCGGGCTTTACAACTTTTATAAAGTTGTGAGGTTTCTTCTTTTCTCCGCAAAACAAGGGCCCCATGAGTGAGGGAAGGGGTTTCATGCATGAGGTGCGGATTTCTAGGCTGTCAGGGGTAGGGATCTAGTCAGTGAGGGGCGGGGCTCTAGGCAGTTATGGGCGGGGCTCCATGTGTGAGGGGCAGGGCTTAAGCAAGTGAGAGGCGTGGCTCAATTTGTGAGGCGCGGGGCCTCATGTTGATAGGGCTGGGCCCCATGTGGGAGAGGCCAGGCTCCAGCCAGTGATAGGCGGGGCTCCATGTTAAGGGGCGGGGCTCCATGTGTGGTGGAAAGGGCTCCATTTGTGTGGGGCCGGGCTCCATCCAGTGATGGGCGGGGCTCCATTTGGGATGGGAAGGGCTCTATGCAGTGAGGGGCAGGGCTCCATGTTTGAGAGGCGTGGCTCCAATTGTGAGGGGCAGGGCCCCCTGATTTAGGGAAGGTGTTCCTTGCATGAGGGGCTAGGTTCAAGTCTGTCAGGGGTAGGGATCCAGTCACTGAGGGGCGGGGCTCTCGGCAGTAATGGGTGGGGCTCCATGTGTTAGAGGCAGGGCTCCCGGCAGTAAGGGGCAGGGCTCCATGTGTGTGGGAAGGGGCTCGATGTGTGTGGGGCAAAGCTCGAGCCAGTGATGGGCGGGGCTCCATGTGGGATGGGCAGGGCTCCTTGCAGTCAGGGGCAGGGCTCAATGTTTGAGGGCCAGGGCTCCAATTGTTAGGGGAAGGGCCCCATGAGTGAGGGAAGGGTTACATGCGTGAGGGGCGGGTTTCCAGGCTGTTAGGGGTAAGGATCGAGTAAGTGAGGGGCGGGGCTCTAGGCAGTGATGGGTGGGGCTCCATGTGTAAGGAGCAGGGCTCCCGGCAGTAAGGGGCAGGGCTCCATGTGTGAGGGAAAGGGGCTCCATGTTTGTGGGGCAGAGCTACAGGCAGTGATGGGCAGGGCTGCATGTGGGATGGGCGGGACTCCATGCAGTGAGGAGCAGGGCTCCATGTTTGAGGAGCGGGGCTCCAATTGTGAGGGGCAGGGCCCCATGAGTGAGGGAATGGGTTCCATGCGTGAGGGGCAAGGTGCCAGGCTGTCAGGGGTGGGGATCCAGTCCGTGAGGGGAGGGGCTCAAGGCAGTGATGGGCGGGGCTCCATGTGTTAGGCGTCGGGCTCCCGGCAGTAAGGGGCAGGGCTCCATGTGTGAGGGAAGGGGCTCCATGTGTGTTGGGCAGGGCTCCAGCCAGTGATGAGCGGGGCTCCCTGTGGGATGGGCAGGGCTCCATGCAGTGAGGGGCAGGGTTTCATTTTTGAGGGGCTGGGCTCCTTTTTTAAGGGGCAGGGCCCCATGAGTGAGGTAAGGGGTTCCATGCGTGAGGGGCAAGGTTCCAGGCTGTCAGGGGTGGGGATCCAGTAAGTGAGGGGTGGGGCTCTAGGCAGTGATGGGCGGGGCTCCATGTTTAAGGGGCGGGGCTCCATGTGTGAGGAATGGGGCTCCATGTTTGTGGTGCAGGGCTCCAGCCAGTAATGGGCGGGGCTACATGTGGGATGGGCAGGGCTCCATGCAGTGAGGTGCAGGGCTCCATGTTTTAGGGGCGGGGCTCCAATTGTCAGGGGCAGGGCCCCATGAGTGAGGGAAGGGGTTCCATGCGAGAGGGGCGGGGTTCCAGGCTGTAAGTGGAGGGGATCCAGTAAGGGAGGGGCGGGGCTCTAGGCAGTGATGGGCGGGGCTCCATGTTTAAGGGGCGGGGCTCCATGTGTGAGGGAAGGGGCTCCATGTGTGAGGGGCGTGGATCCAGGAAGTGAGGGGCGGGGTTCTAGGCAGTGATGGGCGAGGCTCCTTGTGTTAGGGTTCGGGCTCCCGGCACTAAGGGGCAGAGCTCCATGTTTGAGCGGCGGGGCTCCATTTGTGAGGGGCAGGGCCCCATGAGTGAGGGAAGGGGTTCCATGCGTGAGGGGCGGGGATCCAGGCTTTCAGGGGTGGAAATCAAGTCAGTAATGGGCGGGGCTCCATATTTGAGGGGCGGGGCTCCACGTGTGAGGGGCGTGGATCCAGGCAGTGAGGGGCAGGGTTCTAGGCAGTGATGGGCAAGTCTCCATATGTTAGTGGTCGGGCTCCCGGTAGTAAGGGGCGGGGCTCCATGTGATTAGGGCTGGGCTAAATGTGTGAGAGGCAGGGCTCCAGCCAGTGATGGGTGGGGCTCCATTTGGGATGGGCAGCGCTCCATTCAGTGAGGGGCAGGGTTTCATTTTTGAGGGGCTGGGCTCCTTTTTAAAGGGGCAGGGCCCCATGAGTGAGGTAAGGGGTTCCATCCGTGAGGGGCAAGGTTCCAGGCTGTCAGGGGTGGGGATCCAGTCACTAAGAGGCTGGGCTCTAGGCACTGATGGGCGGGGCTCAATGTGGGAGGGCAGGGCTCCCAGCAGTAAGGGGAAGGGCTCCATGTGTTAGGGAAAGGGGCTCCATGTGTGTGGGGCAGGGATCAAGGCAGTGATGGGCGGGGCTCCATGTGGGATGGGCAGGGGTCCATGCAGTGAGGGGCAGGGCTCCATGTTTTAGGGGCAGAGCTCCAATTGTGAAAGGCAGGGCCCCATGAGTGAGGGAAGGGGTTCCATGCGTGAGGGGCGGGGTTCTAAGCTGTCAGGGGTGGGGATCCAGTCAGTGAGGGGCAGGGTTCTAGGCAGTGATGGGCGGGCCTCCATGTGTTAGGGGTTGGACGTCCGGCAGTAAGGGGCAGGGCTCCATGTGTGAGGGAAGGGGCTCCATGTGTGTGGGCAGGGCTCCAGCCATTGATGGGCGGGGCTCCATGTGGGATGGGCAGGGCTCCATGCAGTGAGGGGCAGGGCACAATGAGTGAGGGAAGGGCTTCCATGTGTGAGGGGTGGATCCAGGTTTTCAGGGGTGGAAATCAAGTGAGTGATGGGCGGGGCTCCATGTTTGAGGGGCGGGGCTCCATGTGAGAGGGAAGGGGCTCCACCTGTGAGGGGCGTGGATCTAGTCAGTGAGGGGCGGGGCTCTACGAAGTTATGGGCGCGGCTCTATGTGGGGGGGGGCGTGTTTCAGACAGTGAGGGGCAGGGCTCCATGTGTGAGGGGCGGGGCTCCATGTGGTGAGGGCTGGGCTCAATGTGTGAGGGGCAGGGCTCCAGCCAGTGATGGGCGGGGCTCCATGTGGGATGGGCAGGGATCCATGCAGTGAGGGGTAGGGCTCCATGTTTGAGAGGCGGGGCTCCAATTGTGAGGGGCGGGGCCCCATGAGTGAGGGAAGGGGTTCCATGCGTGAGGGGCGGGGTTCTAGGCTGTCAGGGATAGGGATAAAGTCAGTGAGGGGCGGGGCTCTAGGAAGTGATGGGCAGGGCTCCATGTGTTAGGGGTCGGGCTCCCGGTAGTAAGGGGCAGGGCTCCATGTGTGAGGGAAGGGGTTCCATGCGTGGAAAAGGCATGAGAGTGGAAAAGTACTGTTTTCTATCAGTTTGCGAGCTGCGCACACAATCCCAGGGTTGTGCAGCTTCCTTCTTCACCTTTCCGAAGCTGCCGCTCTCTCCGGCTCCTGGAGGCGAAGAAGCGCCTTCTTTGCTAAATGACGATTGTGCCGGTCGCAGCGCTCTGCGGAGCGCTGCTTCTGCTGAAAGACGCGCGGGAGCAGCGCTTAGCTCCGGGGAGCTCCGTACCTTCCAATTCCATTTTTAGGCTCTACAAACCAAATGGTATACCTGCACCAGTAGGGCGGCGCATTGAACTGGACTTTCTCCGTTTGGAGTGAAGGTAATGAAAAAGTTTCACCAGATTCACAGCAGGCTGTAAAACAAGAAAAGTGTCATGAAAAGAAGCCTATCTTATCCTCTTTGTATTGCTAGTTGTGATTAGACAAGAATGAAATGTGTCAACTCTGTGTTCCTGGGTATTACATCAGTAGCAGGTACTTCAGCTGCTGTACTTTTCTCCTAAAGTTAAGAACAGACTCCCAAGAATTGTGATTCCATGGTCACAATTCACCCTATGGTGCTGAAAGGTGAAAAGGGAGTGGAAGGTGCACCGGTCAATTAACTTGAATGGCCTATCTAAATCAGCGGCCACTGATTTCCTGAAGGCTTCAACACATCAGTTGCCTACGTTTTTCTTGGAATTCTTTTAGTCTTTGGTCATGTTTTTCTTGGGATTCTTTTACCTTTTCCCCATGAGTTCAGCCTCTGCTCTCACGTCTTTGCTGACATTTCAAGTATCTCGATAGCCTGGAAATGTGTTGTCTTTATTGATCACATCATTATTCCCTTCCATGGGTTGTTTGCCTCAAGTCTCAGTTTTGCTGGTTTTCTGCTACTTCATTGTCAGAGGGCAGTAGGTGTTTTGTAAGAGCAAATACACAATCCCACAGCTTGCTTTTCTTTTTATTTGGCCTGTCTAGAAAATGGAATGACTGAACATCTCTGAGAGGCTTTTCTCTCCCCATTAGGTTTCACTGGAAGGGCAGATGCAAATCGTCTACCTAAAGTCTTGGCACAGAAGAAAGTAGTGGTTTGCTGCTGCATATAGCTAGAAGCTTACAAAAGGAAGGCCTTGGGCTGAGGCCCATTACTTTGACTAAGTAGAAAAGGACTGTGGGATGGTGAGGCAGCTGAATTAGAGGTAGATCAACAAGTTCTAGAGCCGTTGTGTGTTCACAGCGTGGTGCATGGTGGTTGGTTAAATTGTGTTTGTTATGGCTTAAAGCTATGGAACTGATAAAGGCCTGAGTGTTTCAAAAGCCTGGTTTTTGCAAGAAAGCAGCTCTCCTTTGCATCTGCCTGGGGACTCTGCATCACCACGGAGCCTCACTCCCAGTTTGCCAAGGAGATGATCAGTAGGAATGTTGCAGAGCTGCTGTGTGCATCTGAATGGAATGGCAGAGAGTGAAGCACTGGACATTTCTGGCTTTAGTACAATGCTGCTGCATTGGTGCCAGTTGAGTTGGTTTTCCATCAGTGGCCTTTCTGTCTAGAAGTACACTGCCCAGAGTCTTTCTAGCATTTGATGCCATTTCCTTGCTGTTGTTTTCATACCTTCCTTCAGTTGAAAGGATGATGCAATCTTTACATTTTGAAGATCCCTGTTAGGAGACACTATGCCAGAGGAGTCATCGCTCCCTTTTCTTCTGCCTCCTTTGTCATTTTCAGAGACTCGTTTCAAATTTCTGCTAATGTCAAGAAGAATACTGAGACTACTTAGCAGGGTTGACGCTCTCAGCTGCTTTCCTCTTTCATACTGCTTCATACTGGATGGGACTTCAAGGCCTCGTTTTGTCATCTGCATTTTGCCGTGATCCAAATCTAAATATTCCAGGCCTGTGAACACAAAAAGAACTCTTAGTCTTTTGCAAGAACTACCTCTAGGAGGATTTGTGTTCAGTTTGATTGCTACAGTGTTTCAGAAAAAAGGAGATTGTACTCTCTTCTTGTGTACTCTCTTCTTGTGCTCTCATTTCCCTCTCTCTGCCTTGCATGCCCTAGTTAATCTACCGGCGTGACTCATTTGGCATCATCTCACGGTGCAAATTCTGCATAGTTTCATGTACTTACAAATGCCAGTTGCCAAGGAGCCCATCTAACCATTCAAGGGGCAAAGAATTGTAAGGCTGGGCAAGTCCCAGTCCATCCCAGTCCATCCCAGCGTGTCCCAGTCTGTCCCAGCCAGTTCCAGGCCATCCCAGCCGGTTCCAGTCCATCCCAGTGTGTCCCAGTCCATCCCAGTGTTTTCCAGACTATCCCAGCGTGTCCAAGTCCATCCCAGCGTTTCCCAGTCCGTCCCAGCCTTTTCCAGTCCATCCCCGTGTGTCGCGGTCCATCCCAGCCTGTCCCAGTCCATCCCAGCCCATCCCAGTCCATCCCAGTGTTTCCCAGTCCATCTCAATCTGTCCCAGTCCATCCCAGCCTGTCCCAGTCCATCCTAGTGTGTCCCAGCATGTCCCAGTCCATCCCAGCCTGTCCCAGTCAATCCCCGCGTTTCCCAGTGCATCCCATCCGGTCCCAGTACATCCCCGTCTGTCCCGGTCCATCTCACCCTGTCCCAGTCCATCCCAGCCCATGCCAGTCCATCCCAGTGTGTCCCAGTCCATCGTAGTGTTTCCCAGTCCATCTCAGTCCATCCCAACGTGTCCCAGTCCATCCCAGTGGGTCCCAGTCTATCCCAGCTTGTCCCAGTCCATCCCACTCTGTCCCAGTCCATCCCAGACCGTCCCAGTCCATCCCAGCCTGTCCCAGCCCATCCCAGCCTAACCCAGTCCATCCCAGTGTGTCCTAGTCCATCCCAGCGACTCCCAGTCCATCCCTGTCCATCCCAGCATGTCTCAGTCCATCCCAGCGTGTCACAGTACATCCCAGCCTGTCCAAGTTCGTGCCAGTGTTTCCCAATCCTTCTCAATCTGTCCCAGTCCATCCCACCCTGTCCCAGTCCATCCCACCATTTCTCAGTCCGTACCAGTGTGTCCCAGCGTGTCTCAGTCCATCCCAGCCTGTCCCAGTCAATCCCAGCGTGTCCCAGTCCATCCCAGCTGGTTCCAGTCCATCTCAGTATGTCCCAGTCCATGCAAGTGTGTGCCGGTCTATCCCAGCCTATCCCAGTCCATTCAAGACTGTCCCAGTCCATCCCAGCGTGTCCCAGAATGTCCCAGCGTGTTCCAGTCCATCCAAGCCTATTCCAGTCCATCCCAGTGTGTCCCAGTCCATCCCAGTGTGTCCCAGTCCATCCCAGAGTGTCCCAGTCCATCCCAGCCTCTCCCAGTCCATCCCAGTGGGTCCCAGAGTGTCCCAGCCCATGCCAGCCAATTTCAGTCCATCCCAGTGTGTCCCAGATAATCGCAGCATGTCCCAGTCCATCCCAGTGTTTCCCGGTCCATCCCACCCTGTCCCAGCCCATCCTAGCCGTTCCCATCCATCCCAGTGTGTCCTAGTCCATCCCAGCCGGTCCCAGTCCATCGCAGTCCATGCCAGCGTATCTGAGCCCATCCCAGACTGTCCCAGTCCATGCCAGTGTTTCTCAGTCCATCTAGCCTAGCCTAGACAAGACCAGCCTAGCGTAGCCTAGCATCAGGCCTAACCGAGTCTAGCCTAGCCTAGCATAGCCTAGCCTAGCCTAGCATCTAGCCTAGCCTAGCCTAGCCTAGCCTAGCCTCTAGCCTTGCCTAGCCTAGTCTAGCCTCTAGCCTTGCCTAGCCTAGTCTAGCCAAGCCTAGCATCTAGCCTAGCCTAGCCTAGCATCTAGCCTTGCCTAGCCTAGCCTAGCCTAGCCTCTAGCCTTGCCTAGCCTAGCCTAGCCTAGCCTAGCATCTAGCCTAGCCAAGCCTAGCATCTAGCCTAGCCTAGCATCTAGCCTAGCCAAGCCTAGCATCTATCCTAGCCTAGCATCTAGCCTAGCCTAGCATCTAGCCTAGACTAGCCTAGCATCTAGACTAGCCTAGACTAGCCTAGCATCTAGCCTAGACTAGCCTAGCATCTAGACTAGCCTAGCATCTAGCCTAACCTCGCCTAGAATCAGTCCTAGAAGAGCCTAGACAAGCCTAGCCTAGCATATAGCCAAGCCTAGCCTAGAATCATGCCTAGCCTTGCCTAGCCCAGCCCAGCCTAGCATCTAGCCTAGACTTGCCAAGCCTAGCCTAGCCAAGCCTAGCACCTAGCCTAGCCTAGCATGTAGGCTAGCCTAGCATTGCCTAGCATCTAGCCTAGCCTAGCCTAGCATCTAGCCTAGACTAGCCTAGCCTAGACTAGCCTAGCCTAGACTAGCCTAGCCTAGCATCTAGCCTAGCCTAGCTTAGCCAAGCATCTAGCCTAGCCTAGCATCTAGCCTAGCCCAGCCTAGCCCAGCCTAGCATCTAGCCTAACCTAGCATCTTGCCTAGCCTAGCCACGCCGAGCATCTAGCTTAGCCTAGCATGTAGGCTAGTCTAGCCTTGCCTAGCATCTAGCCTAGCCTAACCTAGCGTAGCCTAGCCTAGCCTAGCCTAGCCTATCATCTAGCCTAGCCTAGCGTCTAGCCTAGCATAGCCTAGCCAAGCATCTAGCTTAACCTAGAATCTAGCCTAGCCTAGAATCGAGCTTAGCATCTAGCCTAGCCTAGCATCTAGCCCAGCCTAGCATGTAGCCTATCCTAGCCTAGCCTAGCATCTGGCCTAGCCTAGCCTAGCCTAGCCTACCATCTAGCCTAAACTAGCCTAGTATAGCCTAGCCCAGCCTAGCCTAGCCTACCATCTAGCCTAGCCTAGCCTAGCCGCTAGCCTTGCCTAGCCTAGCCTAGCCTAGCCTACCTTCAAGCCTACCCTAGCCTAGCATCTAGCCTAACCTAGCCTAGCCCAGCATCTCGCCTAGCCTAGCATCTAGCCTAGCCTAGCCTAGCATCTAGCCTAGCCTAGAATCTAGCCAAGCCCAGGCTAGCCTAGCATCTAGCCTTGCTTAGCCAAGCCTAGCCTAGCCTAATATCTAGCTTAGCCTTGCCTAGCAAGAAGCCTAGCCTAGCATCTAGCCTAGCCAAGCATCTAGCCTAGCCTTTCCTAGCCTCGCCAAGCCTGGCATCTATCCTAGCCTAGCATCTAGCCCAGCCTATCCTAGCCTAGCATCTAGCCCTGCCTAGCCTAGTCTAGCCGAGCATCTAGCCTAGCCTAGCCGAGCCTAACCTAACCTTGCCTTCCCTAGCCTAGCATTTAGCCTTGCCTAGAATCTAGCCTAGCCTCGTCTAGAATCAGGCCTAGCCGAGCCTAGCCTAGCCTAGCCTAGCATCTAGCCTAGCTTAGACTAGCATCTAGCCAAGCCTGGCCTAGAATCATGCCTAGCCTAGCCTAGCCCAGCCCAGCCTAGCATCTAGCCTAGCCTAGCCCAGCCTAGAATCTAGCGTAGCATAGCATGTAGGCTAGCCTAGCCTTGCCTAGCATCTAGCCTACCTTAGCCTAGACTAGCCTAGCCTAGCCTACCATCTAGCCTAAAATAGCGTAGTCTAGCCTAGTCTAGCCTAGCCTAGTATCTAGCCTTGCCTAGCCTAGCTTAGCCAATCCTCTAGCCTGGCCTAGCCTAGCCTAGCCTAGCCTACCATCTAGCTAATCATTGCCTAGCATCTAGCCTAGCCTAGTCTAGCCCAGCATCTACCCTAGCCTAGCATCTAGCCGAGCCTGGCCTAGCATCTACCCTAGCCTAGCATCTAGCCTTGCATCGGCTAGAATCAAGTCTTACCTAGGCTAGCCTAGCCTAGCCTAGCATCTAGGCTAGCATCTAGCCTAGCCTAGCATGTAGCCAAGCCTAGACTAGCCTAAAATCTTGCCCAGCTTAGCCTAGCATCTACCCTAGCCTAGCATCTAGCCTAGCCTAGCCTAGCCTAACCTACCCTAGCCTAGCATCTACCCTAGCATATCCTAGGCTAGCCTAGCCTTGCATCTAGCCTGGCCAAGCCTAGCATCTAGCCTATCCTAGCCTAGCCTAGCCTAGCCTAACCCACCCTAGCATCTAGCCTAGCCTAGCCCAGCATCTAGCCTAGCCTAGCATCTAGCCTATCCTAGCATCTAGCCTAGCCTAGCCTAGCCATGCATCTAGCCTAGCCTAGCCCAGCCTAGCCTAGCCCAGCCTAGCCTAGCCGAGCATCGAGCCTAGCCTAGCCTATCCTAGCATCTAGCCTAGCCTAGCATCTAGCCTAACTTAGCATAGCCTCGCATAGCCTAGCATCTAGCCTAGTCTAGCATCTAGCCTAGCCTAGCCTGGCATAGCCAAGCAGCTAGCCTAGCATCGAGCCTAGACTTGCCTAGCCCAGCCTAGCCTAGCATCTAGCCTAGCCTAACCAAGCCTAGCTTAGCTTCTAGCCTTGCCTAGCCTAACCCAGCATCTTGCCTTGACTAGCATCTAGCCTAGCCTAGCCTATCATCTAGCCTTGCCTAGCCCAGCATCTAGCCTAGCCTAGCATCTAGCCTAGCCTAGCCTAGCTTAGCCTAGCATAGCATCTAGCCTAGCATCTAGCCTAGCCTAGCCTAGCCTAGCCTAGCCTAGCAACTAGCCTGCCCTAGCATCTAGCCTAGCCTACCCTAGCATTCAGCCTAGCCTAGCATTTAGCCTAGCCGAGCCTAGCCTAGCCAAGCCTAGCATGTACCCTAGCCCAGCATCTAGCCTAGACTAGCCTAGCTTAGCCTAGCCAACCTAGCATCTAGCCTAGCCTAGCCCAGCCTAGCCTAGTCTAAAATCTAGCCTAGCCTAGTCTAGCCTAGCATCTAGCCAAACCAAGTATCGCATCTAGCCTAGCCTAGCATGGAGCCCAGCCTCGCCTAGCCTAGCATGTACCCTAGCCGAGCATCTTGCCTAGCCTAGCCTAGCCTGGCCCAGCATAGCATCTAGCCTACCATCTAGCCTGGCATCTACCCTAGCCTAGCCTAGCATCTAGACTAGATTAGCCTAGCCTAGACTAGCCTAGCCTAGCCTACCATCTAGCCTAGCCTAGCCGAGCATCTAGCCTATCCCAACCTAGCCTAGCATCTAGCCTAGCATCTAGACTAGATTAGCCAAGCCTAGCCTAGCCTCGCATCTAAACTAGCCTAGCCTAGCCTAGCCTAGCATCTAGCCTAGCCTAGCAACTAGCCTAACCTAACCTAGCCTACCATCTAGCCTAGCCTAGCTGAGCATCTATTCTAGCCTAGCCTAGCCCAGTATTTAGCCTAGCCTAGCGTAGCTTAGCCTATCCTAGCATCTAGCCTAGCCTAGCCAAGCCTAGCCTAGCCTAGCCTAACATCTAGCCTAGCCTAGCCTAGCCTAGCCTAAAATCTAGCCTAGCCTTGCCTAGCCTACCCTAGCCTAGCATCTAGCCTAGCCTTTCATATTGCCTTGCCTGGCCTAGAATCTAGCCTACCCTAGCCTAGCCTTGACTACCCTATCATTTATCCTAGCCTAGCGTAGCCTAGCCAAGCCTAGCCTAGCATCTAGCCTTGCCTGGCCTAGCCTAGCATCTAGCCTAGCCTAGCATCTCGCCTAGCCTAGCCTTTCCTAGCCTTGCCTAGCCTATCCTAGCCTAGCATCTAGCCTAGCCTAGCCTAGCATAGCATCTAGCCTAGCCTAGCATCTAGCCTAGCCCAGCCTAACCTTGCGTAGCCTAGCATCTAGCCTAGACTGTGTCAGAGCAGCCCGACTTTACACTGGTGCCTTCTTGGGTCTGTGAACCATCTTGTGTATTGTGGAATTTCAGGAGCCTGCCGGCCACTCTCAGCAACAGGCCCTGAACAAAAAACTCGCTCCTGTTTCCTGACAAACAAAACTTACCTGCCATGTTTCATGATGGCAGATTGAAGGAGCCACATGGCTCTGTCTAACCCGCCCGACTTGATACTCGTGCCAGGTTGGGTCTGTGAGCCATCTTGCGGATTGTGGAATTTCAGGAGCCTGCCGGCCGCTCCTAGCACAAGCGCCCGAACAAAAACCTCACTCATTTTCCTTGCAAAAAAAAATCCCCTGACTCGGTTCCTGGTGGCAGATTGCAGGAGCCTGCCGGGCCTGTCAGACCAGCCTGAATTGGCACAGGTGCCAGCTTGGGTCTGGGAACCATTCTGCGTATTGTGGAATTTCAGGAGCCAGCCGGCCATCCCAGTCACAGGTCCTTGAATATAAACCTCGCTCCTTTTTCCTTGGAAAAAAAAACTCTCCTGCCCCTGTCCTTGATGGCAGATTGCAGGAGCCAATTTGAACTGTCAAACTAGCCCGACTTGGCACTAGTTCCAGCTTGGGTCTGGGAAACATCTTGCATATTGTAGAATTTCAGGAGCCTGCCGGCCACTCTCAGACAAAAGCCCCCGGAAAGAAACCTCGCCCCTTTTTCCTCACAAATGCCACTCACCTGCCCCGCTTCTTGATGGTCAATTACAGGAGTCACTTGGCAGTGTAACAGCAGCCCGACTTTGCACTGGTGCCAGCTTGGGTCTGTGAACCATCTTGCGTATTGTGGAATTTCAGGAGCCTGCCGGCCACTCCAGGCACAGGCCCTCGAATGAAAAATCTCGCTCCTTTCTCCTGGCAATCAAAATTCACCTGCCCCGCTTCTTGATGGCAGATTGCAGGAGCCACTTGGCCCTGTCAAACCAGCCTGACTTGTCACTGATGCCTGCTTGGGTCTGGGAACCATTGTTTTGCGGAGAAAAGAAGAAACCTCACAACTTTATAAAAGTTGTAAAGCTCGGTATGTTTATTTACGGCGCCGGACGCATGCGGAGGAAATTCTCCTCAAAAGGCATGCGTGCCCCTGAAGACCTCAGGTCTCCTTTTATCCCCCTTCCAAATGCATATGCATACAGTTTCACAATAAGTTCATACATATTCATTCCGCGTGACATTTATTGCCAGTTCTTCTTTATCATAGGAATTCCTAGGTCGGGGGCAAATTGACCTCGTGGTCTTTTCTGTTTTTCTTTCTCTGTCTCCTTGCTGTCTCGGCATGCGAGTTTTTCCTTCAGCTTTGGCCTCACAGACTTTTCACCTCTCCTAGACACTTCACCTAATTCAGAATGGATCTCTACTCTGTCTCATTCCCCCCTTTCCTGGGAAATAAGTAAATTCTTTTACTTAATGAAAACCCTCACGACAATAAGTGTCTTTAATGCTTTACCATGTACGTTTGATAAAGAGGTTCGTACAGCTATTCGTTGTGGTATTCTCCAGTTCCAAATTAACAATATAATAGATAATCCTAAGCTTATGCCAACTAATATTAGCAAAACTACAATGGGGTGGCACAGCTTATTAAAGATTCCATTTGCAGTTGGTGACCACCCAAAGATCACATCCCACCAGTGATGATATGCATTTTGTTCTATTCTTTGAAGAATTCTAGTTATTTCTTTTGTATCAAGTTGGACAGTAATTAAGGTTTTCTTTCCACTTTCTTGGATTTCTTTCAAGATTTCCAGTAGGTCTTGGTGCTTAATTAATTGTTTTACCAATGTAAGGTCCATCCCAATAGGGGTAGGTGATAATCTGTGATACATTGTATAATTGGTTTTAACCAGCTGGTGGGATGTCACTGGGGCTGAGTACAAAAATCTCACCCGATAATCTTAACAAAATTACAAATACAGAAATTAGAATGATTTCTACTAGACAAAATAACATCATTGCTATCAATTTGTACAGCAGCACAGGCAGTTCTCAGGCATACACCCCCCTTTTCCAGTATATACGACCACAGTTTTCTGGTCAGTGACTGGATGAATTTCGAAATGACAAATACTCTGCTCAGTGTCTAAACACACATCTTGGACATTGATAGTATTGCTTTCACAAATGAATCCCATCTGTTCTCTAGTAATGCAGGATTCCAAGTTTACTGTCTGCCACTTCCCATTCATCTTTTGTGCCCACACTCTATGTTCTGAAGGGTAGAGTATTGTTTTTTCATCGTTTAATCTTAGTGCAACGATGGGATGGATAACATAAACAGTGGCATTATGTATGGTAAGCACAAAGGCAGCTGCCACATTAGAAATGGGATCATAGGTGAAATTCAACACAGTCCACCAAGACTGAAACTTCCTTTCAAAATCAATTGCATTATCCCACACAATTTCTTGAATTTCAGCTGGAAAATTACCTTCACCCCTTTCCCATGTGATCAGAGCTGCTGTTGCTTGTATCCATAACTGTGCTTGTATACAACTGAAAGCTAAAGACACATTATCTTGAACTATACTAAGTGCTTCTACTATCAACTTGTGGTCTTGGTCCCCGGCCTTTTCATACTTCCTTACTTTGGCAGTACTTTTGAAATCTGTCACTGGCTAGTTCCTAATGCCAATAGAGATTACTATAAAGGCTGCTTCAATTTTGTTAGGCTACCTGCTGCAGTGGCCAGTTTATTCACCAGTATTTCTGAATCAACTCCATTTAAAACTCCTAATCTTGTCCCTAATATGCCAGTTAGATGTTTGTTATGGGGAACAGGAACTGCTTTCTGTTTATGACCATCCCTCCCTGCCAGAGGGATGTGCTGGGCTCACTAGGTCATATTTGAGGCAGATGTTTGTTCTGAAATGTAGAGACCTCAGGGAATCTCCTTCCCCCTCCAAAGCCCCTGATTTCCCAGATGTGTGGCAAGCAGGAACGTCTCTCCTGGTCTACAAAACCTCACCCACCTTGCCCCTAGCTTCAGGTCCAAGCCTCAAGTAAATAATGAAGGGGAAGTCTGAGAGAAGAGCCTAAATTCATTGCAGTGCCTCAGAAGAAACTGGGATCAGGTTTCTGCTACTTGAAACACTCAGCACAAAAGTGATGCTCAAAATCCTACAGCCTGCTGCTGAGCTCTGAGGGGGGTCTCTCTCTCTACATCTTTTAAGCAGAATCCGACCGCCTCAGACTGGGACAGTCACTGATCCAAATCTCAGTAGGAAAAGGGATAGCTAAAAAATAAAGAGAATCACCTTCCTTGCTTGGGTTAATTTACCACCTGCAGTTCAGCACCCTTTACCAGCCATTGCCTGAGTGTTCAGCCAACCAGCTTGGAAAATGACCGAAGGAAACTGATTTCTTGGTGTTCCTGGTTTTAGACACCAGGAGAGCTGGCTCCTTCCTTTCTTGTTCTGCTCCTGAGATATGCCTGTTTTTGTAACCATGTTGTCCAGCCCTCAAAGGAGGAGCAGGCTGGTTGGATTTTTGAGATGTTAATTTGCATTATCAACTCCACACATTTGAGAGACCATTCTGGATTGAATAATAGCTGTTGTTCAGTCACATTCTTTACTACGTTAGGTCCAAGTTTGGAGTTTGGGTAGAGTCTGAACCAGTATGGGGTGTATAAGGCCCTGCTGTGGTAAAAAGTGCAGTGTCCACTTTGAATTCAAATGAAAGTCTGATAGTAATTCGAGCTCAAAGGCGGGTCACTTCTACAGGCTGTATCAAGGTGAAATTACACCAACAGTCTGATTCACTTAGGTTATCACAGACTTCCTGGTGTTCATATACACCAGGGGAGGTTCAGACACTAATTACATCTGGTCTCTCATAAGCTCTCCTATTGATGACCCAGCACTTTCTCCTCAGATTCCTTGAAGTGTTCACAGTTCCTGTTCCTGCTATTCTTGCTCCTCACATACCTGATCCTCGTGGATTACTACAGTAGATATGTTTAAATCTTTTATCTCAGAAGGTTTTCCCATGGATCCAGTATACTGATTAAATGCCTGGGACCAAGGCCATTCAGCATTGCTTTGGATAGAGGTACTCTCCAGTTCTAATACTGCAGTTATAATTCCGTACAAAACAATCCTGTAAACTAAAGAATGAACTACTCCCGACCGCAATATACTCATTTTGCCCGAGTAAGTTTTAGTCTCAGTTCATTGTCTCCTGGTGTCACTCCTGAAGGGGCTTCTGGGCCTTCTTCACCAGGGAGTGATGGATCCAGGCATTCTGCTCCTTGATTTTGATTGCAGTGAAGGTGGTGAGAAGTACTTGCAGTGGTCTCTCCCACTGTGGTTCCGAAGTCTTCTCTGTAAGAGACTTAACATATACATCATCCCCAGGCTATTTAACTCCCTGCTCCAAGTTCCAGCCACATGTTTCTCAATTACTCTGAGCTGTTTGCTTAAAGCCACCATGTAGATGGACATTCTGGACATTCCCCTTGTATTCTATATGGTCTTCTATAAGGCATTCCAAAAGGATTCAGCATTCCTTTAGCTCAAGGTTTAGTTCGAATTTGCAATAGTGCTAGTGGAAGAGCTTGGGCTAGGGTAGATTAACTTCTTGCCCCAGTCTTATGATTTGCTGCTTAATCAGCAAATTGGGGGCGGTATGGGGTGTGAAGTTCCTAATCTATGCCCAGATGGCTACTAATCTGTTGCACTATTTTGGAAATGAAATGTGATTCTTTATTTGAGGATATCGTGGCTGGAACTCTGAAGCGTGGTATTATTTCTTGTAAAAATAATCTGGTCACCTCTTGAGCTTTGACAGTTCTGGTGGGGAATGTTTCTGGCCACCCTGGAAATGTATCTATCAATACCAGTAAATACTGATACCCCCCTTTCCTTGGGAGTTCTGAAAAGTTAATTTGCCACTGCTGTACAGGCCCATGGCCTCTCCCAGTCTGACCAAGTTTTGGCCGGGGGGTATTTTGGGGTTAGTCTAGAGGCAAGGGTCACATTGTCGGCTTACCTGAGTGATAGTGGCATATAAATTCCTGACAACGATACAATGATTGTTTCAATCAGATGTGTGTTCTAGAAAGCCTGTGGAAATTACTGCTTCAAAGTCAACACTTCATTTCAATGCACTCTGTATCACTCGCAGCCTTGGTCATTTTGAGAAAGGAGCCACACTCTATAAAAGGCTTTTAAGTAGTTAGGCCCTTGTGTGTTTTCTGGTGCCCTTCCTTCACTAGTAACCACGAAAATGGGAAGGGATTACTAGCTCTCTTTCAATGGTAGCCCACCCCTTGCAGTTGTACGTCTCTTTTGATTAGTATTATTGTATTATGGCTTACCTTCGAGGAAAATCTGTACCTCACCCTGTACTGCTTTCTTTGCCTCTCCATCCGCCAGCTCATTTCTTTCCTCCAATTTTAAGCTCACTCTCTGGTGTGCCTTAATATGCTTTTAGTGGGGAATTTTGAAGCCTTCAGGCACATGGACTATGTGAGCTGTGTTTGAATGCAAAAATTTTCTGGCTGGCTTCGTGGATAGGGAGGCAAAAGAAGGCATCTCTTAGGCCTAAAACAGTGAACCAGGTTAGCTCAGGTGTTAAACAACTTAGTAAAGTATATGGATTTGCTACCACAGGGTATAAATTCTGTGTTATCTTATTGACAGCCCTTAATCCAGTACTATCAGTTATTGGGCTGATTCCTTCCTTATCTTCCTTTTGAGGGTACTACTCAGTTCTCACTAGTTGTGTTCTTTCCTTAAGCTTGATGCTCATGGGGGAGCATCTTTCACTCTCCCTGGTACAGCAGAGGCCCATACCCTTGAAAACACTTATTTACTTATTCTAATATCTCCCTACTAATGTCTTTAATTTCAGTGTCTGTTAGTGTTAAGCCTAACATCTTTATATCATTTGCCTCCAGAGTAACCTTTCTCATTTGACAATATTTAGCAAATTGAGTGAATTGTACAAAGCTTTTAGGTACACATAGTACACATGTTACTTTAAAGGCTTGCACAAGTATGCCTTCTCAGACTGGCCAGTTGTTCATTCCCCACACTACAACATAAACATTCTCCACAGGTACTAAAGCTTTATTTAAAACTGAATATATGACCCTTGTGTCGACAAAAATTCTTCCCTTTTGGGGAGGTCATCTTTACCCTTCCTCCCTTACCTTGGGAGGAGCCTTTAGCAAATCATATGTACTCATTTTGTGAACTGTGATTGCTTTGCATTTCAGCATGATAATCTTTGCTTGATTTCATACGTTGCTATCTTATGCTGCATGCTGAACAACATGTTTGATTTGCTTTCTCTTTGCCTTGTTTTCCTTTTCAAGGGCCAAGACCAGAGGGCGGTGTGATCTCACAGTCTCTTTGCCATTCTGGGTGATTTCTTAAAACAAAAAGACATTTCAGCATAAAAAAACTCTATCCCATTTATCTTCCTATTTTAAAACAGTACTAACTGCAATGAAGTATTATAAATCTTTTTATTTTCTGAGCTGCTCCTACTGGCAGCCTTCTCCCAGTGAGCCCCTCCTAAAAGGGGCTAATTTAGGAACCTCTTTGCTCTGGTCAGTTCTCATTACCTCTTTCTCCCTGCCCTATCTCGCTTCCACTCAAACCTCTTTTCACAGACCTTCACAGTAGTTTCTCAGTTTTCCTCCTACACACACACAACTCCAGGTGGCAGGTATCAGATGTGATTCCCACACACAAGCTCTAAAACCTTAGGTTCTGAATCCGCTTGATCAGAAACCTCTAATTTGCACTCGGGGCATGTGCCCTGACACTTATTAGAACTAGCGTTTCTCACAAACACCACGCTGCAATAATACCTGCACATCCAGCTTTTGCCCACAGTACATTCCCGTGTTCCCTGGGGAGACAGGGCAGCCAGAGCTGTCCCTGTGCCCAGGGGACAGCCACTGTCACCTCATGCAGCGTGCCAGCCTCTTGATGCACCAAAGGCTGCCCGAAATCGCCCACAAAGGCAGGCTATTCTGTTTGTTACAGAGAATTTTAAATCCCTACAGCAGATTGTTTCCAGTCCAGACTTACTGCAGTACCAACTGAAGTCTCATAAATCTCATAAGTTTCATTAACTCATTCATCTCATTCCTCTCTTCTATATAAACTCTGTTTTACAAAATATCAGTCTTTTCTAGTTCTCTTGCACAATCTAATTAAGCACTGTGTCTACTTACACTAGTTTTACTGCTTTGCAAAAAGGCTGTGCTAGTCACAGCCGAAACTCTGATATGCCCACAGACACAGACACACGCACCCGCACCCGCACCCCCCTTTATCTCAAATTCACTAGAGCCAAGGCTTGAATTGCTGTGAGGGGGAGAATTCTTGGAATTCCTTTAACTTGCTTTATCGTAGTTAAGCATAAATCACACTCCTGTGTAAATCGCTACTCTTGTTGCAACAAAATCTAAAATCTCCACAAACACTACTGTACAATCTGAGAATCAAATTACCACAATGCAGCAGAAGAAAATCACCACACAAAATCACTGCGAAAGGGCATATTTCTCAAAGTGCTCACTTTCTCAACACAACAAAGCATACCATAATTCGGCATTTACTCACATCAATTTTTCCTGGACACAATCAAAATAATAGCACACAGTCTACAGATCAAATCCAAACATCCAAGGCAAAGGAACTCTCTGAGCTCATACTCACGGTTAAAATGTACCAAATCTACACAAATCACTACATTTAAATACGATAAATACCATCACTGATGTTCCTCCACTCGCTTCTCCGCAGGGCACTTCTCTCCCTGCCCCCGCAGCCTGCTGCAGCCGGTGCCTCAGGCCTCACTCGGCAGCTTCAAACACGGGCAGTACTGACCTCCCCGCACTGTAGGGCACTGTAACTCTCTTTTATACACCATACACTTATCACTTGCAAGATTACAAACACAGTGCACTGACCACACAATGCATACATTAACCATACAGCAACACAGTGTCCGGACATCACATACACACACACACAAACAAAACACACCCGGGCTCAGCAGTTCTGCTCTATCAGAACAATGAACCCCCAACACACACATACACGGGTTCACCCGGCTCACTCCCAGAACCGCTTGCGGTCTGCTCTATCAGAACGATGAACCCCGTCTCTAATACAGCTGCTCCATCAGCTGAACCCAGACGTCTCTGGGTGGTTTACTCCCTTGCTCTCCTTTCCCTCCCCCGGGGGCCCCTCATCAGAACATACCATATCTTCCTCCGCAGGCCAGCAGGTCCTTGTCTGTCCTCACAGGTGGCAAGTTGAGACAAGCGGAGCCCCACCAGGAAAAAAAATTCCTAGGGCGTGCCTTGGAGGTCTGTCTATCCCCCCTGGCCCTGCGGGGACAGAGAACTCCTGACTGGCTCGCCATAACGTTTAGCGGAGAAAAGAAGAAACCTCACAACTTTATAGAAGTTGTCTCACCATCCTGCCTATTGTGGAATTTCAGGAGCCAGCCGGCCACTCCAGTCACAGGTCCCGTAATTCAAAACTCGCTCCTTTTTCCTGGCAAAAAACCTCACCTGGCCCCAGTTCTTGTTGGCAGATAACAGGAGAAACTTGGCCCTGTAAACGAGCCCGACTTGGCACTGGTGCCAGCTTGGGTCTGGGAACCATCCTGCGTATTGCAGAAGTTCAGGAGCCAGCGGGCCACTCCAGCCAGAGGACCCCGCATAAAAAGCTCACCCCTTCCTTCTGGCAAACAAAACTCACCAGCCACTGTTCGTAATGACAGATTGCAGGAGCCTCTTGGCTCTGTCAAACCACCTTGGCCCTGGTGCCAGCTTGGGTCTGGGAACCAGCCTGCATAACGCGGAATTCCAGGAGCCAGCCGGCCACTCCAGTCATAGGTTCCCAGACACAAACCTGGGCTCTTTTTCCTGGCAGACAAAACTCACCAGACCTGGTTCTTGATGGCAGAATGCAGGAGACACTTGGAACTGTCAAACAAGCCCATATTGGCACTGTTGCCAGCCTTGGTCTGGGAACCATCCTGCGTATTGTGGAATTTCAGGAGCCAGCCGGCCACTCCAGACACAGGCCCCCGAACAGAAACCTCGCGCCTTTTTCCTAGAAAACAAAACTCACCTGCCATGTTTCTTGATGGCAGATTGCAGGAGCCACTTGGTACTCTAGAACCAGCCCAACTTGGCACTGGTGGCAGCTTTGGTCTGGGAACCATCCTGCTTATTGTGGAATTTCAGGAGCTAGCTGGCCACTCCAGGCACAGGCCCTCAAATGTAAATCTTGCTCCTTTCTCCTGGCAAACAAAAGTTACCTGTCCCTGGTTCTTGATGGCAGATTGCAGGAGCCACTTGGTTCTGTGTCAAAGCAGTCTGAATTTGCATTCATGCAAGCTTCATCTGGGAGCCATACAGCGTATTGCGGAATTTGAGGAGCCAACTGTCCAGTCCCTGCCAGAGGCCTCCAGTCAGAATCCTCGCTCCTTTTTCCTGGCAAACAAAACTCACCTTCCACGGTTCTTCATGGCAGATTGCAGGAGCCATGCGGCACTGTCAAGCCAGTCTGACTTTGCACTGGTGCCAGCTGGGGTCTGCGAGCCATATTGCGTATTGTGGAATTTCAGGAGCCAGCTCTCCGCTCAAGGCTCATTTCCCCGAACAGAAATGTCACAACTTTTTCCTGGCAAACTAAACTCACCTGTCCCAGTCCTTGATGGCAGATTGCAGGAGCCACACGGCACTGTCAAACAAGCCCAAATAGGCACTGGTGCCAGCTTGGGTCTTGGTACCATCCTTCATATTGCAGAATTTCTGAAGCCAGCCAGGCACTCTCAGCCACAGGCCCCCCAACAGAAACCTCGCTCCTTTTTCCTGACAAAACTCACCTGCCCTGGTTCTTGATGGCAGATAGCAGGAGCCACTTATCCTTGTAAAACTGCCCCGACTTGGCACTGGTGCCGATTTGGGTCTGGGAACCATCCTTCATATTGCGGAATATCAGGAGCCAGCCGGCCACTCTCAGCCACAGGCCCCCGAACAGAAACCTCGCTCCTTTTTCCTGGCAAAAAAAACTCACCTGCCCTGGTTTTTGTTGGCAGATAGCAGGAGCCACTTATCCGTGTCAAAGCCGTCTGAATTTGCACTGGTGCCCGCTGGGGTCTGGGAGCCATCCTGCGTATTGCGGCATTTCAGGAGCCAGCTGTCCAGTCTTTGCCAGAGTCCCCCAAACAGAAACCTCGCTCCTTTTTCCTGGCAAACAAAACTCACCTGCCCTAGTTCTTCACGGCAAATTGCAGGAGCTGCACGGCACTCTCAAACCAGTCTGACTTGGCCCTCGTGCCAGCTTGGGTCTGGGAACCATCCTTCGTATACTGGAATTTCAGAAGCCAGCTCTCTGCTCAAGGCACATTCCCCCGAACAGAAATTTCACTACTTTTTCCTGGAAAACAAAACTCACCTGCCCGAGTTCTTGATGGCAGATTGCAAGGAGCCACATGGCACTGTCAAAGCAGACTTAATTGGCACTGGTCCAGCTTGGGTCTGGGAACCATCCTTCGTAATGTGAAATTTCAGGAGCCAGCTGTCCACTCTCTGCCACAGCCCCCAAACAGAAACCTCGCTCCTTTTTCCTGGCAAACAAAACTCACCTTCCCTGGTTCTTGATGGCGGATTACAGGAGCCACTTGGCACTGTCATGCAGCCCGACTGGGAACTGGGGCCAGCTTGGTTCTGTGTCGCCGAACAAGGCCTTTGTCGGGGATGAGCCATTTGTCGGTGAGGGGAGACTCAGACACTCAATATGAGTGATAAGCAAGTTCTGTTTATTGAAGAGAGCATCAGACACTTATACAGCAAATAATAAGCTTATGAATATTCTGTAAGCCAAGCGATCTATTGGTTAAACTATACCATCAACTCTTCCTCATTCCTTTGCGCCTACATTCTCTATTTCCCACATCTCTCTGTCCACTTGCTATCATACCCAGCTAGGCCCAAGGACACGCTATCTTGCAGGTGCAAAAACTCCAACTAGCTGTGTTCGGTACTTTCCCAGCTCCTGGTCGGCTAACAAGCGAATGTCTACGTGACCTCTGTCATGTAGCCATTTCTCCACAATTCCCCTGTTTTCTTGTTGCACAAGCGAGGTTTAATGGCTAACTGCATCACACTCTTTGCAATACAAGAATAGGCAATTCTAACAACTATTACATTACAAGCAGTATTCTCAACTAGCAAGGTTTCTCTCTTATAAGGGATCTAAGCCAGGGAGACAAAGCGAAAAGGCTATTACTATTTATAGGATATGCTATACGACAGATACAAAAAGGATTCTATGAGCTACAAGGCTCAAACAAAACTCAGGTGTGCTAATACAACCTACAAAAATAAGCTAAAGGAGCAACATGTGTGCAGGTTTCATCTGCGTCGATTGTCTGGTAAGTTTGCTTTCCATCTTCAAACAGCAGATATACTTCAAACAGGAATGGCTCTACTCACAAATGCTTCTGATTGTCTCTTTTAACTAAAGTTTCTCTGATGTTCACAACAACACCTTGCACACAAGTCATAAAATAAACGCCTATCATAAAAGCATAAATCTATCTAACATCACTTAAACTTAATAGCACCTAAACTTAACAGAAATTAAACTGAACAGCACTTAAACCTAACAGGAGATAAACTTAACAAAACTTAACAGTATTTAACATTTAATGGCACTTAATAGACAATTTAACTTAAACTACTTAGAAACGGATAGAACTTACTATAGAAATAGAATAGAATATGGAATTTACTATAACTTACTTACAGGCCTAACTCTAAAATACTAAGCTAAAAGAACTTTCTTCATGTGTTTGCTACAGCACTTTTACACTTGAATGCACCTAAAAATAAGGAGTTTGTGCAAGGTATAGCTGTGGAAAAATTCTTTTGAATTCAGTGCTTGCTTTTACATCTATCACATCCAAGCAAAGCTCAAAGAATACAAAAAGCACACTCATTACATCTTACTTATACAATCGCTTTAATGTATCTTTAACATTTTTAAATTTTTCAAAATACAGTTTCAGAGTTTGATGTTCCACTGACTGAGTTATCTGGGCTTCTGATGTTTAAAGTCTATGTTAATACAGGTGATTTTGACAGCATAACGGATGCTAAGCCAAATCGGCCGAAATTTGGCTCAACGCATTCACCACGCTGATTTCTCTTTCACAGTCTCTGCCAGGAAGAACAAAAAGTCTTTTTAACTTAGGTGAGGAGCGTCTTGATAGTAATTCTCCTTGGTGTTGCTTATTTATCATCATTGGTCTCTTAACTGCAGTAGGGATTCTTTTGAGTCACATTTATTACGGCTATTAGGTCTAAAACTGAAGCTTTCGCTGGCCGCGGGGCGGAGGGGGGAAAGTAGTCACTTGGAAGGCCCTGGGATCGGGCCGTTGCTACTCGTGTTGCTGTGGTGTGGTGGGTTAACGTAGCTGCTGCTGGACACAGCACAGCATTTCGGCAGCGTGAGTCGTGGCCCCCGAGGCTGCTCCGCTCCCCCCGTGACTGCCTCCGCTACCGCCGCTGCAGCGCAGCATCTCAGGCAAACTGCTCGCCGCAGCTGCTCCCATGGCGCAGCCCCCATGCCGAGTTTGGAGTGGCACAGCCCCGCGGGCGCCCCAAGCCACGGCTGCTGCTGCCATCACAGCAGAGTCACAGATTTATTGTGCATATACTTGCAGCGCCAGCACCACAACGCATGTTTTTGCAAGTCTATATGCAGCAATTTCGGGAATTCTCTTCCCAAGTCAACAGTCTATAGTCCTCGCTTTTCTAAAAAGCATTTAAAAGGATTATATGCCGCTTTTCCCTGTATTACCTTTTAACCTGTCATTCATTCAGTGCGCTGCAGCCTTTCCAGGACGTCGACGGCATTCAGTCAGCTGGACTCTCCTATGAGGTCGCCAGGGCACCAAAGTCCGCACTTTCGCCTTTCTCCAGGTCTCCCATATGGGGCTGCCTGAGACACGGAGCCTGCTTTTTGTACCTCCCGGGCTGCGTCGGGACTGACACCAAAATACTGCACTGACCGTGGCTCGCAGGGGTCCATAGGGTCGCTGTTCAGGCACCATTTGTTGCAGAATGGTCCTTTGTTGGGGATGAGCCATTTGTCGGTGAGGGGAGACTTGGACACTCAATATGAGTGATAAGCAAGTTCTGTTTATTGAAGAGAGCATCAGACACTTATACAGCAAATAATAAGCTTATGAATATTCTGTAAGCCAAGTGATCCATTGGTTAAACTATACCATCGACCCTTCCTCATTCCTTTGGGCCTACATTCTCTATTTCGCCGTCTCTCTGTCCACTTGTTATCATACCCAGCTAGGCCCAAGGACAAGCTATCTTGCAGGTGCAAAAACTCCAACTAGCTGTGTTCGGTACTTTCCCAGCTCCTGGTCGGCTAACAAGCGAATGTCTACGAGACCTCTGCCCCATGTAGCCATTTCTCCACAGTTCTGGGAACCATCCTTCATATTGTGGAATTTCAGGAGACAGCTGGCCACTCTCAGCCACAGGCCCCCGAAATGAAACTTCGCTCCTTTTTACTGGATAACAAAACTCACCTGCCCTGGTTTTGATGGCAGATATCAGGAACGATTTTGCAATGTCAAACCAGCCCGACATGGCACTGGTGCCAGTTTGGGTCTTGGAACCATCCTGCTCAATGCAGAATTTCAGGAGCAAGACAGCCACTCCTGCCATAGGCCCCGAACAGAAACCTCACTTCTTTTTCCTGGCAAACCAAACTCACCATCCCTGTTTCTTTATGGCAGTTTGCAGGAGCCACTTGGCACTTTCAAACCAGCCCGACTGGGCCCTGGGGCCCGCTTGGGTCTTGGAATGGTCCTGCGTATTGTGGAATTTCAGGAGCCAACCAGCCACTTTCAGCCACAGGCCTCAAATATAATCCTCGCTCCTTTTTCCTGGCAAGCAAAAGTCATTTTCCCTGATTTCTGATTTCAGATTGCAGGAGCGACTGGTCCCAGTTCAACCAGCCTGAGTTGCACTGGTGCGAGCTTGGGTCTTGGAACCATCCTGCGTATAGCCACAATTTTAGGAGCCACCGGGCCACTCCAGCCATATGCCCCGAACACTAACCTCGGCGATTTACCCTGGAAAACTCAATTCAGCGTCCTTGTTTCATGATGACAGATTGCAGGAGCCGCTTGACACTGCCAAACCAGCCCGACTTGGTACTGGAGTGGTTCCCAACTGGAGTCTGGGAACCATCCTGCGTGTTGTGGAATTTCAGGAGCCAGCCAGACACTCTCAGCAAAAAGCACCACGAATAAAACCTCGCTCCTTTTTCCTGGCAAACAAAACTCAGCTGCCCCGGTTCTTGATGGCAGATTGCAGGAGCCACTTGACACTGTCAAAGCAGCCCGACTTGGCACTGGTGCCAGCTTGGGTCTGGAAAACATCCTGCGTAATGTGGAATTTCAGGGGCACGCCGGCCAGTCCAGCCATCAGCCCCGACCACAAACTGAAGGTCTTATCCCTAGCAAACAAAACTCACCTGCCCTAGTTGTTGATGGGAGATTGCAGGAGGCACTTGGCACTGTCAAACCAGCCTGACTTGGCACTGGTGCCAGCTTGGGTCTGGGAACCATCCTGCGTATTGTGGAATTTCAGGAGCCAGCCGGTCACTCTCAGCCACAGGCCCCACGAATAAAAACTTCTCTCCTTTTGCTTGGCAACAAAACTCACCTTCCCTGGTTCTTGATGGCAGATTGCAGGAGATACTTGGCACTGTTAAACCAGTCTGATTTGACACTGCTGCCATCTTGAGTCTGGGAACCATCCTGCGTATTACGGCATTTCAGGAGCCAGCTTGCTGCTCTCAGCCCGAGCCCCCCGAACAGAAATTTCGCTCCGTCTTCCTGGCAAAAAAAACTCATCTTCCCTCGTTCCTGATGTCAGATTTCAGGAGTCACTTTTTCCAGTCAAACCAGCCTGAGTTGGCACTGGTGCCAGCTTGGGTCTGGAAACCATCCTGCATATTGTGGAATTTCAGGAGCCACCTGGCCACTCCAACCATAGGTCCCGAACACAAACCTCGGCTCTTTCCCCTGGAAAACTAAATTCACCATCCCCGTTTCTTGATGGTAGATTGCAGGAGCCACTTGGCACTGTCAAACCAGTCTGACTTGGCACTGGTTCCAGCTTGGGTCTGGGAACCATCCTGCGTATTGTGGAATTTCAGGAGCCAGCCAGCCATTCCATGCACAGGCCCCGGAAAAGAAACCTTGCTTCCTTTTCCTGGCAAACCAAACTCACTTGCTCTGGTTCTTGATGGCAGATTGCACGAGTCTCTTTGCCCTGTTAAAGCAGTGCAACGTGGCGCTGGTGGCAGCTTGGGTCTGGGAACCATCCTGTGTATTATGGAATTTCAGGAGCCAGCCGGCCGCTCTCAGCCACAGGCCCCCACATAAAAACCTCGCGTCTTTTTCCTGTCAAACAACACTCGCCTTCCCCGGTTCGTGATTGTCACAGACGTCTTTTTATAAAAATCCTTTCTTTTAGGATTTTTCCCCTTCTGGGAAGATGAGGCCCCAGAAGAAGAACGTAAACAATAATTATCTGCTGCTGTGGAATGCAATAGGTGCACCTGTGATTGGCTTATGTTCCATGTTTACAATTAAGGGTCAATCACAGGACCAAGCTCTGGGACAGATTCACAGAGAGCTCTCTTGTTTTTAGATTCCTATTCTATTCTTAGCTTAGCAGCTTCTGAACTTTTCTCTCTATTCCTTTGAGTATAATCATAATGTATTATATACCATAAATTAATAAATCCAGCCTTCTGATCATGAAGCAAGATTCTCGTCCATCTCTCTCACCCTGAGGAACCCTTGCAAAGCCATGTAACATGTGATGGTAGATTGCAGGGGCCACTTTGCACTGTCAAAGCAGTCCGACTTGGAACTGGTGCCAGCTTGGGTCTGGGAACCATCCTGCGTATTGTGGAATTTCAGGAGCCAGCCGGACACTCTCGGTCACCGGCCTGCAAACAAAAACCTCGCTCCTTTTTCCTGGCAAAAAAAACTCACCTTCCCTGGTTCTTGATGGCAGATTGCAGGAGCCACTTGACACTGTCAAAGCAGTCCGACTTGGCAATGGTGCCTGCTTGGGTCTGGGAACCATCCTCAGTATTGTGGAATTACACGAGCCCACCGGCCACTCTCAGCCACAGGCCCTCGAATTGAAACCTTGCTCTTTTTTTCCTGGCAAGGAGAACTCACTTGCCCTGGTTCTTGATGGCAGATTGCACAAGGAACTTGGCACTGTCAAACCAGCAAACTTTCCACTGATGCCATCTTGGGGAGGGGAACAATCCTGCATAATGTGGAATTTCAGGAGCCAGCCAGATACTCTGGCATCAGAACCCTGCACAGAAACCTCGCTCCTTTTGCCTTTAAATCAAAACTCACCTGCCCCGGTTTTTGATGGCAGATTGCAGGAGCAACTTGGCACTGTCAAACCAGCAAACTTTGCACTGATGCCAGCTTAGGCAGGGGAACAGTCCTGCATAATGTGGAATTTCAGGAGCCAGCCAGCCACTCGCAGTGACAGGCCCCCAAAAGAAACTTCACCCCTAATTCCAGGCAAACAAAACTCACCTGCCCTGGTTCTGGATGGCAGATTGCAGGAGAGACTTGGCACTGTCAAACAAGCCAAACTAGATATGGGTGCCAGCTTGGGTCTGGGAACCATCATGAAAAATGTGGAATCTCAGGAACGGGCGTGCCACTCTCAGCCATAGGCCCCCAAAAAAAAACCTAGCTCCTTTTGCCTGGCAAAGAAAACTTACCTGCCCTGGTTCTTGATGGCATATTGCAGGAGCGACTGTGCCCTGTCAAAAAAGCCGAACTTGGTACTGGTGCCAGCATTGGTCTGGGAACCATCCTGCGTATTGTAAAATTTCAGTAGCCGGCCGGACACTCTCGGCCACAGGCCTGCAAACAGAAACCTCGCTACTTTTTCCTGGCAAACAAAACTCACCTGTCCTGGTTTTGATGGCAAATTACAAGAGCAGCTTGGTACTGTCAAACAAGCCGGACATGGCACTGTTACCAGCTTGGGTCTGGGAAGCATCCCGAATATTGCGGAATTTCCAGAGCCCAACGGCCACTCCAGGCACAGGATGCCAAACAAAAACCTCGATTTTTTACCCAGGTAAACATAACTCACCAGCCCCAGTTCTTGATGGCAGATTGCAGGAGCCACTTAGCACTGTCAAAGCAGCCCGACATGGTACTGATGCCAACTTGGGTCTGGGAACCATCCTGCTTATATTGGATATTCATGGGGCCGCTGGCCACACTTAGCCACAGGCCCCCAAACAAAAGCTTCCCTCTTTTTGACTTGCAAACAAAACTCACCTTCCCCGGTTTGTAATGGCAGATTGTAGAAACTACTTGGCACTTTTAAACCAGCCTGATTTGCCACTGGTGCCAGCTTGGGTCTGGGAACCATCCTCTGTATTGCGGAATTTCAGGAGCCAGCCCGCCACTCTCACCCACAGGACCCCAAAAGAAACCTTGCTCCTTTTTCCAGGAACCCAAAAGTCTCCTTCTCCTGGTTCTTGATGGCAGATTGCAGGAGGCTCTTGGCACTGGCAAACCAGCCAAACTTGGTACTCGTGCCAGCTTCGGTCTGGGAACCATTTGCATATTGTGGAATTTCAGGAGCCAGCTGGACACGCTCAGCCATAGACCCGCAAACAAAAACCTTGCTACTCTTTCCTGGCAAAAAAACTCACCTGCCCCGTTTCTTGATGGCAGATTGCACAAGGAACTTGGCACTGTCAAACCAGCAAACTTTCCACTGATGCCATCTTGGGGAGGGGAACAATCCTGCATAATGTGGAATTTCAGGAGCCAGCCGGATACTCTGGCATCAGACCCCTGCACAGAAACCTCGCTCCTTTTGCCTTTAAATCAAAACTCACCTGCCCTGGTTTTTGATGGCAGATTGCAGGAGATACTTGGCACTGTTAAACCAGTCTGATTTGACACTGCTGCCATCTTGAGTCTGGGAACCATCCTGCGTATTACGGCATTTCAGGAGCCAGCTTGCTGCTCTCAGCCCGAGCCCCCCGAACAGAAATTTCGCTCCGTCTTCCTGGCAAAAAAAACTCATCTTCCCTCGTTCCTGATGTCAGATTTCAGGAGTCACTTTTTCCAGTCAAACCAGCCTGAGTTGGCACTGGTGCCAGCTTGGGTCTGGAAACCATCCTGCATATTGTGGAATTTCAGGAGCCACCTGGCCACTCCAACCATAGGTCCCGAACACAAACCTCGGCTCTTTCCCCTGGAAAACTAAATTCACCATCCCCGTTTCTTGATGGTAGATTGCAGGAGCCACTTGGCACTGTCAAACCAGTCTGACTTGGCACTGGTTCCAGCTTGGGTCTGGGAACCATCCTGCGTATTGTGGAATTTCAGGAGCCAGCCAGCCATTCCATGCACAGGCCCCGGAAAAGAAACCTTGCTTCCTTTTCCTGGCAAACCAAACTCACTTGCTCTGGTTCTTGATGGCAGATTGCACGAGTCTCTTTGCCCTGTTAAAGCAGTGCAACGTGGCGCTGGTGGCAGCTTGGGTCTGGGAACCATCCTGTGTATTATGGAATTTCAGGAGCCAGCCGGCCGCTCTCAGCCACAGGCCCCCACATAAAAACCTCGCGTCTTTTTCCTGTCAAACAACACTCGCCTTCCCCGGTTCGTGATTGTCACAGACGTCTTTTTATAAAAATCCTTTCTTTTAGGATTTTTCCCCTTCTGGGAAGATGAGGCCCCAGAAGAAGAACGTAAACAATAATTATCTGCTGCTGTGGAATGCAATAGGTGCACCTGTGATTGGCTTATGTTCCATGTTTACAATTAAGGGTCAATCACAGGACCAAGCTCTGGGACAGATTCACAGAGAGCTCTCTTGTTTTTAGATTCCTATTCTATTCTTAGCTTAGCAGCTTCTGAACTTTTCTCTCTATTCCTTTGAGTATAATCATAATGTATTATATACCATAAATTAATAAATCCAGCCTTCTGATCATGAAGCAAGATTCTCGTCCATCTCTCTCACCCTGAGGAACCCTTGCAAAGCCATGTAACATGTGATGGTAGATTGCAGGGGCCACTTTGCACTGTCAAAGCAGTCCGACTTGGAACTGGTGCCAGCTTGGGTCTGGGAACCATCCTGCGTATTGTGGAATTTCAGGAGCCAGCCGGACACTCTCGGTCACCGGCCTGCAAACAAAAACCTCGCTCCTTTTTCCTGGCAAAAAAAACTCACCTTCCCTGGTTCTTGATGGCAGATTGCAGGAGCCACTTGACACTGTCAAAGCAGTCCGACTTGGCAATGGTGCCTGCTTGGGTCTGGGAACCATCCTCAGTATTGTGGAATTACACGAGCCCACCGGCCACTCTCAGCCACAGGCCCTCGAATTGAAACCTTGCTCTTTTTTTCCTGGCAAGGAGAACTCACTTGCCCTGGTTCTTGATGGCAGATTGCACAAGGAACTTGGCACTGTCAAACCAGCAAACTTTCCACTGATGCCATCTTGGGGAGGGGAACAATCCTGCATAATGTGGAATTTCAGGAGCCAGCCAGATACTCTGGCATCAGAACCCTGCACAGAAACCTCGCTCCTTTTGCCTTTAAATCAAAACTCACCTGCCCCGGTTTTTGATGGCAGATTGCAGGAGCAACTTGGCACTGTCAAACCAGCAAACTTTGCACTGATGCCAGCTTAGGCAGGGGAACAGTCCTGCATAATGTGGAATTTCAGGAGCCAGCCAGCCACTCGCAGTGACAGGCCCCCAAAAGAAACTTCACCCCTAATTCCAGGCAAACAAAACTCACCTGCCCTGGTTCTGGATGGCAGATTGCAGGAGAGACTTGGCACTGTCAAACAAGCCAAACTAGATATGGGTGCCAGCTTGGGTCTGGGAACCATCATGAAAAATGTGGAATCTCAGGAACGGGCGTGCCACTCTCAGCCATAGGCCCCCAAAAAAAAACCTAGCTCCTTTTGCCTGGCAAAGAAAACTTACCTGCCCTGGTTCTTGATGGCATATTGCAGGAGCGACTGTGCCCTGTCAAAAAAGCCGAACTTGGTACTGGTGCCAGCATTGGTCTGGGAACCATCCTGCGTATTGTAAAATTTCAGTAGCCGGCCGGACACTCTCGGCCACAGGCCTGCAAACAGAAACCTCGCTACTTTTTCCTGGCAAACAAAACTCACCTGTCCTGGTTTTGATGGCAAATTACAAGAGCAGCTTGGTACTGTCAAACAAGCCGGACATGGCACTGTTACCAGCTTGGGTCTGGGAAGCATCCCGAATATTGCGGAATTTCCAGAGCCCAACGGCCACTCCAGGCACAGGATGCCAAACAAAAACCTCGATTTTTTACCCAGGTAAACATAACTCACCAGCCCCAGTTCTTGATGGCAGATTGCAGGAGCCACTTAGCACTGTCAAAGCAGCCCGACATGGTACTGATGCCAACTTGGGTCTGGGAACCATCCTGCTTATATTGGATATTCATGGGGCCGCTGGCCACACTTAGCCACAGGCCCCCAAACAAAAGCTTCCCTCTTTTTGACTTGCAAACAAAACTCACCTTCCCCGGTTTGTAATGGCAGATTGTAGAAACTACTTGGCACTTTTAAACCAGCCTGATTTGCCACTGGTGCCAGCTTGGGTCTGGGAACCATCCTCTGTATTGCGGAATTTCAGGAGCCAGCCCGCCACTCTCACCCACAGGACCCCAAAAGAAACCTTGCTCCTTTTTCCAGGAACCCAAAAGTCTCCTTCTCCTGGTTCTTGATGGCAGATTGCAGGAGGCTCTTGGCACTGGCAAACCAGCCAAACTTGGTACTCGTGCCAGCTTCGGTCTGGGAACCATTTGCATATTGTGGAATTTCAGGAGCCAGCTGGACACGCTCAGCCATAGACCCGCAAACAAAAACCTTGCTACTCTTTCCTGGCAAAAAAACTCACCTGCCCCGTTTCTTGATGGCAGATTGCACAAGGAACTTGGCACTGTCAAACCAGCAAACTTTCCACTGATGCCATCTTGGGGAGGGGAACAATCCTGCATAATGTGGAATTTCAGGAGCCAGCCGGATACTCTGGCATCAGACCCCTGCACAGAAACCTCGCTCCTTTTGCCTTTAAATCAAAACTCACCTGCCCTGGTTTTTGATGGCAGATTGCAGGAGATACTTGGCACTGTTAAACCAGTCTGATTTGACACTGCTGCCATCTTGAGTCTGGGAACCATCCTGCGTATTACGGCATTTCAGGAGCCAGCTTGCTGCTCTCAGCCCGAGCCCCCCGAACAGAAATTTCGCTCCGTCTTCCTGGCAAAAAAAACTCATCTTCCCTCGTTCCTGATGTCAGATTTCAGGAGTCACTTTTTCCAGTCAAACCAGCCTGAGTTGGCACTGGTGCCAGCTTGGGTCTGGAAACCATCCTGCATATTGTGGAATTTCAGGAGCCACCTGGCCACTCCAACCATAGGTCCCGAACACAAACCTCGGCTCTTTCCCCTGGAAAACTAAATTCACCATCCCCGTTTCTTGATGGTAGATTGCAGGAGCCACTTGGCACTGTCAAACCAGTCTGACTTGGCACTGGTTCCAGCTTGGGTCTGGGAACCATCCTGCGTATTGTGGAATTTCAGGAGCCAGCCAGCCATTCCATGCACAGGCCCCGGAAAAGAAACCTTGCTTCCTTTTCCTGGCAAACCAAGCTCACTTGCTCTGGTTCTTGATGGCAGATTGCACGAGTCTCTTTGCCCTGTTAAAGCAGTGCAACGTGGCGCTGGTGGCAGCTTGGGTCTGGGAACCATCCTGTGTATTATGGAATTTCAGGAGCCAGCCGGCCGCTCTCAGCCACAGGCCCCCACATAAAAACCTCGCGTCTTTTTCCTGTCAAACAACACTCGCCTTCCCCGGTTCGTGATTGTCACAGACGTCTTTTTATAAAAATCCTTTCTTTTAGGATTTTTCCCCTTCTGGGAAGATGAGGCCCCAGAAGAAGAACGTAAACAATAATTATCTGCTGCTGTGGAATGCAATAGGTGCACCTGTGATTGGCTTATGTTCCATGTTTACAATTAAGGGTCAATCACAGGACCAAGCTCTGGGACAGATTCACAGAGAGCTCTCTTGTTTTTAGATTCCTATTCTATTCTTAGCTTAGCAGCTTCTGAACTTTTCTCTCTATTCCTTTGAGTATAATCATAATGTATTATATACCATAAATTAATAAATCCAGCCTTCTGATCATGAAGCAAGATTCTCGTCCATCTCTCTCACCCTGAGGAACCCTTGCAAAGCCATGTAACATGTGATGGTAGATTGCAGGGGCCACTTTGCACTGTCAAAGCAGTCCGACTTGGAACTGGTGCCAGCTTGGGTCTGGGAACCATCCTGCGTATTGTGGAATTTCAGGAGCCAGCCGGACACTCTCGGTCACCGGCCTGCAAACAAAAACCTCGCTCCTTTTTCCTGGCAAAAAAAACTCACCTTCCCTGGTTCTTGATGGCAGATTGCAGGAGCCACTTGACACTGTCAAAGCAGTCCGACTTGGCAATGGTGCCTGCTTGGGTCTGGGAACCATCCTCAGTATTGTGGAATTACACGAGCCCACCGGCCACTCTCAGCCACAGGCCCTCGAATTGAAACCTTGCTCTTTTTTTCCTGGCAAGGAGAACTCACTTGCCCTGGTTCTTGATGGCAGATTGCACAAGGAACTTGGCACTGTCAAACCAGCAAACTTTCCACTGATGCCATCTTGGGGAGGGGAACAATCCTGCATAATGTGGAATTTCAGGAGCCAGCCAGATACTCTGGCATCAGAACCCTGCACAGAAACCTCGCTCCTTTTGCCTTTAAATCAAAACTCACCTGCCCCGGTTTTTGATGGCAGATTGCAGGAGCAACTTGGCACTGTCAAACCAGCAAACTTTGCACTGATGCCAGCTTAGGCAGGGGAACAGTCCTGCATAATGTGGAATTTCAGGAGCCAGCCAGCCACTCGCAGTGACAGGCCCCCAAAAGAAACTTCACCCCTAATTCCAGGCAAACAAAACTCACCTGCCCTGGTTCTGGATGGCAGATTGCAGGAGAGACTTGGCACTGTCAAACAAGCCAAACTAGATATGGGTGCCAGCTTGGGTCTGGGAACCATCATGAAAAATGTGGAATCTCAGGAACGGGCGTGCCACTCTCAGCCATAGGCCCCCAAAAAAAAACCTAGCTCCTTTTGCCTGGCAAAGAAAACTTACCTGCCCTGGTTCTTGATGGCATATTGCAGGAGCGACTGTGCCCTGTCAAAAAAGCCGAACTTGGTACTGGTGCCAGCATTGGTCTGGGAACCATCCTGCGTATTGTAAAATTTCAGTAGCCGGCCGGACACTCTCGGCCACAGGCCTGCAAACAGAAACCTCGCTACTTTTTCCTGGCAAACAAAACTCACCTGTCCTGGTTTTGATGGCAAATTACAAGAGCAGCTTGGTACTGTCAAACAAGCCGGACATGGCACTGTTACCAGCTTGGGTCTGGGAAGCATCCCGAATATTGCGGAATTTCCAGAGCCCAACGGCCACTCCAGGCACAGGATGCCAAACAAAAACCTCGATTTTTTACCCAGGTAAACATAACTCACCAGCCCCAGTTCTTGATGGCAGATTGCAGGAGCCACTTAGCACTGTCAAAGCAGCCCGACATGGTACTGATGCCAACTTGGGTCTGGGAACCATCCTGCTTATATTGGATATTCATGGGGCCGCTGGCCACACTTAGCCACAGGCCCCCAAACAAAAGCTTCCCTCTTTTTGACTTGCAAACAAAACTCACCTTCCCCGGTTTGTAATGGCAGATTGTAGAAACTACTTGGCACTTTTAAACCAGCCTGATTTGCCACTGGTGCCAGCTTGGGTCTGGGAACCATCCTCTGTATTGCGGAATTTCAGGAGCCAGCCCGCCACTCTCACCCACAGGACCCCAAAAGAAACCTTGCTCCTTTTTCCAGGAACCCAAAAGTCTCCTTCTCCTGGTTCTTGATGGCAGATTGCAGGAGGCTCTTGGCACTGGCAAACCAGCCAAACTTGGTACTCGTGCCAGCTTCGGTCTGGGAACCATTTGCATATTGTGGAATTTCAGGAGCCAGCTGGACACGCTCAGCCATAGACCCGCAAACAAAAACCTTGCTACTCTTTCCTGGCAAAAAAACTCACCTGCCCCGTTTCTTGATGGCAGATTGCACAAGGAACTTGGCACTGTCAAACCAGCAAACTTTGCACTGATGCCAGCTTAGGCAGGGGAACAGTCCTGCATAATGTGGAATTTCAGGAGCCAGCCAGCCACTCGCAGTGACCGGCCCCCAAAAGAAACTTCACCCCTAATTCCAGGCAAACAAAACTCACCTGCCCTGGTTCTGGATGGCAGATTGCAGGAGAGACTTGGCACTGTCAAACAAGCCAAACTAGATATGGGTGCCAGCTTGGGTCTGGGAACCATCATGAAAAATGTGGAATCTCAGGAACGGGTGTGCCACTCACAGCCATAGGCCCCCAAAAAAAAACCTAGCTCTTTTTGCCTGGCAAAGAAAACTTACCTGCCCTGGTTCTTGATGGCATATTGCAGGAGCGACTGTGCCCTGTCAAAAAAGCCGAACTTGGTACTGGTGCCAGCATTGGTCTGGGAACCATCCTGCATATTGTAAAATTTCAGGAGCCAGCTGGCCACTCTGGCCCACAGGCCTACAAGCAAAAACCTTGCTACTTTTTCTTGGCAACCAAATGACTCCTTTCCTGGTCCTTGATGGCAGATTGCAGGAGGCACTTGGCAATGTCAATCCAGCCAAACTTGGTACTCGTGAAAGCTTCGTTCTGGGAACCATCTTGCGTATTGTGGAATTTCAGGAGCCGCCCGGACACTCGCAGCCACAGGCCCACAAACAAAACCTCTCTCCTTTTTTCGGGCAAACAAAACTCACCTGCCCCAGTTCTTGATGGTAGATTGCCGGAGCCACTTGGCACTGTCATACCAGTTTACTTGGAACTGGTGCCAGCTTGGGTCTGGGAACCATCCCGTGTAATGTGGAATTTCAGGAGCCAGCCGGACACACTGGCATCAGGCCACTGAAGAAAAACCTCGCTACTTTTTCCTGGCAAAAAAAACTCACCTGCCTAGGTACCTGATGGCAGATTGCAGGAGACACTTTGCACTGTAAACCAGCCCGACTTGGCACTGGTGCCAGCTTGGCTCTGGGAGCCATTTATCATATTGTGGAATTTCAGGAGCCAGCTGGCCGCTCTCAGCCACAGGCCCTTGAACAGAAGCCTAGCTCCGTTTTCCTTGATAACAAAACTCACCCGTCCCGGTTTCTGATGGCAGATTGCAGGAGCCACTTGGCACTGTCAAACCAGCCTGACTTGGCACTGGTGCAGCTGGGGTCTTGGAACCATCCTGAGTATTGTAGAATTTCAGGAGCCAGCCGGACACACTGGCATCAGGCGCCCGAAGAGAATCCTAGCAACTTTTTCCTGGAAAAGAAAACTCACCTTCCCTGGTTCTTGATGGCAGATTGCAGGAGCCACTCGGCACTGTCAAAGCAGCCCAAATTGGTACTGGTGCCAGCTTGGGTCTGGGAACCATGCTGCTTACACCGGATATTCAGGAGGCAGCCGGAAACGCTCTGCCACAGGCCCCCGAAAAAAATCCTCGCTCATTTTTCCAGGCAAAAAAAACTCACCTGCCCTGGGTCATTATAGCAGATTGCAGGAGGCAGTTGGCACTGTAAAAGCAGCTCGACTTGGCACTGGTGCCAGGTTGGGTCTGGGAACCACCCTGCGTATTGTGGAATTTCAGGAGTAAGCCAGAAACTCTCAGCCATAGGCCCGCAAAAAAAATTCTCGCTCTTTTTCCTGGCAAACAAAACTCACCTACCCCGTTTCTTGATGGCAGATTGCAGGAGCCACTGGGCACTGTCATACCAGATCGACTTGGCACTGGTGCCAGCTTGGGTCTGGGAACCATCCTGGATATTGCGGCATTTCAGGAGCCCGCCGGCCACTCCAGGCACAGGTCGCCGAATAAAAACTCGGCTCTTTATCCAGGTAAACATAACTCACCTGCCCCGTTTCTTGATGGCAGATTGCAGGAGCCTCGTGGCACTGTCAAACGAGCCTGACTTGGTACTGGTGCCAGCTTGGGTCTGGGAGCCATCCGGCATATATTGAATTATCAGGAGCCTGCCGGCCACTGTCAGCCACAGGCCTCCAAATAAAATCTTCGCACATTTTTCCTGGCAAACAAAATTCACCTGTCCTGGTTTTTATGGCAGATTGCAAGAAAAGTTTTGCACTGTCAAACCAGCCCGACTTGGCATTGGTGCCAGTTTGGGTCTGGGAACCATCCTGCGTATTGTGGAATTTCAGGAGCCAGCTGGACACGCTCAGCCATAGACCCGCAAACAAAAACCTTGATACTTTTTCCTGGCAAAAAAAACTCACCTGCCCCGGTTCTTGATGGCAGATTTCAAGAGGATCTTGGCACGGTCCCACCAGCCAGACTTGGCACTGGAGCCAGCTTGGGTCTGGGAACCATCCTGCTTATATTGGATATTCAGGAGGCATCTGGCCACTCTCTGCCACAGGCCCCCCAAAAAAATCTCGATGTTTTTTCCTGGCAAACCAAACTTACCTGCTCTGGTTCTTGATGGCAGCTTGCAGGATCCACTTGGCACTGTCAACCCAGCCCCACTTTGCACTGGTGCCAGCTTGGGTCTTTGAACGGTCTGTCGTATATTGATATTTCAGGAGCCAGCCAGGCACGGTCAGCCACAGTTCGCCCCCCAAAAAAAAACCTCGCTTCTTTTTCCTGGCAAACAAAACTCACCTGCTCTGGTTCTTGATGGCAACTTGCAGGAGCCACTTGGCCCTTTCAAACCAGCCTGACTTGTAACTGGTGCCAGCTTGGGTCTGAGAACCATCCTGCGTATATTGGATTATCACGAGACAGCTGTCAACCCACGACCAAAGGCGCCCGAGAAAAGCCTCGCTCCTTTTTCCGGAAAAAAAACTCACCTTCCCTGGTTCTTGATGGTAGATTGCAGGAGCCACTTGGCACTGTCAAACCAGCCATACTTGGCACTGGCACCAGCTTGGGTCTGGGAACAATCCGGTGTATTGCGGAATTTCAGGAGCCAGCTGGACACGCTCAGCCATAGACCCGCAAATAAAAACCTTGCTACTTTTTCCTAGCAAAAAAAACTTACCTGCTCCGTTTCTTGATGGCAGCTTGCAGGAGCCACTTGGCACTGTCAAACCAGCCTGACTTTGCACTGGTTCCAGCTGGGGTCTAGGAACCTTTCTGCGTATTGTGGAATTTCAGGACCCAGCTGGACACTCTAGAATCAGGCGCCCGAAGAGAAACCTTGCTCTTTTTCTTGGCAAAAAAAAACTCACCTGCCCCGGTTCGTGATGGTGGATTTCCGGGGCCACATGGCACTGTCAAACCAGCCTGACTTGGCACTGGTGCCAGCTTGGGTCTGTGAAAAATCCTGCGTATTGGGGAATTTCAGGAGCCAGCTGGACACTCTCAGCCATAGGCCCGCAAACAAAAACCTCACTCCTTTTTCCTGGCAAAAAAACCGTGCCTGGCCCGTTCCTTGATGGCAGATTGCAGGAGCCACTTGTCACTGTCAAACCAGCCCTACTTGGCACTGGTGCCAGCTGGGGTCTGGGAAGCATCCTGAGTATTGCAGAATTTCAGGAGTCAGCAGGACACTCTAAGCCATTGGCCCCTAAAAAAAACCCAGCTCCTTTTTCTCGCAAACAAAACTCACCTGCCCTGGTTTTGATGGCAGATTGCAAGAGAATCTTGGTACAGTCAAACCAGCCCGAATTGGTACTTGTGCCAGCTTGGGTCTGGGAACCATCCTTCTTATGTTGGATATCCAGGAGGCAGCTGGCCACTCGCAACCACAGGCCCCCAAAAATACCTTGCTCCTTTTTCCTGGCAAACCAAACTCACCTGCCCTGGTTCTTGATGGCAGCTTGCAGGAGCCACTTGGCACTGTCAAACCAGCTATACTTGGCACTGGCGCCAGCTTGGGTCTGAGAACCATTATTGCGGAATTTCCGGAGCCAGCTGCCCACGCTCAACCATAGACCCGCAAACAAAAACCTAGATGCTTTTTCCTGGCAAAAAAAACTCACCTGCCCTGTTTCTTGATGGCAGATTGCAGGAGCCACATGGCCCTGTCAAAGCAGCCTGAATTGGTTCCCAGCTTGGGTCTGGGAACCATCCTGCTTATACTGGATATTCAGGAGGCATCTGGCCACTCTCTGCCACAGGCCCCCCAAAAAAATCTCGCACCTTTTTCCTGGCAAACAAAACTCACCTGTCCTGGTTTTGATGGCAGATTGCAAGAAAAGTTTTGTACTGTCAAACCAACCCGACTTGGCACTTGTGCTAGCTTGAGTCTGGGAACCATCCTGCTAATATTGGATATTCAGGAGGCATCTGGGAGCTCTCTGCGGCAGGCCTCCCAAAAAAATGTCACACTTTTTTCCCGGCAAACAAAACTCACCTCCCCTGGGTCTTGATGACAGATTGCAGGAAACACTTGGCACTGGTGCCAGCTTGGGTGTGGGAACCATCGGTTGTGTATTGGTATTTCAGGAGCCAGTCAGGCACAGTCAGCCACAGTTCCCCAAAAAAAAACCTCAGTTCTTTTTCCTGGCAAACAAAATTCACCTGCCCTGGTTCTTGATGGCAGATTGCAGGAGGCAGTTGGCACTGTCAAACCAGCCTGACTTTGCACTGGTGCCAGCTTGGGTCTGTGAACAATCCTGCGTATTGTGGAATTTCAGGAGGCAGCCAGAAACGCTCTGCCACAGGCCCCCGAAAAAAATCCTCACTCATTTTTCCTGGCAAACAAAACTCACCTGCCCTGGTTATTGATGGCAGATTGCCGGAGCCACTTGGCATTATGAACCCAGACTGACTTGGTACTGGTGCAAGCTTGGGTCTGGGAACCATCCTGAGTATTGCAGAATTTCAGGAGCCAACCGGCCACTCCAGGCACAGGTCGCCGAATAAAAACCTCGGCTCTTTATCCAGGTAAACATAACTCACCTGCCCTGTTTCTTGATGGCAGATTTCAGGAGCCTCGTGGCACTGTCAAACGAGCCTGACTTGGTAATGGTGCCAGCTTGGGTCTCGGAGCCATCCGGCATATATTGGATTATCAGGAGCCTGCCGGCCACTGTCAGCCACAGGCCCCCAAATAAAATCCTTGCACCTTTTTCCTGGCAAACCAAACTCACCTGTCCTGGTTTTTATGGCAGATTGCAAGAAAAGTTTTGTATTGTGAAACCAGCCCGACTTGGCACTGGTGCCAGCTTGGGTCTGAGAACCATCCTGCTTATATTGGATATTCAGGAGGTGTCGTAGGAAGGACACCAGGACACCAGATGGTTCATCACAGGTCCAGTTTATTGAAAAAAGCATCAAACACTTATACAGCAAATAATAAGCTTATGAATATTCTGTAAGCCAAGCAATCTATTGGTTAAACTATACCATTAACTCATCCTCATTCCTTTGGGCCTACATTCTCTACTTCTCACGTCTCGCTGTGTATTTCTTTATCATACTCCGCTAGGCCCAAGTACACGTTATCTTTGCAGGTGCAAGATTTGGAATTAACCACGATCTTGTACTTTTCCATTCTTTAGTCTGCTACTTTCTCAACAGACACCCTGCCTGCAAAAAGGCCTCTGCCCTAGTTAGGACATCTTTACCAAATTAATTCGGCTGTGTCCTCTCTCCTCAAGCCACTCTTTGACAAAACTCTCCACACTTCCCCCGTTTTGTTCTTGGGCAAGGAGGCTAGTCTGCCAGGTTCTTTCTATCATTCGGCTAACCATATTTTGAATACAATTAAAAATACAAGGCAAAATAAGCAAAAGCAGCAAAATCACACCCAGTAACCCTATAGCATATATCACAAGGTTTCTCAGCCACGGTCCAAGTCCTAAGCTTTTAAGCCATTCGTCAATTCCTAAACCCTCTTCTTCTTTAAGATTGTGAAGTCCCTGCTGTAATTCTTTTATCCTCGCATGAATAGACACAGAGTGATCAGACAAATTCATGCAACACATTCCCTCAAACTCTTCACATCCATGACCTTGTGCTAAAAGCAAAAAATCTATAGCAGCTCTATTTTGCAAAACAGCATGATTAACATTTTGCACATCTGCAGTTAGCATATCTAAAATTTGTGATGTCTTGTCTAGCTCATCCTTGGTCCAGCATCCCAATTGCTTTGCTAATTTCATAGCTTTATTTGCAGCTCCTCCTGGCAAGATAGTTGAGACTACTACTTGTTTAAACTCACTCCAAAACCATGGGTCTCCTATCCGGCTGCAGTCTAAGTCATGCAGGCTGCGTCTCCTCCTGCTTGAATTTTGACTGAGTTGCATTAATGAAGACACACTGGGGTGAAACAATGACAATTTCCCCAAATAGCAAGGTCCACCCTGTGGCCTGACTGGTATACCATTCCAAGCTCTGTCTCCACAGATTAGAAATATCCCTGCGGGTAATTTCATCGGTGCCTTAATGTTAGTGCCTTTACATTGGCTATAAACCTGTTTGGATACTGTATCCAAACTGAGGGATGAATCCAGGGTAGCCCATGTGTCTCTAGGCCGATGTAAATTCTGTGGATCTAAAGGCTCAAAACTGAACCATCCGCCATTTGAGGTGTTAGTTATACTGGCGTTTGCACTTCCAAAGAGATCTAGCTCCTCTGGAGGAGAATGCAGGGTAGTATTAAGTGATAAGATTATTAAGCATTGGCGGTAACCGTCACTTTGACTTGCGGTGTAACCTGACGTGGATGGTTTAATGTTTGTCAGATTGCGCATGCATAGAGTTTGATTATTGATCAGACTGCAAAATTCCCGAGGAGACCACACTGGGAGTCCCACCAAGCATGTTCGAAATGGATTAGTAACCCCCCCAAGGCTAAGACAAAGCGAAGATTGGTTAGTTTGATTAGCAAGCGTTATCCATATATTATCTCTTGGCTGATTAAAGCGCGTTACTTCTACTTCCCCATCCGCCACAGCACTGAGCAGTATAACAAAAATAAGCCTCATTTTTCTGGTTTCTTTCTCGCTCTCCTTTTCTTATCTGTCTTTAACCTCACCGATCCTAACTCTTGCAATCTAAATCCCTGAAGAATCTCAATGCAGGAGTCCAATGCCTTATCGGGATCTCCTTTAATGGGTCCTACTACAAAATGCTGTGTTAAAGGCACCAATTTTCTACACCTAGCAGAAGCTATGTATGACTTACTTTGAGCTTTAACTCTTTTCACAATACACTGTACCTCCCACCGGTAGTAGGCCAAGATTTTCTGCTCAGGAGACTCGTAAAGATTTAAAGCTAGAGCCGTACCTAGCCCCGTCTGTCTCCTTAGTTCCCTTTGCCAGTCTTCCCCCCAGGTGTAGTCATGCTTGCAGGTATTACACCATAAACTCCAGATCCTGGACTGTTCTAACCAAAAGATTTTACCACAACCCCCACAATATAGAGCTACCCACGCAGCACAACAGGGGCTGCGACACTCAAAGCAACGCTCCCTCACTGGTCCTTTTATGTGGAAGGTTGATAGTGCTTCAACCGTGTCAATCAGCTCCCTGGCCATCCAGTAGCGGCGTGTCACTGCTCTGTCCACTGCTTTCGAGTGTCCCCTCAGTTGCAGCAATAAGGGTTGTAAGATCAGCGGCAGCTTCTTCTTCAGGCGTTCCTTGTCCCTCTCCGTAAGATTGTTCACCAGATGCTGCATTAAAGACAGGTTTAGTCCACTTGGCAGGCACCCAGAAAGACCCTGTTGGCGAGGAAACACAAAGATATCCCCGGCCCCAATATAACACTTTTGCGGGTTTTTCCCACATCCCTGTGCTTGGGTTCTTATACTTCACCCAGACCTCCGTTTCCTTAATAGTCTCCTGACTTGATCTCGGGTGATGTTTAACTGCAGGGGGGGCATCGTCCTCCCAAAAACACATAAATGATTGATCACATACAAAACCTTAGTCAGGCATGCTTGTGGGTCCTTTATATCCTGGTGTTTGTCAATATATTGTTTGAGGGTACCATTTGCTCTTTCTACTATCGCCTGTCCTGTGGGGGAATGTGGAATACCTGTCACATGCTTGACAGACCATTGGTCCAAAAACTTTCGGACCCTAGCACTGGTGTAAGCCGGACCATTATCCGTTTTGATACCTTTTGGGACTCCCATGACAGCAAAGCAGCTGAATAAGTGCCTGATCACATGTATCGCTTTCTCTCCTCCCTGAGCTGTAGCCCATATATAGTGGCTATATGTATCTATAGTAACATGCACATATTTGAGCCTACCAAACCTAGCTACATGCGTGACATCCATTTGCCATTTCTCATTCATTTCTAAACCTCGAGGATTAACTCCGCAGCCCAGACCTATTCCCCCATTATGATAACTGCATATTGGACAAGCCCTGACAATGGCCTTGGCTTCTGATAAGCCCAAATCAAAGTTCCTCACCAACCCTTTTGAATTTTGATGATATCTACTATGGGCTTCTCTTGCCAATGTATGCTTATCAACAGGACAAGAGTTGTCAATGGGTAAGGTAACCAATTTATCTGCACGCTCATTCCCTTCTCCTAGGCCCTCGGACCACTTATGGCTCCTGATATGGATTGCAGAGTACACCGCACTTCTATCCCGGAGAGCTTTCCTTAATTGAACCAGTAACTCATACAGCCGTTTGTTATTCACTTCCTTAATTGCTGCTCCTTCTATACGTCTGGCTACTCCAGCGACATACATAGAGTCTGTGACCACATTCAAGGGCTCATGCAGGTTGGACATTGCCCATACTACTGCTAACAATTCTAAGGTTTGTAGGCTGTCTGCAGGGTCTGCTGTAAGAAGTTGATGCTTCCATTGTCCTTTTTCTTGCCAAGTAACAGCAGCACGTCTCGATTTCTTCCCTGCGTCTGTGAAGGCTGTGGTGGTTCCTTCTATGGGTCGCTCTCTTCTCGGCGGCCGAGTGATCCAGTCCCATTCTGTCATCCATTGCAGGACCCTGGGCACTAACTTGCTCGTCTCCACCTTTGCAGATGATGTCAATAATGCTTCCTGTAAGTCCACTGAATTAACCAGGTATCAGTCCAGCGTCTCTTTTTCCATGGGTAGCCTAATGGTGGCAGGTTCTCGACCGTCCACTTCAGTAATTCTGAGACGGCCTTTTTTAATCAACGCAGCCAATTGTTCAATTTTTTGAAAATATTGTTCTTTTATGTTGTAATGGTGGTGACAGCCATTCCAATACCCGTATCTCCCCCGTTTTGTTCTCATATTGGGAGAGAGCGCCAAGCAGGTCACAAGGACTATTCCAAACGGTGAGGTCAATAGGGCAATCTAGCTGTCGATGGGACACATATCCTTGTTGTACACAATTACTGATTTGCTGTAGGGCGGTATGCTGTTCCTTCGTGAGGCATACAGGGGTAGTGGGGTCAGTGCCCTTTAACAAAGGTCATAGGGTCTCCAACAAGTGATTTGGTATTCCCACAATGGGTTTTAGCCACTGTAAGTCTCCTAGCAACTTTTGAGCATCATGTAAAGTCTTAATGTCCAAGTGCAGTTCTAATTTTTGGGGTACCACTGTTTGGTCCATTAGAGTCCATCCCAAATACTTCCATGGTTTTGTGGTCTGAATTTTCTCTGTGGCAATAACAAGTGAAGATGCTGCAAGAGTGTCTCTGATGCTGTCAACCTGCAGAGGGGAAAATGGCTGTTGCTGCGCAAACAAAATATCATCCATGTAATGATATATTATGGTAGCTGGCCAGTGCTGACGTAATGGCTGTAGTGCAGCGTCAACATAAAGCTGGCACAACGTGGGGGAGTTCTGCATCCCCTGTGGAAGTGTCGTCCACTCAAATCTTTTGTCTGGTTCCCCACGATTTATTGCTGGTAGGGTAAAGGCAAACCTCTTCATGTCATCGGGATGCAGTCCAATAGTGAAAAAACAATCCTTTAAATCGATGATTAGAAGTGGCCAATCTTGAGGGATCATGGCTGGATTTGGAAGACCAGGTTGCAAGGCCCCCATCGGTTCCATCTGGTCATTCACAGCTCGTAGATCGTGTACCAGGCGGTATTTCCCTGACTTCTTCTTGATCACAAAAATGGGCGTGTTCCACAGACTCGTTGAGAGTCGTAAACGTCCTTGCTCGTATTGTTCCTTCACCAATTCATGGGCATGCATAAGACTCTCCCCTTTCAAGGGCCATTGCTTAACCATCACCGGTGTAACTGTTTTCCAGGTGAGTGGAATGGGGAAAGTCCAAGCAATGGCAATTACCCCAAAGGGTGGTGATTGGTCAACACCACCCCCAGCTGTGTTAAAACATCCCTGCCAATCAGGCAAGAGACCGTAGGGGGCAACTGAACGACTGAAAACACAACAGACACTTGTTGCCCATCAATGTGCACCAACAGAGGTGGTGTTTTGCTTGCCAAAGTAAGTCCTCCTACTCCCGTAAGCATGTTTGTTGATGGGAGCAGGGGCCAATGCTGTGGCCATGCTTCTGGCGATATAATGCTGGTGTCTGCTCCCGTATCCAATAATCCATAAAGGGTTATGCTCTGATGTCCATGGGTAATTTCAACTCTTTGGTTTGGCCTCTCTTGAAGATCTACAGTCAGGAGTGTAACACCGGTAGAGCCAAAACCCTTTCCATCACGCTTCTGTCCAGTAAGCGATGGAATACCCGATGTCATCTGTGGTAGTGGTACCAATTGTGCGATGCGTTGTCCTTTGGTTATCTTTATCGGGGGATAAGGGGTGTAAGCCATGATTTGTATTTCTCCGGTATAGTCCACATCTATGACCCCAGGTAATACAAATAGTCCCAGCATGGATGTTGAGGAGCGTCCTAGTAATAATGCTCCACATTGTTGTCCTTGTAGCGAGAGAGGACCATTTACTCCAGTTGGTATCCTTTCAGGCCGGTTCGTCATTAATGTGACATCTACTGCTGCTGATATGTCCAAGTCGAGGCTCCCTGCTGTTGCTGGCTGCAGACAGGAGGTGGCGCTGATGTCACGGCGGCAACTTGTGTCTGGGCGCAGCCGGCAATCGCGCTCTGCTGTCCGTTTCCCGATCGGCACCGGCAAGCTGTAGTGTTGTGGGAGCTGGATTGGCAGCTTTGGCACCACAAGGAAGTCGCTCTGCATTCTCGGCGCATGTGTCCCCCATTGCGGCATCGGTAACATTTGGGGTATGTTCTCGAGCCTCCCTGCGTGATTGCCATTGAGCCGTTTCGGAGAGGAGCAAGAGCGGCTAACACCTGATTTTGAGCGGATTCTGCTTGCTTTTGCAGCCCTACTCCTAATTCCTTTATTGCATCTACTAAGAATGCTTGTGAGGCTGCTGGCTGTAATGCCATTCGCTCTAGCGCTTCCTCAATGGTCCAATTTGCTCCCAGAGTGGCTAGCACCCTTTGCGTGGCTGGATTGCTATTCTGTAAGGCACACTGCTTCAATAGCGCCCCCTTCATGTATTCTGCAACGCCAGCCCGGTCTATAGCCACAGCTGCTTTGTCAATAAAACTCCCAAACGATTCCTCTCTACCTTACTTTATGCCCATGTACGCCGGCAGCCCTCCTGGATCTTTAACCCTTTCTATTGCAGCACGTACTAACCGCATGGCTTCTCTAAGCTTATCTGCTCCTGATATCAACTGTGCCTCCGTGTGCAAGTATGCCCCTAAGCCCATGAGCTCATCCACCATCACTCCATGCAACGGGTCCCCCTGAGCTCGCTGTGTCGCAACCGACTCATTAACCAAAGCTTGCCAATGCGCATTAAACAACAACTGCTGATGCTGAGTAAATATTAGCGGCACTATTCCCCTCAAATCATTCGGGCACAAAATTTGCGCATTAAAGAGGTAATCTAGCATCTGCCTAACAGGTTCGCTTTTCACCCCAAACTGACTAACCGTGGACCGCAACTGGGATAACAACTTCCAGTCTAAAGGAGTGTACTCCGCCAGATTCTGTGTGTGGTTCCTCTGAACATCATACTGTGGCGTGTATGTAACCAGACAGGCAAGAGCAGAAGCGGCCTCCATTGCCTCATTATCCCCCATTTGCATTGCCTCTTTTGCCAGAGCAGCCCAAGCCTCTCTCCTTTGTTTAGCCATCTCCCCCCATGGGTCACTGAGTGCCCCTGGGATAGGATCTGACTCTCAGAGAGTTTTGCGCTGTTGTCGCCTCTGCGCAGGCCGTTCAGGTGGGGGAGGTGACAGGCTCAGCTCACGCTCTCTGCGGGGAGGCGGCAGGCTTAGCTCGCGCTCCCTGCGGGGGGGCGGCAGGCTTGGCTCGCGCTCCCTGAGGGGGGGCAGCAAGCTTAGCTCGCTCTCTCTGCGGGGGGGCGGAGGGCTCAGCTCGCGTTCCCCCCTATCCACCAACTCGACCTCCTCCTCCGACAGAGGAGGTGCAGATGGCCCCCCCGCGCCTGTAACAGGATCCTCCATACCACACTGTTGTGAACCCATCGGTATTAACACCTTGTTTACCGAAGGCGAGAGAGGATCGTCCTCACGACCATACCCTATATTTTTCTTATGAGCTTCTGTCGCCCTTTCTGCCGCCTTACGCTCAGAAACATGTTGAAGTAGTGTGTTGTGTACCACACGCCATAGCTTGCCAAATTTCTTTGCTGTTTTATCATCCTCTAACACTGCCTCCCACAGTATATCCCCAAACTTTCTCCATTCAGCGAATTCATGAACTGTGTGTGGATTAAGGAAAACCCCCACAGCATAACCATTTGCTAGCAACCCTGGCAGTTCCTTTTTTAAATCTATCCCCTTTACCCCTTGCCTTTCTAAATACGCGGTGAAGAGTTCGTTTGCTGCTTGCCTATCCATAGCGAATTTTTCGTGAGCGCTCTTGCAGCTTTCCAGGCTCCGGCAGCACGTAAATGGCTTGAGTCACCGATGTGAACCCCAAGGGTGCTTCAAAATTCCAGCACCGTCCCGGCTGCGAACAGGACCCAGCTCAAACTTCCTCGACCGTGGGCCGTTCTCTCCCCCTTTTTCTTTTAGTCAAGACAAGGGGTCAGCGTTCGGGGTCACCATGTGTCGTAGGAAGGAGACCAGGACACCAGATGGTTCATCACAGGTCCAGTTTATTGAAAAAAGCATCAAACACTTATACAGCAAATAATAAGCTTATGAATATTCTGTAAGCCAAGCAATCTATTGGTTAAACTATACCATTAACTCATCCTCATTCCTTTGGGCCTACATTCTCTACTTCTCACGTCTCGCTGTGTATTTCTTTATCATACTCCGCTAGGCCCAAGTACACGTTATCTTTGCAGGTGCAAGATTTGGAATTAACCACGGTCTTGTACTTTTCCATTCTTTAGTCTGCTACTTTCTCAACAGACACGCTGCCTGCAAAAAGGCCTCTGCCCTAGTTAAGAAATCTTTACCAAATTAATTCGGCTGTGTCCTCTCTCCTCAAGCCACTCTTTGAGAAAACTCTCCACAAGGAGGCATCTGGTCACACTCTGCCACAGGCCCCCCAAAAAAACCTCGCACCTTTTTCCTGGCAAACAAAATTCACCTGCCCTGGGTCTTGATGGCAGATTGCAGGAGACACTTGGCACTGTCAAACACGCCCCACTTGGCACTGGTGCCAGATTGGGTGTGGGAACTGTCTGTCGTATATTGGTATTTCAGGAGCCAGCCAGCAACTGCCAGCCACAGTTCCCCAAAAAAAAAACCTCGCTTCTTTTTCCTGGCAAACAAAATTCACCTGCCCTGGTTCTTGATGGCAGATTGCAGGAGCCACTTGGCACTGTCAAACCAGCCTGACTATGCACTGGTGCCAGCTTGGCTCTGGGAACCTTTCTGCGTATTGTGGAATTTCAGGACCCAGCTGGACACTCTGGAATCAGGTGCCCAAAAAAAAACCTCGCCCCTTTTTCTTGGCAAAAAAAACTCACCTGCCCCGGTTCGTGATGGTGGATTTCTGGGGCCACATGGCACTGTCAAACCAGCCTGACTTGGCACTACTGCCAGCTTGGGTCTGTGAACAATCCTGCATATTGTGGAATTTCAGGAGCCAGCTGGACACGCTCAGCTGTAGACCCGCAAAAAAAACCTTGCTACTTTTTCCTGGCAAAAAAAACATGCCGGCCCCGTTTCTTGATGGCAGATTGCAGGAGCCACTTGGCACTGTCAAACCAGCTCGACTCGGCACAGGTGCCAGCTTGAGTCTGGGAACCATCCTGAGTATTGCGGAATTTCAGGAGCCAACCCACCACGCCAGGCACAGGTCGCCGAAGAAAAACTTCAGCTCTTTATCCAGGTAAACATAACTCACCTGCCCCGTTTCTTGATGGCAGATTGCAGGAGCCACTTGGCACTGTCAAAGCAGCACGACTTGGCACTGGTGCCAGCTTGGGTCTGGGAACAACCCTGAGTATTGTGGAATTTCAGGAGCCAACCGGCCACTCCAGGCACAGGTCGCCAAAAAAAAACCTTGGCTCTTTATCCAGGTAAACATAACTCACTTGCCCCGTTTTTTGATGGCAGATTGCAGGAGCATCTTGGCATCGTCAAACGAGCCTGACTTGGTACTGGTGCCAGCTTGGGTCCTGGAGCCATCCGGCATATATTGGAATTTCAGGAGCCCGCTGGCCACTGTCAGCCAAAGGCCCTCAAATAAAATCCTCGCACCATTTCCTGGCAAACAAAACTCACCTGTCCCGGTTTTGATGGCAGATTGCAAGAAAAATTTGCAAGGTCAAACCAGCCCGACTTGGCAATGATGCCAGCTTGGGTCTGGGAACCGTCCTGCTTATATTGGATATTCAGGAGGCATCTGGCCACTCTCTGCCACAGGCCCCCCAAAAAAACTTAGCACCTTTTTCCTGGCAAACAAAACTCACCTCCCCTGGGTCTTGATGGCAGATTGCAAGAAAATTTTTGTACTGTCAAACCAGCCCGACTTGGCACTGGTGCCAGTTTGGGTCTGGGAACCATACTGCGTGTTGTGGAATTTCTGGAGCCAGCCGGCCACTGTCTGCCACAGAACCCCCAAAAAAAACCCCACTTCTTTTTCCTGGCAAACAAAAGTCACCTGCCCTGGTTCTTGATGGCAGATTGCAGGAGCCACTTGGCACTGTCAAAGCAGCCCAAATTGGTACTGTTGCCAGCTTTGGCCTGGGTACCATGCTGCTTATACCGGATATTCAGGAGGCAGCCGGAAACGCTCTGCCACAGGCCCCCGAAAAAATCCTCGCTCATTTTTCCTGGAAAAAAAAACTCACCTGCCCTGGGTCATTATGGCAGATTGCAGGAGCCACTTGGCACTGTAAAAGCAGCTCGAATTGGCACTGGTGCCAGCTTGGGTGTGGGAACAATCCTGCGTATTGTGGAATTTCAGGAGCCAGCTGGACACGCTCAGCCATAGACCCTCAAACAAAAAGCTTGCTTCTTTTTCCTGGCAAAAAAAACTCACCTGCCCTGTTTCTTGATGGCAGATTGCCGGAGCCACTGGGCACTGTCAATGCAGCCCGAATTGGTACTGGTGCCAGCTTGGGTCTGGGAATCATCCTGCGTATTGTGGAATTTCAGGAGCCACCCGGACACTGTCTGCCACAGGCTCGCAACAAAAAATTCTCGCTTCTTTTTCCTGGCAAATAAAAGTCACCTGCCCTGGTTCCTGATGGCAGATTGCAGCAGCCACTTGGCACTGTCAAACCAGCCTGACTTTCACTGGTGCCAGCTTGGGTCTGGGAACCTTTCTGCATATTGTGGAATTTCAGGAGCCAACCGGCCACTCCAGGCACAGGTCACCAAACAAAAACCTCGGCTCTTTATCCAGGTAAACATAACTCACTTGCCCCGTTTCTTGATGGCAGATTGCAGGAGCCTCTTGGCACTGTCAAACGAGCCTGACTTGGTACTGGTGCCAGCTTGGGTCTGGGAGCCATCCGGCATATATATAAGATTATCAGGAGCCTGCCAGCCACTGTCAGCCACAGGCCCCCTAATAAAATCCTCGCACCTTTTATTCTTTTTATCCCTAAATATTGATTTACGGATTTTGTTGGTGCGCTTTACCTTCCCCAGGTGAGTCTCACCTGCCCCAGGTGTGCTTTACCTGCCCCAGGTGTGTCTCACCTGCCCCAGGTGAGCTTTACCTGCCCCAGGTGTTCTTTACCTGCCCCAGGTGTGTCTCACCTGCCCCAGGTCTGTCCCACCTTCCCCATATGAGCTTTACCTTCCCCAGGTGTTTCTCACCTGCCCCAGGTGAGCTTTACCTGCCCAAGGTGAGCTTTACCTGCCCCAGATGTGTCTCACCTGCCCCAGATGTGCTGTACCTGCCCCAGGTGTGTCTCATCTTCCCCAGGTGTACTTTACCTGCCCCAGATGTGTCTCACCTGCCCCAGATGAGCTTTACCTTCCCCAGGTGTGTTTCACCTGCCCCAGATGAGCTTTACCTGCCCCAGGTGTGTCTCACCTGCCCCAGGTGAGCTTTACCTGCCCCAGATGTTTCTCACCTGCCTCAGGTGTGTCCCACCTGCCCCAGATGAGCTTTACCTGCCCCAGATGTGTCTCACCTGCCCCAGGTGAGCTTTACCTTCCCCAGGTGTGCTTTACCTGCCCTAGGTGTGTCTCACCTGCCCCAGATGAGCTTTACCTGCCCCAGGTGTGTCTCACCTGCCCCAGGTGAGCTTTACCTGCCCCAGATGTTTCTCACCTGCCCCACGTGTGTCCCACCTGCCCCAGATGAGCTTTACCTGCCCCAGGTGTGTCTCACCTGCCCCAGATGAGCTTTACCTGCCCCAGGTGTGTCTCACCTATCCCAGATGAGCTTTACCTGCCCCAGGTGAGCTTTACCTGCCCTAGATGTGTCTCACCTGCCCCAGGTGTGGTTTACCATCCCCAGGTGTGTCTCACCTGCCCCAGGTGGGCTTTACCTGCCCCAGATCTTTCCCACCTGCCCCCGATGAGCTTTACCTGCCCCAGGTGTGCTTTACCTGCCCCTGGTGTGTCTCACATCCTTGTCCTAAAATTCCCTGAAATTCCCATAATTTTGAACCCTTAATTTCTATCAATTTCCAGCCCTGAAAATCCCCCAAATCCCAACCCTGAAATTCCACAAAATTCCTCAAATTTCCCCACCCTGGAATGCCCTGAAATTTCCCCAAATCCCAGACCTGAAATTCTCTGGAATTTCCCCAAATCCCAATCCCAAATTTCCCCAAAATTCCCCCATATCCCACCCCCGACTCCCTAAAATTCCATGAAAATCCCTGAAATTCCCATCATTTCCAGTCCTGAAATTCCCCAAAAATTCCAGCCCTAAAATCACTCAAAATCCCTCAAATCTCACCTAGAAAATTCCCCTCAATCCCCCAACTTCCAAGCCCAAATCCCCCAAATCCCAGTCTAAAAATTCCCTCAGTTTCCAGTCCCAAATCCCCCAATTCCCACTTCCAAAATTCCTTGAAATTCCCCCAAAATCCCCTGAAATTCCCCAATTCCCAGCCGCAAAATTCCTCAAAATCTCAGCCCCAAATTCCACCCCCAAAATTCCCCCATTTCTTCCTCAAACCCCCATTTTTTTCCCCAGGCTTTTTTCCCAAAACCCCCGGGGATTTTCCCCCAAATCCCCGGTTTTGCCCCATTTTTGCCTCATTTTGCCCAAAATCCCCGTTTTTGCCCCATTTTTTCCTCATTGTGTCCCCCTGACCGTTTTCCCGCACTGCGCTGTTTTCCCGCGTTCCCAGAACGCCCAGCGGCGCCGCGGCCCCGCCCAGCAGGAACAGCGCCCCCAGCGCCACCTCGCGGCGGTGGCAGGAACTGCAGGGGTAGAAACCTCACTCAGGGTTTTGGGCAAAATGGGATTTGGGGAAAAATAGTCGGGATTTTGGGAACAAATAATGAGGATTGGGGATTTATTGGGAACTATTGGGGAATTATTTGATTTATTAAGGAATTATTAGGGATTTATTAGGGATTAATTGGAGAATTATTGAGGATTTTTTTGGGTTTATTGAGGAATTATTGAGCATTATTGATGAATTATTAGGGAATTATTGAGGATTTATTGGGAATTTATTAGGAATTTATTGGGGGATTATTGGGATCTGTGTGGGGTTTGTGAGGGGAAACAGCCCCTGAGAGGGATCTGGGAAGGGTTTGTGAGGGGTTTGTGAGGGGAAACAGCCCCTGAGAGGGATTTGGGAAGGGTTTGTGAGGGGTTTGTGAGGGGAAACAGTCCTTGAGGGGGATCTGAGAGGGGATCCGGAGAGTTTTGAGGGGTTTATGAGGGGAAACCTCCACCAAGGGGGTTCTGAGGTGATCTGAGAGGGTTCTGAGGGGTTTGTGAGGGGAAACTGCCCCTGAGGGGAATCTGAGAGGGGTTTATGAGGGAAAACAGCTCCTGAGGGGACCCTGAGGGGCTTTTGGGGTGTCCCGTAGGAGCTTTGAGGGGTTCCTGAGGAGTTTTAGGGTGTCCCTGGGGGATTTTGGGGAGTCCCTGAGGAACTTTGGGGGGTCTCTACAGTTTTTGGGGGTTTCCTGAGGAATTTTTGGGGACCTTCACTAAGGAAATCCCCCCCCAAATACCTCTGAGTGTCTCTATCGCTTCATGGACACCCCAAAACCACCCCTCCCCCTATTCCTCCTCCACTTTTACCTCAAATTTTCCATTTTTCACTGATTTTACCATGAAAACAGTGGGGAGGTGACACCACCCAGAGCAGGGACTGTCCCCTCACACCCTGGTGCCACCAGGTCACTGTCACCCCCCCATCCTCCATGTCCCATGTCCCCCAGGTGCCACCAGGTCATTGTCACCTGTGTCCCCTCAACCCCAGGTGCCACCACCTCCCTGTCACTGTCACCCCTCACACTCCCCCCTATCCTCCAGGTGCCACCAGGTCACTGTCCCCCCTCTCCCCCAGGTGCCAGCACCCCCTGTCACCGTGACCTCTGTGTGTGCCCTGTGTGCCACACCCCCTGTGTGTCACCCCCGTGTGCCCCAGCACCACCTGCTCAGGTGTGTCACCTTAAAGAGACCGAGGCCAGGTGAGTGACAGGGCTGGGTGTCACCTCTGTCACCTTCCTGTGTCCCCTCTGTGTCCCTCTGTGTCACCTTAAAGCTCCTGTGGCTTGGCCACTGTCACCTCCCTGTGTCCCTCTTTGTCCCCCAGCAGGACCTGCTGCTCTGTGTCACCCTAAAGTGGCCAAAGCCACATCGGTGTCACCTCCCTGAGGTGGCCATGCCTCATTCAGTGTCCCTGTGTCATCCTAAACTTCCCTGTCACCTCCCTGTGGTGGCCACACCTCCTCTGTGTCCTTCTGTGTCAGTCTAAAGTGGCCAAAGCCACATCGGTGTCACCTCCCTGTGTGGCCACACCCCCTCTGTGTCCCTTTGTGTCACCCCAAGGCTGCTGTGTCCCCTCAGTGCCACCTCCTTGTCATCGCCTGTCACCCCAAAGCTGCTGGCCCCTGCTTGGTGCCATCTCCCTGTTCCCACCGTGTCCTCCCTCCTTGTCACCCCCTCGTTGTCACCCATGTCCCCCCCTGCTCTGGCCACCCTCCTGTGTCCCCTCTCCTGTCCCTGTAGTGTCCCTAAAGCCACCCCAGTGTCACCAGAGTGTACCCCAGTGTCACCTTGATGGGCTCTGGGCTCTGACAGATGTCACACCCCAGTGTCCCCCCAGTGCCACCCCAGTGTCCCCCCAGTGCCACCCCAGTGTCCCCTTGTCCCCCCATCCCTGACAGCTGTCCCCTCTGTCCCCGCAGTGTCACCTGAGCGTGTCTTGTGTCCCCTCTGTCCCCCCAAGCACTGACAGCTGTCCCCTCTGTCCCTGCAGTGTCCCCAGCGCTGACAGCTGTCCCCTCTGTCCCTCTGTCCCTGCAATGTCCCCTGAGCCTGTCACCTGTGTCCCTGCCCTGGGGTCACCTGCCCGAGCCCCGCCCAGCCCCGCCCCGAGCACTGGGACACAGGTGAGAACCTTGGGGACACTTTGGGGTCACTTTGAGGCATTTTGGAGTCACTTTGGGGGGCTGGGGGGCACTTTGGTGTCACTTTGGGTCACCTTGGGGCACTTTGGGGCAGTTTGGGTCAATTTTGGGTGACTTTTGGGAACCTTGGGGTCATTTTGGGGCACTTTGGTGTCACTTTGGGATCACTTGGGGTGACTGGATCAGTTTGGGGTCACTTTGGGGACACTTTGGGGTCAGCGTGGGTCATTTTGGGATCAGTTTGGGGTCACTTTGGGGGGCTGGGGGTCACTTTGGGGTCAATTTTGGGCACTTTGGGGTCATTTTGGGGTCACTCAGGCTCCAGCTCAGGGAGACGGAAACGGAATTCCCGAAATTCCTGGCGGCCGCGGGGGCCCCTCCCCAACCGAGAGCCCCTGGCCGGGGTCACCTGTGGTGCGGACTGGGATGGACTGGGATATACTGGGAGGGACTGGGAACAAACTGGGATGGACTGGGATATACTGGGAGGGACTGGGAACAAACTGGGATGGACTGGGAACAAACTGGGATGGACTGGGATATACTGGGAGGGACTGGGAGGGACTATGTCATCAATATCAATATCAATATCAATATCAATGTCAATATCAATATCATTATTGATGACATGCATGAGAGGATTGAGCCTTTCATTAGTCAGTTTATTATCGTTAATATCAATATCAATATCGTTATTGATGACATGCATGGGATCGAGTCATTCATTGGTCAGTTTAATATCATTAATATCAACATCAATATCAATATTGATGACACAGATGGGATTGAGCCTTTCATTGGTCAGTTTAATGTAATTAATATTAGTATTAATATCAATATTAATATCAATATCAATGTCATTACAGATGACCTGGAGGAGGGGATTGAGTCTTTCATTAGTAAGTTCAATATCATCAATATCAATATCAATATCATTATTGATGACATGCATGGGGGGATTGAGCCATTCATTAGTCAGTTTAATATCAATAATATCATTAATATCAATATCAATATGGTTATTGATGACATGGATGAGAGGATTGAGCTTTTCATTAGTAAATTTAATATCATTAGTATTAATATTAATATTGTTATTGATGACACGGATGAGGGGATCAAGCCTTTCATTAGTCAGTTTATTATCAATACTATAAATATCAATATCAATATCGTTATTGATGACATGTGCATGATGGGATTGAGCCGTTCATTAGTCAGTTTAATATCATTAACAATAATATTAATCAAATTATTGATGACCTGCAGGAGGGGCTGGTGCTATCCATCAGTAAATCTAATATCATTAATATTCATGTTAATATGGTTATTAATGACACAGATGAGGGGATGGCGCTGTCCATCAGTAAATTTAATATCATTAATATTCATCTTAATATAGTTATTAATGATACGGAGGAGGGGATGGCATTGTCTGTCAGTAAATTTAATATCATTAATAATAATATTAATATCACTATAATTATTGATGAGCTGTTGGAGGGGCCCTCGCTGTCCATCCGTCCCTCTGCAGGTGACACCGGGCTGGGAATTCTGGGAATTCCTGAAAATTCCTGAAAATTCTGGGAATTGTGTGAATTGTCTGAATTGTCTGAATTCTGGGAATTCTGTGATTCTGGGAATTCCCTGAATTCTGTCATTCTGTGATTCTGTGAATTCTCTGAATTCTGGGAATTCTCTGAATTCTGGGATTTCTGGGAATTCCCTGAACTCTGTGCTTCTGGGAATTCCCTGGATTCTGTCATTCTGTGAAATCTCTGAATTCTCTAAATTCTGGGATTTCTGGGATTCTGGGAATTCCCTGAACTCTGGGATTCTGGGAATTCTGGGAATTCTCTGAATTGCCTGAATTCTGAGAATTCTGTGATTCTGGGAATTGTGTGAATTGTCTGAATTCTGGGAATTATGTGATTCTGGGAATTCCCTGAACTCTGTGATTCTGGGAATTGTGTGAATTGTCTGAATTCTGGGATTCTGGGAATTCTGGGAATTGCCTGAATTCTGAGAATTCTGTGCTTCTGGGAATTCCCTGGATTCTGTCATTCTGTGAAATCTCTGAATTCTCTAAATTCTCGGATTTCTGGGATTCTGGGAATTCCCTGAACTCTGGGATTCTGTGAATTCTGGGAATTCTGGAATTCTGGGATTTCTGGGATTCGCGACAGGCCGCTATCGTGACAGGCCAGTATCAGCGCTGTCATGACCAGGCGGTATCACGACAGGCTGCTATCGCCAATATCACAACATGCCAATATTGCCGCTATCGTGACAGGCCATTATCGCAACAGGCTGGTATTGCTGCTATCGCCACAGGCTGGTATCACCACAGGTCACTATTGTGACAGGCCGATATTTCTGCTATCATGACAGGCCACTATTGAGACACTATCACGACAGGCTGGTGTTGCCGCTATCGCGACAGGCCACTATCGTAACAGGCCAGTATTGCTGCTATCACGACAGGCTGCTGTCATCACAGGCCACTATCGCCAATATGGTGACAGGCTGCTGTCACAACAAGCTGATATCGCCACTATCATGACAGGCCACTGTCGCCACTATTGTGACAGGCCAATATTGCTGCTATTGTGACAGGCTGCTGTCATGACAGGCCGATATCACAACAGGGCGGTATCACAACAGGCCGGTATCATCACTGTTGTGACAGGCCTCTGTCGCTGCTATCACAACAGGCCGGTATCGCAACAGGCCAACATTGCTGCTATCACGACAGGGCTCTATCGCCACTATTGCAACAGGCCACTGTCATGACAGACCAGTATCGCTGCTATTGCGACAGGCCAATATTGCAACAGGCTGCGATTGGGGCAGGCTGGTATCAGGACAGGCTGGTGTCGCCACTATCGTGACAGGCTGATATTGCTGCTATCGTGACAGGCCTCTATCGTGACAGGCCACTATCACTGCTATCATGACAGGCCAATTTCACAGCAGGCTGGTATCACCACTATTGTGACAGGCCGATACCGCGACAGGCTGGTATTGCCAATACTGCTGCTATCGCAACAGGTGGATATTGTGACAGGCTGATATTGCCTATATCGTGACAGCTGCTATTACCAGTGTTGCATCAGGCTGATATCACGACAGGCTGGTATTGCTGTTATCACGACAGGCCAATATCACGACAGGCCACTATTGCCACTATTGCGACAGGCTGATATCGCTGCTGTCATGGCAGGCCAACAACATCGTGACAGGCCACTATCGTGATAGGCTGGTATCGCCTGTATCGTGACAGGCTGATATCACCACTATCGTGACAGGCCAACATTGCTGCTATCGTGACAGGCTGATATTGTGACAGGCCAATATAATGACAGGCCGGTATCACAACAGGTTGATATCACCGCTATCGCGACAGGCTGGTGTCACCACTATTGTGACAGGCTGCTATCACAACAGGCTGATATCACCGCTATCGTGACAGGCTGGTGTCACCACTATTGTGACAGGCCGCTATCACGACAGGCTGATATCACCGCTATCGTGACAGGCTCGTATCATGACAGGCTGGTATTGCTGCTATCGTCACAGGCTGGTTTCACAACAGGCTGGTATTGCCAATATCGTGACAGCCTAATATCGCTGCTATGGCGACAGGCCACTGTTGTGACAGGCCGGTATCACCACTATCATGACAGGCTGACATTGCTGCTGTCGGGACAGGCTGATAGCAGGACTGGCTGATATTGCCTATATTGTGACAGGCTGATATCACGACAGGCCAACAATATTGTGACAGGCCAACAATATCATGACAGGCCACTATCACAACAGGCCACTATCGTGACAGGCTGGTATCACCTATATCGTGACAGGCCACTATCGTGACAGGCTGGTATCACCACTATCGTGACGGGCCACTATCCCCCCTCTCTCTCTCTCTCAGGCGCTGTCGCTGCTGCTGCTGCCGGGGCTGGGCCGGAGGGGGACGGGGACGGTGACAGTGACAGCGACAGGGACAGCAACGACAGCCACCAAGGGCACCATGGCCACCGCCATGGAGGGGACAGCGCCAGGGACACCCACGGGGGGCAGCTGTGGCACCGGGAATGTCACCGGGGGTGGCAACGGGGGTGGCAGCGCAGGGGACAGCGCGGGTGACACCGGGGAGGTCTTGGCCGCATTCGTCACCTGCCCCAACCTCAGCGTGGCCACCGAGCTGGCCAGGTGACACTGTGGGGACAATGGGGACACCGAGCTGGCCAGGTGACACCGTGGGGACAATGGGGACAATGGGGACACCGAGCTGGCCAGGTGACACCGTGGGGACAATGGGGACAATGGGGACACCGAGCTGGCCAGGTGATACTGAGGGGACACTGGGGGGTGCCGGGGACACGAGGGTGGCACTGGGCACTGTCCCCAGGGGTGACACCCGGGCAGTGCTGGCACCAGGGTGGCACTGTCCCCAAAGGTGGCACTGTCCCCAGGGGTGGCAGGGAGAGGTGACACTGTCCGTGTCCCAGGGGGTGACACAGGGCTGGTGTGACAGGTGACACTGTCACAGGTGACACACAGGTGACACAGGTGACACTCAGATGTCCCCTCCCAGGTCTCTGGTCCAGCAGCGTTTGGCCAGGGTTGGTGACACTGGGTGATGCAGGGAGGTGACAGGTGACACAGGAGGTCACACAGGTGTCACAGGGAGGTGCTCCAGGTGACACTGAGGTGACACAGGGCTGTGACAGGTGACACTCAGGTGTCCCTCAGGTCTCTGATTCAGCACTGTTTGGCCGGGGTTGGTGACACAGAGAGTGGCACAGGGAGGTGACAGGTGACACACACAGGTGGCACTGGACTGTGACAGGTGACACAGGTGACACTCAGGTGACACAGGGGGTGACACAGGTGACACACACAGGTGTCACACAGGTGACACACACAGGTGTCCCTGTCCCCAGGTCTCTGGTCCAGCAGCGTTTGGCCGGGGTTGGTGACACAGGGGGTGACACGGGGTGACACAGGTGACACAGGTGACACACACAGGTGACACAGGTGTCCCCGCAGGTCCCTGGTGCAGCAGGGTTTGGCTGGGGTTGGTGACACAGGGGGTGACACAGGTGACACACAGGTGACACACACAGGTGACACAGGTGTCCCCGCAGGTCCCTGGTGCAGCAGCGTTTGGCCACCTGTGTCAACATCATCCCTGGAGTGACCTCGGTGTGAGTGGGGACAGTGGGGACAGATTGGGGACAGCAGGGGGACAATGGGGGATTGGGGGACACTGGGGGGACATTGGGGACATCAGGGACACCAGGAGGGACTGGGGACGGAGGGGACATTGGGGACAGGGGGATGGATTTGGGACACTGGGGGTGACACTGAGGGGACAGGGGGACATCGAGGACATCGGGGACATTGAGAATAATGGGGGACATGGGGACAATGGGGGGACATTGGAGACAATGGGGGATGGGGACATCAAGGACATTGGGGACAGGGACATTGGGGACGGAGACAATGGGGGATTTGGGACACTGAGGGGGACATCAAAGACATTGGGGGGGACACTGGGGACAGGGGGACAGTGGGGGACACTGGGGACACTGAGGGGATTGGGACATTGGGGACATTGGGGGCACAGTGGGGGATTGAAGGGGTTGGGGACATTGGGAACACAGGGACATGGTGACAGGGCACAGGGCAGTGTCACCGCGGTGTCCCCACTGTCCCCACTGTCCCCAGGTACACGTGGCAGGGCAAGCTGGAGGAGGACAGCGAGGTCCTGCTGGTGAGTGACGGCACCGATGTCCCCAAAGTGTCCCCAAGGGGTCCCTGGGGTGCCCCCATCATCCCCAATGTCCCCAGGGTGTTCCCAGTGTCCCCCCTATGATGTCCCCAATCCCCCCAGTGTCCCCAGTGCCACCAATGGTGTCCCCAATGTTCTCCAATGTCCCCCAGGGTGTTCCCAGGGTGTCCCTGATGTCCCCAAGGTATCCCCAATGTCCTCACTGATGTCTCCTCACTGTCCCCAATGTCCCCAGTGATGTCCCCAAGGTGTCCCTGATGTCCCTGAAGTGTCCCTGGAGTGTCCCAAATGTCCCAAATGTCCCCAATTCCACAATGTCTCCCAATGATGTCCCCAATTTCCCCAAGGTGTCTCCAATGTCCCCAAACCCCCTCAATGTCCCCACTGATGTCCCCAGTTGAAATAAACAGGGCCAGGAGACTTCTTCTCCTTTTTAATGCCTTTATTAATAGTGATCAGCTCAGGATTGGGTAGCTCGGCAGGGCTGCAGTCTCCCGTCGTCTCCCAGGGCAACTCAGAGGAGGAGGATATGCGCAGCTCTGTCCACAAGGGGCAGAGCTGGGGGAATTCAGTCCTCGTGGGAGCCTTTTGGGCGTGACATCCCCATCAGATGTTCCACATTTTGCCGGCTGTCTTAGCAGGCCCTCATCTCCGGGGGCTACTCCCGTGGTCAGGGCGAGAGGCTCCGAAGGTGTTCTGCATCTCTGCAGGCTCAGCACTCGGCTCCTCATGTCCAGACATCACTCCAGTCTCTCAACTCTTATGTGGCTCGTTGTTTTTGGGGTTTCTCCATGAGTTTGGAGTCGGGGGTCTCCCAAAGCATGCTGGTCCTTGGAGTCACTTTGCATAGCCCCCCCCCCCCCCCACCACTCTCTCAGGTGTCTTCACTATTCTGGGAAAGGTACAACTTAGCCTCGGGAAGGTCTCCACCCATTACAGTCTCAGGAGAAGGGCCATTACCTCGCTCCAGCCAGGGCTTTTACTAATACAAAAACAACCATTAACGACAACGACCCGTGATTACAATAACAAAGGCAGCAGCCCAGCAGTAGTGGTAACTTTTTCTCACAGAAAAAAATATTAACTGAATTTTTGTTCATAACACCAGTGATGTCCCCAGTGTCCCCTCACTGTCCCCAATGTCCCCAGTGATGTCCCACAGTGACTCCAATGATGTCCCCAAGGTGTCCCCAATGTCCCAAAGGTCCCCGATGTCCCCAGCGTGTCCCCAGTGATGTCCCCAAAGTCCCCAATGTACCTGAAATGTCCCTGAGGTGTCCCCAATGTCCCCAGTGTGTCCCCTCACTGTCCCAAATGTCCCCAAACCCCCTCAATGTCTCCGATGTCCCCAGTGTTGTGCTCAGGGTGTCCCCAATGTCCCCAAGGTGTCCCTAATGTCCCTTCAAAGTCCCCAGTGTCCCCAAGGTGTCCTCAAGGTGTCCCCAATGTCCCCAGAGTGTCCCCAGTGTCCCCAAGGTATCCCAGTGGTGTCTCCAGTGTCCTCAATGATGTCCCTGATGTCCCTGAAGTGTCCCTGGAGTGTCCCCAATGCCCTCATATACGGCAAAGCATGGACCCGGCGACCCAGGGGAGGGGCGGGGCGTGCGAGTCTGCGGCGGGAAAACCCCGGAGGCGCGAGTAGTCGCAGATGCGCATGCGCGGGAGACCAGCACAGAGCGCATGCTCGGTCTAGAGTCGCGGGTCCCCGCAAGCGCGCATGTGTGGGGGAGCGACAAAGAGGGCATATTCGCTCAAGAGCCGCGCCCAATGCTGCTACCATATAAGGGAGAGATCACGCCCTCCAGGAGGCAGGGCAAGCCCAGGGGGCGGGAGACGGGGCGGGAGCGGCACCACCCCCGAAGGGAGGAGCCGGGTTGAAGCCGCACAAAACGGCTTGGAGCGCCGGAAATGTACCGGCAGTCAACTTCCAGCTCAGAGTTGAGCTACAGCTGCTCAGACAGCTCGGGAGAGCCGACAGAGCCCGGCTGGGACTCGGAAGCCGAGAGAGCGGAATTAATGCAGTTTCGAGCGAAACCGAGTAAAGCTTTAAGCGATATCAGGAAACAATCGCAACACAAACTCACCAACTGGGGAAAAATAGAAATAGCTTGTGCAGACCGGGCACCGGCAGCCACGATACATGCCTTCCCGGTGAGGGTCACCGGAGCGCGGGGGAACCAACAAGGGACATATACCCCGGTAAACTCCAAAGGTGTACAAGCGATTGTCAAAGCGATTTCAGAAAAAGGGATCTGTTGGAGCTGCGGGAAGAGAGGGCACCTCGCTAGGGACTGTAGATCCTGGCCCCGGGGAAACGGGAGAGGGAGGGGGCGCGTGGGCCAAACTCAGCCTCCTCCCGCTGCGAATGCAAGACGGCCCATCTATGCCAACCCCCAGTGGGGCAGGAGACCCTCATACCCCATGCCTCCACAGGGAGCAGTCAGTTTCGCATCCCCGCCAGCAGCACAATGGCAGAGTTGGGCAGCACCGCCAGTAATACTTTCACACCCCCCACCGCCACAAGCCGTGCCGGTGTCACAGGACCAGCAGGGGACACCCCAGAGCCGGACCCCTGGGTGGCCCTGGCCATGAAAATAGGGAAGGAGCCCCCGATGGTGTGGGGCACATGCCGCCTTTACGGCAGTCAGGATCCCCACGTCATAGGGTTTCAGTTTTGGGCGGACACGGGATCAGACTGCATGATTATTCCCCAAGCACAATGGCCCGGACATTGGCAATTCAAAGAAGTCCCTCCAGTGAATGGAGTGGGAGGGCAGTCCCGGGCATGGAAAAGCACCCAGCTGGTGGCTATAACACTTCACCTCCTGAAAGGAAAGCACCCCTGGGAACCCAAGGAGCTGACACCGCAAGCAACGAGCTCCCTCGACTTCATCGAAAGCCAGATGTCCACTGGCACACTTGCCAGGTGGAACCCAGCCATGCCGCTGGACCTCTACATCCACTTTACACCGAAGGGGGGAGTGGGAGCACTGGCCCAAGGACCCTCCTAAAAGTCTCGACCAATCCAATGGGTGGTCCTCGGAAGACCTGCTCGTGCATTTTCCCCGGGAATCGAATGCATCGCTAACCTCATAATGAAAGGCAGGAGACTCACCTTGAAACACCTAGGAACCGAGCCGACAAGCATCCACCTTCCTTTTCGCAAGCAACCGACCACGGAGTCAGCCACAATATCGGAGCACCTAGCCCTTGCTCTCACCGGCTTCAGAGGAGAAATCTCCTATTCTGCCAGACCACCCTGGACTCAGCTGCTGACCATTGTCGACATGGACATGCCGCCAAAGGTCATGGACCGACTGCAGTCAGGACCAATGGTCTTCACAGATGCTTCCTCCACGACTTCAACTGCAACAGCAGCGTGGCAGGAGGGAGAACAATGGCATTGCGTCAAAGCATGTGACCCCACACTGTCAGTGCAACAGCAGGAGGCAGCAGCAGTGGTCTTGGCGTGCGGACTCTTCCCAAGATGAACACCTCAACATTGTAACGCACTCTATATTTGTGGCAAGGCTCTGCCTAGCCATGGCAGGACCAGGAGTGTCAACATCTGCAGCAGCCCTAATGATGGAAGAAGCACTCTCCTCGCGACAGTGATAGTGGAACCCTGGAAAAAGTTAAAGATAGAATCTAAAATGTTAGGCTTTGTGCTTTCCCAGATCAACTGCACCTGCGTAAGCAGTATGATAAATTATATAATTGTTAGATGTGATGATTGTTTAGTAATTAAATGTAATTATTATATAACCATAAGAAGAATAGTGAGAAACTATGTTGGAAATTCAGAGAGAGGCTAAATTTATGTATACAGTAGAACAATATAAGTTTAATAATTAACATGAAAGTTATGTAACGATAGAGTATAAAACATGATCATTTTGGATGTATGGTCGGAGTCAGATTTGGGTTGAATATACCCCGATTCCCAGAGCTCTTAATAAAAAGGACCGCATATAATCGCTCCGTGATTATGTGTTTTTGAACGCTGACATTTTGACGACCCAAAGATGGGACCCTTGTGAGTGCTGCTGAGCGAGTTCGCAACTCGATCACGCTCCAGCCGGCACCGAGGGATTCTCGGGGAGCCCATCGGCCACGACCGCTTCCGCCGCTCACAAGCGTCCCCGGGAGAAAGGTAAGGTGCTTTTTACTTTGGTTTGGATGCCTGCCAATAAGACGCAGCAAAAGCTACGCTTGGTTGGGCTAAAGGAATTCCTGTGGGTGTAAGCCTAGGCGCCGTTCCGTAAGACAATCCCAAAAGCGTTGCAGGTTCGGCATTTGTGGTAGTTTTTAAATGGAGAAACTTAAAGGGATTTTGGGCAGTAACACCCCTATCCTGCAAAATTCTCCTTTGGAGTGCTTATTAGCACATTGGAAACAAGGTAACTTTGGGGAAGGATTGTGTAAAACTAAGTTGATTGATTATTGTAATTCATGGTGGCCAGAATATGCCTTGGAGAACGGTGAAAAATGGCCAAAATACGGTACTCTGCAATATAACACTATTTTGCAGTTAATGTCGTTTTGTAAACAAGAAGGAAAATGGGATGAAGTCCCATATGTTGATCTGTTTTTCTACTTACGGGGAAAGCCAGAATGGCAGAATGAATGTGGATTATTAATGGTTAAAACATCTGCAAAGTGTGGGGTTTGTGAGGAACGTTATTTAGAACACTTGGCATTAAGAGAAAGCTTGAGTAGAGAAAATTATACAGATATTGATTTACAGGTAGCTCCAATAGGAACAAGAGAACCTAACCCTATCCCACCTGTTTCATCTGTCCCTATCCCACTACCTGCTCCTCACCCACCTACCCCTGAACCTGTTTCATCTAGTACACCTTTCCCTCTTTATCCTCCTCTCCCATCATCACCCGATCCCTCTTCCTCGGAATATGAGCAAAACCTAACTGTGATAGAAAGGGGAAAGAGGTATGCGAGTGAAAAAGATAGCGATGGTAATGAATCAGTGACCCCAATAGCTCATAGAACCCAGGGTCGGGCAAAGCTTGCTCCAGTTGTGCATAGAGATGGCATAAGGAAACAAAAACGGACTGTGATTGCCCCCTTGCGACAAGGTGTCGGAATGGAAGGGCCAGTATTTGTAAAAGTGCCTTTTTCCCCAGCAGACTTAGTAATTTGGAAACAGTCAGCCGGAACTTATAGAGAAAATCCTGATAAAGTGGCACGTATAGTAAAAACGGTTATGAAAACTCAAAATCCTGACTGGGATGACATACAAGTAATATTAGATACTCTGATGGATTCTACTGAAAAAGAAATGGTACTTAAGGAAGCCAAAGAGAGGGCAAGAGAAGATATTAGAAATGGGCTGGTAACAGGGAATTTAGATGTGAATTTCCCAATTGAGGATCCAAATTGGGACCCTAATTTATTGTGCGATATGAGGAGATTACGGAAATACCAAGAGTGGATCCAAATAGGAGTTCAGAATGCTGTGCCCAAAACTATAAATTGGTCCAAACTATATGAGGTTCGACAGGAAAAGAAGGAATCTCCCACTGCGTTTTTGGAGAGGCTCAAGGAGGTAGCAAGGAAATATACAGACCTTCAAATGGATACAGAGCAAGCAAAGGTTCAGCTCACTCTCATATTCTTGGGTCAATCACAGGATGACATTTGTAGAAAATTGCAAAAATTAGAAGGGGAAGAATTAAGGAATTTGGATAAATTACTCGAGGTCGCTTGGAAGGTATCCAACAATCGGGAAAAAGAACCTAGTAAAAGGTAGCAGCAGAATCTTTTGGCAGTAATACAGGGGAGAGGGAACCCAAATTTCAGGGGGCGTAACAGGAATGGTCAGGGTAGGAGACCAGTTACCCAAGGGTTAAGCCTGAATCAATGTGCATATTGTAAGCAGGAGGGGCATTGGAATCGAAATTGCCCAAGTTTCAATAACCAGTTTGACCAGGGCAATCAGTTCCAGCAGGCTACCAAGGAGATGGTCCTGGGGGAGTATACCAGCTGACTAGACGTAGAACCGGTAGAACAAGTTAAGGAACCTGTTGTAAATATACAGTTAGGGCATAAAGAGGTCAGATTTCTAATAGATACGGGAGCTAGTTTTTCTGTATTGAATGATTTGCAAGGAAAAATTGGGGACAAGGAAACGACAATTGTCGGCGCTACAGGGAAAGAGGAAAAACGGCCTTTCCTGCAACCCCTAGATTTGTGTTTTGTGTTTTGGAAACAAGATCATAACACACGAATTTTTATATGTACCTGAGTGTCCAATTCCGCTTTTAGGGAGAGATTTGCTAGCAAAACTTGATGCAGTAATAACCTTTGAAAATTGAGAGCTTATAATGAAAATACCTGAATCAAAGACGGGACAGATATTAATGATCAAAGAAAAACCTGTCCCCTCTATCCCTAGGGAGGTAGAAGATGCAGTGATTCCCTCTGTATGGGAGACGGATATACCAGGGAAATCTAAATTGGCACAACCAGTGCATGTAGAGTTAAAAGAAGGGGCAAGGGCTGTACAAGTCAAACAATATCCCATAAAACCAGAAGCACGGCAAGGAATAGTAAAGATTATTGAGAAATTCTTGAAATACCGAATTTTAGAAGATTGTGAATCAGAATTTAATACACCAATATTTCCAGTAAAGAAGCCAAATGGTGAATATAGATTAGTGCAGGATTTGAGAGCAATAAATAAAATAACAAAGGACATTTATCCAGTGGTAACAAATCCTTATACATTGCTAACATCCGTAAAGGAGATATATAAATGGTTTACCGTAATTGATTTAAAAGATGCCTTTTTCTGCATCCCCCTGACAAAGAAAGTAGGAAACTATTTGCCTTTGAGTGGGAAAACCCAGGGAACGGAAGAAAGACCCAGCTCACCTGGACACGATTACCACAAGGATACAAGAACTCGCCCACCCTATTCTGAAACCAACTGGCAAAGGAACTGGAAATTTGGACTGAAAATGGGCAAGTACCAAGAGACCAATACTTATTGTTGCAGTATGTTGATGATATACTAATACCTACAGAAGAAAGAGCAACCTGTATAAAGGTAACCATTGAGATTTTAAATTCACTGGGGATGGGAGGCTATAAAGTATCCAGAAGAAAGGCACAAATCGCACAACAGACTGTGATTTACCTGGGATGTGAAATTTCACAAGGGCAACGAAAACTAGGTACTAATCGTATCCAAGCTATTTGTGCTATTCCAGAGCCCCAGAATTTACATGAGCTGCGAGTCTTCCTCGGGATGGCAGGATGGTGTCGCTTGTGGATCATGGACTATGGACTGATTGTGAAACCCCTGTATGAAGCTCAAAAGACACAGCCATTCACCTGGGGCAAACCACAGAAAGAAGCCTTCCTAAAATTAAAGGAAGCACTGACAACTGCTCCAGCATTAGGGTTACCTGATCTGTCTAAAGATTTTCAGCTGTTTGTACATGAAAGGCTGAGCCTAGCACTAGGAGTCCTGACCCAACGTCTGGGAAGCTGGAAAAGGCCGATGGGCTACTTTTCCAAACAACTCGACAACATAAGTGCCGGGTGGCCCCCATGTCTGTGGGCAGTCGCAGCTACTGTGATCCTGATACAAGAAGCCAGGAAACTTACTATGGGAAGGCACATAGATGTCTATGTACCACACATGGTAACCACTGTCTTAGAACAAAAGGGGGGCCATTGGCTATCTCCCAGCAGGATGATGAAATTCCAGGTAGTCCTGACTGAGCAGGATGATGTCACATTAAAAACAACTAACCTTTTGAATCCAGCTTTGTTCCTAGGTACCACAACTGAAGAAGGCCCATTAGAACATGACTGTGTAGAAGTAATAGAGTACACCTATTCAGCAAGAGAAGACCTGAAAGATGTCCCACTAGAGCAGCCGGAGTGGGAGCTGTTTACAGATGGGAGCAGCTTTGTGGAAAACGGAACCAGATACGCTGGATATGCGGTAACAACAGTCAATACAGTAGTGGAGGCAAAGGCATTACCACCAAATACATCTGCCCAGAAGGCAGAACTGGTTGCTTTAACCAGGGCACTAGAATTAAGTGAAGGGAAAAAGGTAAATATCTGGACTGACTCAAAATATGCTTTTAGAGTGGTGCATGTACACGGAGCACTGTGGAAAGAAAGAGGACTGTTATCTTCTCGGGATACGCACATTAAACATCAGGATGCAGTCCTGCAATTGATAAAGGCAGTACAAAAACCTGAACAAATGGCAATCATACACTGCAAAGCACACCAATCAGGAAACTCCAAAATCTGTGAGGGAAATCGAAAGGCAGACTGGACAGCCCGACAGGTTGCTCGAGAGGTACAAACAACAATGGCATTGATACCTTTGAAGCTTAATGTATCCCAATTCAATTTGCTTCCAAAACCAAAATACTCAGTAGAAGATGAGAGACTGGCACGTTTGCTAAATGCACAAAAGAATTCAGAGGGATGGTATGTAACTGCACAAGGACAAATAGTGGTACCCCCCTTGATAATGAGAGAAGTTCTACAAATTAAACACAACGAATGTCACTGGGGAGCAGAGGCATTGGTAAAATTGCTAAAGCAGAGTTTAATTTCAGTACGGATGTTAACAATGGCAAAATCAGTAATGTCAAAATGTGATATCTGCTTGAAAAACAACCCGGTGGCCAGGCGACAGGCACAGCTAGGAAGAATTCGGATAGGAATAGAGCCAGGAGACTATTGGCAGGTAGATTTTGTAGAGCTACTGTTGAAAGCGGAGGAAGCCAACCCACCTTGTCGTTGATCAGCATTGACTTCGATTTATTGATTAAATCAGCCACTTTATGTAACAGTGTTAATTAACTTCATGCATATTGCAAAATCTGAGCTCACGATAGGTTACAGAGAAAACTCTAACCCCTCCTTTTGTTTTACAATACCTGTGGTTTGTTTATTGAAAACAGGATCAGCGTTCTCACTGTGATATGAAAAGTTCTCAAAACCTTCCTATACTGTTCCCAGAGCAGCTATCTGTTCCCAGAGAGCCCAAGGACTGAATGTTTTGCCTGTTATGGAAAGACTGTCTGAGAATCTTATTGTTTATAAAGTGGTGCTTGAGAGAGCCTAATTATTTATAGAATCAAGCCTGGGAAATGCTGCTTGATCTCTACCTTTTACTTTTCCCTCAGCTGTATACCTTCATGGCCTCTTTCTTTCAGCCATGCATGAACCAGACTCTCCACAAGCTACCAAGGACTCGAGGATACAAATACCTGTTAGTGGGGGTTGACACATTCTCTGAGTGGCCAGAAGCCCTTCCCTGTTGCACAAACCAAGCAAAGGAAACAGTTAAGTGGTTACTACAGGAGATTATTCCCAGGTTTGGGGTACCCCTAGGGGTATCATCAGATAGGGGACCCCATTTCATAGCTACAGTAGTAAGAGAGGTAAGTAGATTGCTGGGGATAAATTGGGACCTCCACACACCGTGGAGACCCCAGTCAAGTGGACAGGTAGAGAGGATGAATCAGACACTAAAAAGGCAAATCAGTAAAATATGCCAAGAAGCCAAATTGCAGTGGCCCCAGGCTTTGCCAATAGCACTGTTGAGGATTTGGATAAAGCCTAGGAGTGGGATGTCAGTCAGTCCTTATGAGATATTGTATGGGAAACCATATTAATCTCCTGAGCCTAACCCTAATGTACATGTCACAGGAAAGCAGGAAGTGTATAATTATGTTCTGTCTCTTGGGAAAACTTTAGCTCGGCTCCGGAGTATCCTCGTGTGAAATAGACCACTGACTCTCGAGAACCCAGTCCATAACATACATCCAGGAGACGAGGTGTACATCAAGAACTGGAATGAAGAACCGCTGAAAGAAAAGTGGAGTGGACCCCATCAGATACTACTGACCACCTTTACAGCAGTCAAAGTAGCTGGCGTGGAACCCTGGTTCCACTATACCTGAGTGAAGAAAGTCCATCCTGGATCACAGACTGTATAAACTCTGGAATGAACAAAGGCTGCAGATAAGACATGTTTAATTGCTTTCAGAATGCTATCAGTAATTTTGCTAACGTTATGGTTATTAATATCTTTGGGATGTGGAATGCAAAATGATCAACCAACCACTCTTCATTCTAGAATGAAGAGAGAGGTACAAACGGAAACATAGGTGATAAAGGTTTCTAATGCAGTTCGGGCTGAGAATGTAATGATCGGATTAGTCAAAGATTTTGCCAAAATGCAAAACACCAGCCAAATAACTGCCTGTCTGCCAATACCAAAGGCAGCAGGAGACCCAGTAAATTGGGGAATCATAACATCAAAACTACCTGAAATACAAAAGAACAAAACAATTACATGTAAACTGGTACCCGAATTGAGGCAAGTTACAGAAACAACTCTGGTATGGGAATGTGAGGCCAAGGATAAGAAAGATCAGATAGAACCTTGGGACAGTGCGTGGTCTGTGAGTATTCTTCAAAGATTCCAATATATGGCAAACACCCCTTGGTGTATTAAGTGGGAAGGCCCCGAGAATGAAACAGATCCAGCAATAACGAACACTGACACTAGTAGCAGAACGAGGGCAGACAAAGTAAGTTGGTGGGCATGTAATAAAACTTACGACTGCACTTCAGATGATGAAGAGATAAAACAGATGCCACCCCTGGCAATAGCCCTACAAATTGGTTGTGCTTGCAGAGGGATCAAACATAAACAAGGCAGAGTGAATTATAAAGCAGTTATAGGGTGTACCAGGATTACAATCCGAGGTCCAGGACAATTTGTATGGGCAGCGAGTGATGGTACCTGGACAACACACCTGCCTATAGATGGGAAAGTAAAGGAGATTACTTTAGGCCTCCCAACCTTATGTCCAATTTGGAAAAAGTCTCCATTTAATGGAAAACATGAACTTCTGCAGATAAGAGCAAGACAAGAAGTTCTAGACAATGAAAATCCAGATGACACTTGGCAAGTACCCTCTAGTGGAGTGAAATTTGGATGGGCCCTAGAGTCATTGCTTGGTCCTATAGCAAACTATAAGAGCAGAGAGATGCTGTACAAACTTACAGGTCAGGTAGGTAGACTGGCAAGAGTCACCAGGGAAGGATTTAAAGAATTAAATATACAATTACAAGCCACCACAAAAATGACTTTACAAAATCGATTGGCCCTAGATATGTTACTCCTGAAAGAGCATGGAGTATGTGGATTTTTAAAGGGACAAGTTGATCATTGCTGCGTTCATATCCCAAATGTAACTGCAGATGTAGAATATGACATCAATCAGTTGAAACAAATAGATCATGAAGCACAAGAAGAGCAAAAGGATTTGGCTACAAGCTGGTTAGGAAAAATCTTTAAAGGATTGGGGTGGAATGTGAGTTCATGGATTAAATCTATCATTGAGAGTGTGATAATCTTACTAATTGTATTCTTAGCAATTTGGTTAGTTTACAGCATCTTAAAGGGAGAGATACAGAAGAAAACATCCTGGAACCAGAGGATAATAAAGGCCCTAACACGAGATCCACGCCCACCATCTTCTGGTTCTCCAGTTCGTAACAGCATCCACGACAACGTTTACATCAATCCTGGATTTGAAGAACCAAGTACGAACTGAGGAATAAAGGACTGTATCAAGTGAAAACATTTACACCTATAGTGAAGTGAAAATGCTTTCAGAGGGGGGAGAACGATAGTGGAACCCTGGAAAAAGTTAAAGATAGAATCAAAAATGTTAGGCTTTGTGCTTTCCCAGATCAACTGCACCTGCGTAAGCAGTATGATAAATTATATAATTGTTAGATGTGATGATTGTTTAGTAATTAAATGTAATTATTATATAACCATAAGAAGAACAGTGAGAAACTATGTTGGAAATTCAGAGAGGGGCTAAATTTATGTATACAATAGAACAATGTAAGTTTAATAATTAACATGAAAGTTAGGTAACGATAGAGTATAAAACATGATCATTTTGGATGTATGGTCGGAGTCAGATTTGGGTTGAATATACCCCGATTCCCAGAGCTCTTAATAAAAAGCACCGCATATAATCGCTCTGTAATTATGTATTTTTGAACGCTAACAACAGGGCACAGTGTCAGTCCTTCACATCAACAGCCACAACCCAGTCAAAGGTTACTTCCAGATCGGCAATGACAAAGCGGATGCCGCAGCAAAAGGCGTATGGACGTCAACTGCATGAGTCGCTCCACATCGGAGCCAAAGCACTGGCGAAGAGATGCGAAATCTCGACAGCGGACGTGAAACATGTGGTAGCCACCTGCCCTCATTGCCAGAAGTCACCCCTATGGTCCTGCGGGGTCAATCCGAGAGGTCTCAAGTCTTCAGAGATCTGGCAGTCGGACTTCACCTTGTGTCAACTGCTGAAGCCCCAAGCATGGCTTGCAGTGACAGTGGACACTTATAGCGGAACGATCATAGCCACACAGCACCCCAAAACTAACTCCAAGGCCACAATTCAGCACTGGCTGACAGCCATGGCTTGACTTGGTATCCCCAAGCAGATCAAAACTGACAACGGTTCCAATTTCACCTCCAAACCAGTGCAAGAATTCGCCTCAAAATGGGGCATCACACTAGTGCAAGGTATCCCGTATAACAGTACCGGGTAGGCCATAGTTGAGAGAGCAAATCAGACCCTGAAAACCAGGCTAGAAGTGTTGGCGAAAGCAGAGGGCTTTGCCAATTCCATTCCCCCAGGAGATCAGGCGCATATACTGGCAACCGCTTTGCTGGCACTGAATCAATTCCCTAGGGGAGATGAAACAAACAGTCCCGTTCAAAAGCACTGGGCCACTCGAACGCTAGAAGAGGGCCCGCAGGTTCTAATTAGAAATGAGCTAGGCGAGTGGGAACGGGGTTGGAGGCTGATGCTCACGGGACGAGGGTACGCAGCTGTCAAAAAGGACGGCAAAATCAGGTGGTGTCCACTTAAGTCAATCAAGCCCGACCTTCACAACAAGCAGAATGAGACTGACAAGAGTTGCGAGTTTCTGTTTACAGGACATGCTCGTGGGACGTCCTCGTGACGCGTACATCCCCATTCCAGAGGAAAGTGACAGACCACCAAGCCGCCAGGCAGCGCCCGAGAGACCCGCACGGGTGAGACCCAAGCATCAACAGTGTTTCTGTGTGATTTTGCTGTTGGGGCTTGTTGCCAGAGGGCAAGCCAGCCCAGATCACTACCCCCATCGGCCATTCAGGTGGGTCATGCGACACCTTAGTAGTGACAAGGTGCTCAAAGAAATCACCACACTGAACACCCCATCCTTCGTGCACCGCATTACCGACCTGTTTCCAGGACAACCAAAGGTAGACCCCTATTCCCCACACGCAACACACATGTACCTATCCTATTGGTGCCCAGCTTCAAACCCAGGAAAAAGCTACTGCAATCACCCAGGGAGGGGATATTGTGGGCACTGGGGCTGCGAAACCATTGTTACAGATGCCAGACCGTCGGGGCCTGGGTGGGATCCACAAGAGCCCGGCAAATTCTGACAGTTCACCTGGGCACCCACCGGCTGCAAAACACCAGTCTTCCTCCAGGGAAGTTTCTATCGAAACCGCCATAAAATCCCTAAAATTCAGAAATGCACTGGCTATAACATGACGGTTTTGCAGCCAGATCACCCTAGTTGGGCCATAGGCAGAACGTGGACAGTAGTCCTTCAAGGGTCGAAAGAGAGGGTGAATGTGCGAATTATCAGGCTCCAACCGTCGGCACCCTGAGCGGTCGGACCCAACAAAGTGATTAAAAGCGCACCGAAAGGGAGAAACGCGACCTACCCCAAAGCCTTGCCGACAAAGGTCGCCAGTATCCCGACCGGCCATGCAGAAGCCTTTCATATAGGCCGCTCAGCCGGGTCGGACTCAGACCCAATCCTTCGTATGTTAGAAGCTACCTTTCTATCTCTGAACGAATCCAACCCTAACCTAACCAACTCCTGCTGGCTTTGTTACGATGTTAAACCCCCCTTTTACGAAGGAGTCGCTTTAAACACTCCCTTCAGTTATTCCACAGCCGACGCCCCTCGCCAGTGCAGATGGGATACCCCCCGCAAAGGAATCACCCTGAATCAAGTCACAGGCCAGGGCAGATGCTTTGGCAAGGCAACCCCAGCTAGGCGGAAAGGCAACGTCTGCACCAAAGTTGTCAAGCCCGACAGGAAAAACAATAAGTGGGCAGTCCCATCTGCATCTGGGATGTGGGTTTGCCAGCGATCTGGAGTGAGTCCCTGTGTGTTCCTTGCCAAATTCAATGACTCTAATGACTTTTGTGTCCAAGTTCTGATTGTTCCTAGGGTCTTGTACCACTCAGACGAAGAAGTGTACCACCTTTTTGAAGAACCCAGCCGGCTCCACAAAAGAGAAATAATAACAGGTATAACTATCATAATGCTGCTCGGCCTAGGAGCAGCAGGAACGGCAACGGGCATCTCAGCCCTAGCGACCCAACACCAAGGACTGTCCCAGCTGCAAATGACCATGGATGAGGACCTGCAAAGGATCGAGAAATCCATTTCCTTTCTAGAGAAGTCAGTCTCCTCACTCTCAGAAGTGGTCTTGCAGAACAGGCGAGGACTGGACCTCCTGTTCATGCAGCAAGGAGGCCTGTGTGCCGCCTTGAAAGAGGAGTGCTGCTTCTACGCGGACCACACGGGAGTCGTAAGACACTCCATGGCGGAACTCCGAAACAGACTGGCTCAGAGACAGAAAGACAGGGAAGCCCAACAGGGTTGGTTCAAGTCCTGGTTCAATCAATCACCATGGCTAACCACCCTGATTTCTACCCTAATAGGTCCATTGGCAATGCTACTTTTAGCAGTTACCTTCAGACCATGCCTGATGAACAAGCTAGTCTCATTCGTTCAGACCCGCCTAGAATGGGCCAACATCCTGTTCATAGGCCGGCAACAAATGCTGTGAATTCAACCAGGGAACACTGCCAGTCACAAGGTTTTCTAAACTTGCCTGGCAAAAACTTACTCAGGTTTACCAAACCCCTTTCCCTTGTCGAATTACAACCCTATACCTCATTTCATTTCCTATGTATATGACTACCTCATTCATTTGTGGAAAAGGGCGGGGGGGAGATGGGGTAGATAGGGACAGGCGATCGGAAGATCACGCGATGTGACGGAAAGCGGCAGGACTCCTTTTCCCCTAATCCCTTAAGATAAGAGATCACCCTAGGAATGTAACTAGGAATGTAGCCCCCCTAACAATAGTAATGCTGGTAACTTTCCACTCCTTACTAACCATAGATGGTACTGCAGACCCCTCTGACGTAGAGAGACCCCTTAGACTATAAAACCCCATGAGAAGAGATAATAAAGGCCTTTGACCGTCTACCACATTGGTGTCTGCGTGCTCTTTGGCCCGAGCGACCCTGGAGAGTTTGGGTTGCCGTGCTGTTCCTCGAAACCAGGTCGCCTTGCCTTGTATCAGAAGGCAACACCCAAGGTGTCCCAAATGACGTCCCCAGTGTCCCCCCACTGTCCCCAATGTCCCCAGTGATGTCCCTGAAGTGTCCCCCCAATGATGTCCCCAATCCCCCACAGTGTCCCCAACACCCCCAAATGTCCCCAGTGTCCCCCCTCAATGTCCCCAGTGTCCCCAATGATGTGCCCCAATGTCCCCAAGGTGCCCTCAATGTCCCCAATGTCCCCCTACAATGTCCCCAAGGTGTCCCCAATGATGTCCCCAGTGATATCCCAAGTGTCCCCTGAACTGTCCCCAATGTCCCCAATGATGTCCCCAATGTCCCCAATGATGTCCCCAATCCCCCCATGATGTCCCCAATGTCCCCAATCCCCCTAATGTCCCTGATGTCCCCCAATGTCCCCAATGATGTCCCCAGTGTTCCCACTGATGTCCCCAAGGTGTCCCAAATGACGTCCCCAGTGATTTCCCCACTGTCCCCAATGTCCCCAATGTCCCCCCAATGTCCCCAGTGATGTCCCCGGTGTCCCTTTACTGTCCCCCATGTGTCCCCAATCCCCCGGTGTCCCCTCACAGTCCCCAATGATGTCCCAAATATTCCCAAGGTGTCCTCAATCCCCTCAGTGATGTCCCCCATTGTCCCCACTGTCCCCCATCCCCCAATGTCCCCAATGATGTCCCCAATCTCCCAATGGCCCCAGTGACCCCCCAATGATGTCCCCCAATGTCCCCTCAATGCCACAATGCCCCCAAGGTGTCCCAAATGTCCCAAATCCTCCCAATGATGTCCCCAATGCCCCCAGTGTGTCCCCAGTGTCCCCAAGGTATCCCCCAGTGTCCCCCTAATGTCCCCAATGTCCCCAATGTCCCCAGTGATGTCCCCAGTGTCCCCAATGTGTCTCCAATGTCCCTGAAGTGTCCCTGGGGTGTCCCCAATGTCCCCAGTGATGTCCCCAGTGATGTCCCCACTGTCCCCAATGTCCCCCAGTGTCCCCAAGTGTGGAGAGCTTGGTTCAAACATGGCTTAAAGAAAGAGGCCATGAAAGTATACAGCTGATGGAAAAACAAAAGACAGCTGTAAAGCAGCAGTTCCCAGGCTTGATTCTGTAAATAATTAGGTTCTCAGGCACATTTTTTATAAACAGCAGGATTCTCAGACAGTCTTCTCATAACAGTCCTTGGCTGCTCTGGGAACAGATATGAAGATTTTGAGAACTTTTCATATCACAGTGAGAACACAAATCTTGGTTTCAATAAACAAACCACAGGTATTGTAAACAAAAGGCGGGGTTAGAGTTTTCTCTGTAACCTATCGTGAGCTCGGATTTTGCAATATGCATGAACTTAATTAACACTGTTATAAAAAGTGACTGATTGGATCAATAAATCGGAGTCGATGCTCATCAATCGGATGGTCGTCTCCCTTCACTTCAATACCCAAGGTGTCCCCAGTGATGTCCCCAGTGTCCCTTTACTGTCCCCCATGTGTCCCCAATCCCCCCGATGTCCCCAGTGTCCCCAATGTTCCCAAGGTCCCCAGTGTCCCCATTAATGTCCCCGATCCCCCCAATGTCCCCTGTGTGTCCCCAGTGTCCCCAGCATCCCCAATGTCCCCATTGATGTCCCCAATGTCCCCAGATGATCAAGACCCGCAGCTCCCAGGTGCCGGCGCTGAGCGACTTCGTGCAGTGGGGACGGGGAATGGGGAATTTGAGGGGTCTGGGGGATTTTGGGGGGCCCCAGGTGGGATTTGAGGGTTCCCAGAGCTGTTTTGGGGGGTCCTGTGGGATTTGGGGGGTCCTTGGGGGATTTTGGGGGTCCCAGAGAAAATTTAGGAAGGTCCTTGGGGGATTTGGGGGGGATCTGGGGGAGGGATTTTGGGGGGTCCCTGATGGGATTTTGGGGATCCTTGGGGGATTTGGGGGTCCCGGGTGGGATTTTGGGGGGGTCCCTGATGGGATTTTGGGGGGGGGGGGTCCTTGGGGGATCTTGGGGGTCTTGGGATGTTTGGGGAATTTGGGGGTCCTGGGGGGGATTAGGGCAGATTTTGGGGGGTCCTGCAGGGGATTTGGGGGTCCTTGGGGGGGGTCCTTGGGGGATTTGGGAGTTCCAGAGGGGATTTTGAAGGATCTCAGGGCTGTTTTGAGGGTTCCAGGGGGGAATTTGGGGGGTCCGGGGGGGTCCTGGGGCAGATTTGAGGGGTCCCAGGTGGGATTCTGGGGAGGTCCCAGGGCTGTTTTGGGGGGATTTGGGGGTCCCGGGTGGGATTTTGGGGGTCCTGGGGGGGATTAGGGCAGATTTTGGGGTGTCCTGCATGGGATTTGGGGTCCCAGGGGTGTTTTGGGGGGTCCTGAGGGATTTTTGGGGGTCCCAGAGGGGATTTCGGGGGTCCTGGGGGGTTCTTGGGGGATTTGAGGGTCCCCAGGGCAGATTTTGGGGAGGATTTGGGGGTTCTCAGGATTTTGGGGTGCCCGATATTATTTCGGGGTTCCTGAGTTGGGTTTTGGGGTGCCGCAGGTGCTCCCACTCATACGAGGTGCCCTGGGGGGATTTTGGGGTTCCCAGGGCCATTTTTGGGGGGAGGTTGGGTTTTGGGGGCGATTCTTGGGATTTTGAGAGGGATTTGGGGGTTTTTGGTGTTCCTGAGTTGGATTTTGGGGTGACCGAGGAGGATTTTGAGGTCCCCAGGTGCCCTGGGGGGATTTTGGGGTTCACAATGCTGTTTTGGGTGGGGGGTGTTGGGGTTTTTGGGGATTTTTGGGTTTTTGGAGTTCCTGAGTTGGATTTTGGGGTGCCGAGGTGCCCCCACTCCTATGAGGTGCCCAAAGGCGTTTGGGGGCTCCCAGGGCCGTTTCTTGGGGGGGTATTTGGGATTTTGGGGTTCCTGGGTTGAATTTTGGGGTTTTGGGGGTTTATGGGGTTCCTCAGTTGGGTTTTGGGATGACTGAATTGGATTTTTGGGATTTTGGGGTGACCGAGGTGATTTTGGGGTCCCCCAGGTACTCCCACCCCTACGAGGTGCCCTGGGGGGATTTTGGGGTTCCCAGGGCTGTTTTTGGGGATGATCTTTAGAATTTTGGGGGGGATTTGAGGGATTTTGGGTTTCCCAAGTTGGATTTTGGGGGATTTGGGGTTCCCGAGGTGATTTTGGGGTTCCTAGGAATGTTTTTGGGGGATATTTGGGATTTTCGGGGGGATTTTGGTGTTCCTGGGTTGAATTTTGGAGTTTTGGGGGTTTTTGGGGTTCCTCAGTTGGGTTTTGGGGTGACTGAATTGGATTTTTGGGATTTTGGGGTGACCGAGGGGATTTTGGGGTCCCCCAGGTGTCCCCACCCATACAAGGTGCCCTAGGGGGATTTTGGGTTCCCCAGGTGCCCTGGGGGGATTTTGGGGGTCCCCAAGGCTGTTTTGGGGAGGTTTGGGGATGTTGGGGTTTTTGGAGTTCCTGACTTGGGTTTTGGGGTTCCCGAGATGATTTTGGGGTTCCCGAGATGATTTTGGGGTTCCTGAGTTGGATTTTGGGGTCCCTCAGGTACCCCCACCCGTATGAGCTGCCCGAGGGGGTTTGGGGTTCCCACAGCCGGTTTTGGCAGGGGATTTTGGGGGGAAATGTTGGTATTTTGGGGTTCTTGACTTGGGTTTGGGGGATTTTTGGGATTCCGGGGTTCCTGACTTGGGTTTTGGGGTGACCAGGGTTTGTTTTGTGTCCCCAGGAGCCACCACCCATACGAGGTGCCCTGGGGGTTTATGGGATTTTGGGGCATTTTTTGGGATTTTGGGGGATTTTTAGGGGATTTTGGGGGGCATTTGGGGGAAATTTTGGGAGAATCCTGGAGGCCTTTGGAGAGATTTGGGGGAGCACTGGGAGCAACTCCAGGTTCCAGCTGGGAGATTTTGGGGGGAAATTCAGAAATTTTGGGCAATTTGGGGAATTGTAGGAAGTTTTTTGGGGGATTTGGAGGGAATTTTAGGGAATTTTGAGGGTATTTGGGGAGTTTTAAAGGGATTTACGGGGATTTTTGGGAATTTGGGGGGATTTTGGAGGGAATTTGAGGGGATTTTGGAGGGATTTTCCAGGGGTTTTGGGGAAGGACTGGGAGCAGCTTCAGGTTCCAGCTGGGAAAATTGGGGGAAATTCAGCGGATTTTGGGGAATTTGGGATTTTTATGGGATTTTTGGGGATTTTATGGGATATTGGGGGATTTTCTGGAGATTTTTCCGGAGATTTTTGGGGAATTCTGGGGGATTTTGGGGGATTAGGGGGCATTTTCCAGGGGTTTTTGGAGGGATTTTAGGGGATTTTGGGGGAGCACTGGGAACATCTTCAGGTTCCAGCTGGGGAATTTGGAGGAATTTTTTGGAATTTTGGGAAATTTGGGAATTTTTATGGGATTTTGGGGGTATTTTGGGAAGATTTTGGGGATTTTCGGGGGGATTTTGGGGGGAAATTTTGGGGATTTTGGGGGATTTTAGGGGATTTTGGGGGAGCACTGGGAGCATCTTCAGGTTCCAGCTGGGGAATTTGGGGGGAAATTGGGAATTTGGGGAATTTGGGAATTTTTATGGGATTTTCGGGGTAAATTTGGGGGACTTTTATGGGATTTAGGGAATTTTCAGGGGGATTTGGGGGATTTGCGGAGCCCTAGGAGCAGTGGAACCACTGCTGGCACCGCCGGCACTGCAGCAGCTTCAGGGTCCACCTGGGATGTGGGGGAAATTGGGGAAAAATTGGGGGAAAATTCAAAAATTTGGGGAATTTTGGAAAATATTGAGGACATTTGGGGGATTTTAAGGAATTTTCAGAGGCATTTTAGGGGATTTTGGGGAGTTTAAAAGGGATTTTAGGGCGATTTTCAGCAGTGTTGGGGGAGCACAGGCAGCATCCTCAGGTTCCGGCTGGGGAATTTTGAGAATTCAGGAATTTTCTGGGGTCTTTTGAGGGGATTTCAGGGGATTTGGGGGCAGATTTAGGGAATTTTCTGGGGATTTTGGGGGGATTTTAGGGAATTTTCTGTGGTAGATAGGGAAAAGGCACTGCGGAAGAACTTGCGATGTAACGGAAAGGCAGGACCCTCTGTTCCCCTTAGATAAGACCCTCTGTTCCCCTTAGATAAGAAATTAACATAGGAATGTAGCCTCCCTTAACCGAATACCAGTAACTTTCCATCCCCTACCCAGTAACTTTCCACTCCTTACTAACCATAGGTAAGAAGGACAAACCCCCTTTTGACGTAGAGACCCCTTAGACTATAAAAACCCAAGAGATGAGATAATAAAGGCCTTTTGACCGTCCATCATATTGATGCCTGCGTGTGTCATTGGCCCGAGCGGCCCTGGAGAGTTTGGGCCGCCGTGCTGTTCCTCTGAACCAGCTCGCCTGCCTTGCTCCAGAAGGCAACAATTTTCAGCGCATTTTGGGGGGATTTGGGGAGGTTCAGGGGAGCACAGGGAGCATCTTCAGGATCCAGCTGGGATCTGGGGGAAATTCCAGGAATTATTCGGAGTTTTGGGGAATTTTTAGGGGAATTTCAGGGGATTTTAGGGAGATTTTTAGGGGATTTGAGGCGATTTAAGGGGTGATTTTTAGGGAATTTTCAGGGGGATTTTGGGGGGATTTTTCAGGGGTTTTGGGGGAGCACTGGGAGCATGTTCTGGCTCCATCTGGGAATTTTTGGGAATTTTGGGACGTTTCAGAGAGATTTGAGGGAATTTTAGGGAATTTTGGGGGGATTTTTAGGGGATTTGAGGAGATTTTGGAGATTTTTTAGGGGAAATTGGGGAGTTTTAAAGGGATTTTAGGGGAATTTTGGGGAAGTTTGGGGGAGCACGGGGAGCATCCTCAGGTTCCAGCTGGGATTTGGGGCGAATTTGGGGAATTTTAGGGAGTTTGGGGGGGATTTTTAGGGAATTTTCTGAGGAATTTTGCAGCGATTTTGGGGGCTTGGGGGAGATTTTTTTGGAATTTTTTGAGGAACTTTTGGGGATTTTGGGGGAGCCCTGTGAGCACCCCCAGGCTCCAGCTGGGAACAGAATTCCAGAACTTTGGGGGAATTTTGGGGATTTTTTTGGGAATTTGGGAGATTTGGGGAGGATTTGGGGGGAATTGGGGGAAATTTGGGGGAGTTGAGGGAATTTGGGGAATTTAGGCCTTTCCAGCCTTTTTGGGGGCAGTTTTGGGGCCATTACTGGGTTATTTTGGCTGGGATTTCTTGGGGAATTTTGGGATTTTTGGGGGGAATTTCAGGATTCTTTTGAGGAATTTCAGGATTTTTGGGATCCTCACTGCTGCAGTTCTGGGGCAGTGCTGGAGGTTGTGCAGGGGGAATTTGGGGCAGATTTTGGGACAATTTTTGAGGTTTTGGGGCCATCTTTGGGTTATTTTGGCTGGGATTTTTTTGGGAATTCCAGGAATTTTTTGAAATTTTGGGAACTTTTTGGGAATTTTGGGATCACCATTCACTGCCCGATCTCCTGCAGTTTTGGGGCAGTGCTGGAGGTTGTGCAGGTGCAGAGAGAATTTGGGGCCATTTTGGGGGTTTTGGAGCAAATTTTGGGTTTTTTTGGCTGGGATTTTTTGGGAATTCTAGGATTTTTTTAGGAATTCCCAGATTTTTTGGGGAATTTCAGGATTTTCAGGACCATCACTCACTGCCCAATCTCCCTGCAGTTTTGGGGCAGTGCTGAAGGGAATTTGGGGCAGATTTTGGGGTTTTGGGGCAATTTCTGAGCGCATTTTAATGGGGATTTTTGGGAATTCTGGGACTTTTCGGGAATTTCGGGGTTTTCACTCACTGTCCGGGCCTGCCGCAGCAGCAGTGTCAGTGCTGGAGGTTGTGCAGGTGCGGGGGTGGTCCCAGTTCTATGGCAGATTTTGGGGTTTTGGGGCCGTTTCAGGGCCATTTTAGGGTTATTTTGGATGGGATTTTTTTGGGAATTCCAGGATTTTTTCAGGAATTTTGGGGATTTTCGGGATTTTCACTCACTGTCCGGGCCTGCCGCAGGAGCAGCATCAGTGCTGGAGGTTGTGCAGGGGGAATTTGGAGCACATTTGGTGAAATAAACAGGGCCAGGAGACTTCTTCTCCTTTTTAATGCCTTTATTATAAGCGATCAGCTCAGGATTGGGCAGCTCGGCGGGGCTGCAGTCCCCCTTCGGCTCTCCCATGGCGACTCAGAGGAGGAGGATATGCGCAGCTCTGTCCACTCGGGGAAGAGCTGGGGATCACGTCCTCGTGGGAGTCTTTATGGGGTGATGATCCCTTCCTTGTTTCTTTTACCGGCCCCGTCCGCTCGGTCTCGGCGCTGGGGACGACTCCCATGGTCAGGGCGAGAGGGACTCCGAAGGTGTTCCGCATCTCTGCAGGCTCAGTGCTCGGCTCCTCACATCCAGACATCACTCCAGTCTCTCAACACTTAGGTGGCTCGTTGTTTTTGGGGTTTTCTCCGTGCATTTGGAGTAGGGATCCCACACAGAATGCTGGTCTTGGAGTCACTTTGCATAGGCCCCCCCCACCCTCTCAGGTCTCTTCACTACTCTGGGGAAAAGTACACCTTAGCCTCGGGCAAGGCTCTGCTAATACAAAAGGAGCAATTAGCCACAACGACCCGTGATTACCATAACACAGGCAGCATCCCAGCAGTAGTGGTAACCTTTTTCTCACAGAAAACAATCAACTGAATTTTTGTTCATAACATTTGGGGGTTTTGGGGCGGTTTAAGGGTCACTTTTGAGTTATTTTGGCTGGGATTTTGGGGGGAATTTCAGGATTTTTTTGGGAATTCCGGGATTTTTTGGGGGATTTTTCGGGAATTTTTGGGAATTCCAGGATGATCACTCACTGTCCCGGCCCGTCGCAGTAGCAGTAGCAGTGCTGCAGGTTGTGCAGGTGCGGGGGGTCCCAGTCCAGCGCCCCCAGCGCGTACGGCAGCACTGACTTCATGCGGAGCATCGCCCGCGCCTGCGGGCCCCGCCGGAGAGCGCCGCCGCGCTGGAAATGGGGATAAAAATGGGAAAAATGGGAATAAACACTGGGATTCCATCCACGGCATCGCCCGCGCCTGCGGGCCCCGCTTCAGAGCGCCGCCGCACTGGGAAATGGGGAAAAAAACCCGGGAATTAACGGGAATAAACACCGGGAAAAACCGGGAATTGCATCCACAGCATCGCCCACGCCTGCGGGCCCCGCCGGAGCGCCCCGCCACTCTGGGAAATTAGGATAAACGGGAAAAATGGGGAAGAAATGGGAATAAACACCGGGAATTCCATCCGGAGCACCGCCGCGCTGCAGGAAAAACGGGGGAAAACAGGGGAAAATGGGAATAAACAACGGGAATTCACACCGGGAATTAACGGGAATGGCCCTGCTGGAGAGCCCCGCCATGCTAGGAAAAACAGGGAAAAATCGGGAATTACACTGGGAATTAAAGTGAGAAAAACCGGGAATAAACACCGGGAATTCACACCAGGAATGGCCTCGCTGGAGCGCCCCGCCCCGCTGGGGGAAAAAACAGGAAAAAATGGGGAAAATTTGGAATAAACACGGGGAATTACAGCGGGAATGGTCCCTTCGGAGAGCCCCGCTCCCCTGGAATGGGAAAAACAGGGAAAAATGGGAAAAAATGGGAATTAGAGCGGGAAAAATCGGGAATAAAAACCGGGAATTCACACCGGGAATGGCCCCACCGGAGCACCCTGCCCCACTGGGAAACCGGGAATAAGCACCGGGAAAAACACTGTGAAAAAAACTGGTAATTACAGCGGGAAACCACTAGGAATGAACGGGAATTAACAGGGAAAACACCGGGAATTACAGTGGGAATGTTGGAAAAGAAATGAAATTAGCAAAATATTTAATTATAGTGAGTTGTGTGTGAACTGGTTTGTTAAAAAGTAGTTTTGTAGCCGTTGAAAGTGGGTTGGGTTTTGTGTGTAACCTAGCAGGTAGTCTTAGGGATTTAATAAATAATTAAACTAGTGCAGGAAAGTAAGAATGCTAACCTGTCTGGAGGCAGCATACAATGCTCTTAGAATAAGATAAGCAGAGGATTAATGATCTTGTTTGTGAACCAAGGAATGTATCACAAGGGGTCTGTGACCAGGCAAGGGGAACGGGGAACTGTTTCTTAGAGACTAGGCAAGGGGAACGGGAAACTGTTTCTTGGAGACTTTGTTGTGAATCGCATGTATAAGAGGGAAGCACCCATACGTGAATTTGGGGGCTCGGACTTTGGGACGTGAGTCCCCCAGTTCCCCGGGCCCTTAATAAAGCACCCACAAAACTTATCCGAGTTTTGTGTCATTTATCAATCGGGCAACAGTTTTCTGGCGACCGCGGCAGGACTCCAAGGGCTGCTGGGGCGGTTCGCGTCCCGATCCACTCCAAGCCGGCACCGAGCACTTCTCGGGGAGTCATCAGGTTCGTGCCCGACCCCCCGCGCCTGTTGGACAACTGCCAAGGTAAGCCCGAAGGTGCTTTATATTGGAAAAAGGTGATAATTGGATTTGGATTTGGTGGTTGGTAAAAAAAGCCTAGGCTCCGGCCATAAGACGTCTAAGGACGCAGGACCGGAACTCGCCTCCTGTTTGTTTTAGGGAAGGACGGCGAGAAGGTATACTGGTTTAAGGTATATTGGTTTATTGGGATTAAAAGTGGAATCAAAGGTTGTAATATGATGTCTTTTAAAACTTTTAAAACCTTAGTGCAAGCCAATGGTAAAATACCTGGAAATACACCATTAGGTTGTATATTGAAACGGTGGAAAAGTGAGGGGTATTATCAAGAATTGGATAAAAGTAAAATGATAGATTATTGTAATCATTGGTGGCCTGAATATGAGATTGGGGAAGCGGGATGGCCGGTGAATGGTACACTGGAATTGGGGATAATGGAATCTTTGATGCAATTTTTAAGGAGAAATGAGAAATGGGATGAAATACCATATTTGGATTTGTTTTTCGTTTTATACCGGAAAGAGGAATGGCAAAAGGAGTGTGGTATTTTGGTTTTACAAGTGAATGATGAAAGGGAGTGTGTGGGATGTAAAGAAAGAAAGGAGCGTAATTTGTATCCTTCAGTCGAGGAAGATTTGTCTTATTGTATAGCACCTCCGAGGGTTCCGGTTGTTCCTAATGTGCCCCCTGATCCCCCTGCAGATATAGCTATAAAAATGGGATCTAGTGAGAGTGATAGTGATGGTGGTGATGGTGAAAAGAATGAGAGTGTTAAAAGAACTCCGTTAGCAGGGCGGACTCGCAAGGGAAGGAAGGGGCAGAAGGGGCCACAGTTAATTGCGCCGTTAAGGGAAGCTGTGGGACCACAGGGAGAAAGGATACTTATAAAGGTGCCTTTCTCCCCAGGGGATTTGGTAATATGGAAGCAATCAGCGGGGAGTTATCGGGAGGATCCTGAAAGGGTGGCAAGGGTGGTTCAAATGGTAATAAAGACTCAGAATCCGGACTGGAATGATTTACAGGTATTATTAGATACTATAATGGATTCCACGGAAAAGGAAATGGTTATTAGAGCCACTAGAGAAAAGGCTCGTGAGGAAATTCGGTTGAGACAACTAAATGAGACAGTTGATGAATTGGTACCAAGTGAGGAACCTAAGTGGGACCCAAACTCTACGGGAGGAATAAGGGCTGTAAAACGGTATCAGGAATTGTTGGTGGAAGGAATTAGGACAGGAATACCTAAGACTATGAACTGGTCTAAGTTGTATTCGGTCAAGCAGGACAAGAATGAGTCTCCGTCTGCCTTTTTAGAACGATTAAAAGACATGGCTCGGAAGTTTACTAATTTAGATGTAGAGGATCAGTCAGGAAAACTTCAATTGACATTGTTGTTTATGGGGCAATCACAAGAGGATATTAGGAAAAAGTTACAAAAGCTGGAAGGAGAGGATACTAGGAGTTTGGATAAAATGCTGGAGGTAGCGTGGAAGGTATACAACAACAGGGAAAAAGAAACTGCAAAAAGACAACAAGCTAGTATTCTGGCTGTAATGCAACAGACAGGGGCAGGAGGAAGACCCATTAGGGGTCGAGGTCGGGGAGGAGCTAATTGTGGACAAAGGGGGTTGGCAAGAGGTCGGGGAGGATTTGGGTTTGCACCTAACATGGGGAGGTTGGATCCAAACCAGTGTGCGTTTTACCGACAATTGGGACACTGGAAAAATGAATGCCCGGTTAGAGGAGGTATGGGCATGGGAAACATGGGATTAAGGACGGGTCCAATGGGGAACGCTCCTGTGGGAGGATTCACGGGAGGACCAGCAGAAGTCGCTCAAGCACTAGTTTTGGGAAACTATCAGAATCAAAGCTGACTAGAAAAGGATTTGAGAGTAGTTTTAGAGATAGATGGAAAGGATCAAGAATTTATGGTAGACACTGGAGCTACGTATTCTGTACTCAATAGACGATTGGGACCTTTGAGTGACACAACGGTACAGGTGGTGGGGGCAACAGGGAAGCTAGAGGAACAACCATTTTTACAACCTTTAAATCTTAGGTTTGGGGGGAAGGAATTAGATCACCAATTTTTGTATATGCCAAACTGCCCCACACCCCTTCTTGGCAGAGATCTGTTGTCCCGACTTAATGTGAAAATAATATTTGAAGGGGGAAGAGTGAAATTGGAAATACGTGAGGAACAAATAGCAGGCATTTTTGTGATCAAGGAAGTGGATGCCTCTCCTATTCCAGAAGAAATTGAGCAGGCTGTAGTACCCTGGGTGTGGGAGTCAGGGGTCCCCGGAAAATCTAAAGCTGCGCAGCCAGTAAAGGTGGAACTAAAGGAAGGGGCCCGACCAGTGAGGATAAAGCAATACCCCTTGAAGCTTGAGGCAAGGAGGGGAGTAGCCCCGTTAATTAAACAATATTTGGTTCAAGGAATATTACAGGAATGTGAATCGGAGTATAATACTCCAATTTTTCCAGTAAAGAAACCTAATGGTAAGTACCGTTTGGTACAGGACTTAAGGGCTATTAATGAAATAGTGAAAGACATACATCCAGTTGTTGCTAATCCTTATACCTTGTTAACATCTGTATCGGAGGAGTTTAAATGGTTCTCAGTGATTGACATTAAAGATGCCTTCTTCTGCATCCCACTGGCAGTAGAGAGTAGGAAATATTTTGCCTTCGAGTGGGAGAGTCCTGATTTTGGGAGAAAGAAGCAGCTTACGTGGACCAGAATCCCACAGGGATTTAAAAACAGCCCTACTATTTTTGGAAACCAACTGGCCAAGGAGCTGGAGGAATGGAAGATAACCCAGGTAACAATATCCCCATCCTTGTATGTAGTCCTGCAGTACGTGGACGACATCTTTCTGGCTACTAAGGAAAGGGAAATGTGTGTGGAATTAACAATTAAATTACTCAACATGCTTGGCCAAGCAGGGTATCGGGTTTCTAAGGAAAAAGCTCAATTGGTCAAAAATAGCGTTATTTACCTCGGTTGTGAGATCACACAAGGGCAGAGACGTTTGGGAGTAAACCGAATAGAGGCAATATGTGCTATTCCTTTGCCTCGTAACCATCAGGAATTGAGATCTTTTCTAGGAATGGTGGGATGGTGTCAACTGTGGATCATGAATTTCGGTCTCCTAGCCAAGCCACTGTATGAGGCCTTGAAGCAGCATCGGTTGGAGTGGACGGACACAGCAAAAGAAGGCCTTCCAGGAATTGAAGCAGGCACTAAAGGAGGCCCCAGCCCTAGGACTCCCTGACCTGACCAAAGAATTCCAGTTGTACGTGAATGAGAGGCAAAAACTGGCATTGGGGGTCCTCACCCAGAAGGTGGGATCCTGGAAGAGGCCAGTGGGATACTTCTCTAAACAACTGGATTCGGTAAGTTCCAGGTGGCCCTCGTGTTTACGAGCTGTGGCGGCAACAATAATTCTTATTCAAGAGGCCCGGAAATTGACTTTGGGGGCAAAAATGAAAGTGTTTGTTCCCCATATGGTCATGGCCGTTTTGGAGCAAAAGGGGGGTCACTGGCTATCATCCAGTCGAATGTTGCAATACCAGGCTATCCTGAGAGAACAGGATGATATTGAAATAAGGACTACTAATCATGTTAATCCAGCAGAGTTTTTACGCAGTGACCAGGAGGCTGGGGGACTGGTGCACGATTGCGTAGAGGTAATTGAACAAGTGTATGCCAGCAGAGCCAACCTAAAGGATGAACCACTGGAAGAACCTGAATGGGAACTATACACTGATGGATCCAGTTTTGTCGAGAATGGGACTCGCTATGCTGGGTATGCAGTGGTAACATTGGATCAGGTAATAGAGGCAAAGCCTTTGTTACCTGGAACTTCGGCCCAGAAGGCAGAGGTGATTGGACTCACCAGAGCCCTGTATTTGAGCAAGGACAAAAGGGTTAATATCTGGACAGATTCTAAATTTGCCTTTGGTGTGGTTCATGTACATGGGGCGTTATGGAAGGAAAGGGGGGCTTTTGAATTCACAAATTCACAGGGAACCAACATCAAGCACCGGGAAGAAGTGCTACAGCTACTGGATGCGGTACACAGTCCCAAAGCAGTTGCAGTAATGCATGTTAGAGGACATCAGACTGCGGAAGGAGACGTTTACAGAGGAAATCGATTTGCTGACGTTACAGCACGGCAAGTGGCACGGGAAGTATGGACTCAAATGGCATTGGTACCGGTAAGAACAAATCCGGCTACCCCATACCTGAATCAAGAGCCCAAATATTCAATAGAAGATGGAAAACTAATAAACTTGCTAGGGGCACAGAAGAATCAACTTGGGTGGTACGTTACACCAATGGGACAAATAGTGGTACCTACCCACATAATGAAATTTATTTTGGAATCAGAACATAATAAATGTCATTGGGGGGCAGAAGTATTGGTAAAATTTTTGAAGAATGAGATAATCTCTAATCAGATGTTAACAATGGCAAAAAGAGTTAATGCAATGTGCCTGGTATGTTTGAAAAATAATCCAGTAGTTAGGAGACAAATACAAATGGGAAAGTTGCAAGTCGGGCCACAACCAGGAGATTACTGGCAAGTTGATTTTTCTGAATTGCCTAGGGCACAGGGATACAGATACTTGTTAGTGTACATATGTACGTTCTCAGGGTGGCCGGAAGCTTTTCCATGTAGAACTAATCAGGCTAAGGAGGTGGTAAAAACCTTGTTAAAAGAAATAATACCAAGATTTGGAGTACCCTTAGGATTGTCATCAGATAGGGGTCCGCAATTTATAGCCGGGGTAGTGCAGGAATCAGCACGAATGTTAGATATAACCTGGAATTTGCATACCCCCTGGAGACCTCAGTCTAGTGGGCAGGTGGAAAGGATGAATCAAACCCTGAAAGGACAAATCAAAAAGATTTGCCAGGAAGCTAAACTGCACTGGCCTCAAGCTTTGCCTTTGGCCCTACTCAGGATTCGAATTAAACCAAGGGAAAAGATAGGCGTAAGTCCATATGAGATATTATATGGCAAACCATATCATGCAACTGTATTAAAAGGGGAGGTACATGTGAGTGGGGACCAGGCGATTGCAGAGTATGTTATGTCACTTAATAAGATCTTGAATTCTTTAAGAAATACGTTACAGTGGAATAGACCGCTCACGCTGGAGAATTCTGTCCACGACATCCAGCCTGGGGACCAGGTGTACGTCAAGAAGTGGATCACGGATCCGCTACGGGAATCATGGAGCGGACCCCACCAGGTGATGATGACGACCTACACGGCGGTGAAGGTCCAGGGGATGGATGCTTGGATCCATTACACCAGGGTAAAGAAGGCACCGTTCCAATGGGAAACCCAGATAGTGTCTCCAACCCGGATGATCTTCCGCGCAAAGCCGCCTTCTTAATTATATTACTGCTAGTGATCATGAGACTAGTACCCGTTCAAGGGTCTACTCTAGTACAGGTTGAAGAAACAAAGGTTACAGTCATGGAAGGGATGGATGTTCAATTAACTTGTGTTATATTTGACAGCCAGAAAGTTGAGGCCGGTGAAGTTATTGCAATATGGCAACGGGGGGCTGAAAGAAGCCGAGGCAAGATAGGAGTCGGTTGGGATCAGGATAAACAACAAGGAATCACGGTACTGAATCTTACCAAGGTAACCACAAACGATACGGGAGAATATACATGTTTGGTCAAAATACGGGATAGTTTTCATTGCAAAAGAGTGAGTATGAAGGTTTTGCCATGGACAGGGGGATCGTGCTGAAAACATAAAGGTTAATCCAGTATCAATGGCAGTGGACATGTGGGTTGGGCCACCTCTCAGAATAAATTGTTCCTTCCTAGTAAGATCAAGATATCAAAGGAACCTTTGGGTCAAATGGTGGAAGCAAAATAGGGAACTGACCTGGGACAGAATAGAGGACGGGGACCAGTTGGTGGGGGAAGGAAGGCAAAGGTTGTGGGTGGTCGAATGTCACTAATCTAGAATAGGAAATGCATGGTGGAGGCATGACAGAATGATGTTATCCTTACAGAGACACGGTAGAAGGAGTAGATGGGAGGTTAATGGTACAATAGAACGAAATACTGAGCAGGAAAACTTAGTGGTAGGATTAATCAGAGATTTTGGGATCATGCAGAATGTGACTAAAATAACAGCTTGCCTGCCATTACCACAGGCTGCAGGTGAACCAATTCCCTGGGGAATAATACCGGTGACCAAAATGCCTGAAACGTTCAAGAATGTTTCATGGTGCTGTCAGTCAGAGTCCAAACCAGTAGATGTATGGAAGGATTTGTGTATGACCATTCGGGTTATGACTAGAGAGGAATGTGAAAAGAAATCCAATCATTATGGTTGGATTCAAAATACCAGGAGGTGTTTAATTGCAACCCCAATAGATGAGCCATGCAATACAGTACGAATAAGAACGAAATCCCACCGGAATGAGATGAGTTGTCAGAATATCACACAGAATTTTGACACCTGGAATAGTTTGAAGACATTATGGGGACCTAGTGTTTTGGAACACTATAATTACCTTGGGGAAGTACAATGGTGCATCCAATGGTCAGGAGTAAAGAATCAGTCACATTATAGGGCCCTCATCACGTCTACATCTTCCCGAGAGTTCAGACCGCAGAAAGAGGATTGGAATTGTACTGAGGGTTTTTACATGTGATTACACCGGAAGACCGAATTGGATTGGTACCCGGTGAAAATGGCATTAAGTGGGGATGCGAGTGTAGGGGGTATGATCACACGGTTAGCAGAGAGTCCATGGATGGACCTATAGATTGCAGATATACTACTGTGCATAGCCCTGGAAATCTAGTCTGGGTGTTGGGACATGGACAGTGGACCACACATTTACCTCTAGATGGATCAGTAACACAAATCACCCTAGGGGTTCCCACATTGTGTCCATACTGGAAACAGAATAGATTGATCCAAAGGAAAGGACTCAAAAAGAGGGAAGAATCCCTAGAGGAGCAGTGGCATGAACCTGGCTCAGGAGTACAATTTGGATGGATATTAGAGTCATTATTCCCTCCGGTAGCGACATATCGAAACAGGGAAATGCTCAACAATTTGTTAGGACAGACAGAAAGGTTGGCAGCAGCTACTAAGAAGGGATTTAAAGATCTAATTTGCAGTTGCAAGCTACATCAAGAATGACCCTACAAAATAGAATGGCATTGGATTTGCTACTGTTAAAAGAGCATGGAGTTTGTGGTTACCTGAGTAGGAGAATAGATCATTGCTGTGTACACATTCCAAATGTTACACTTGAAGTTGAGAAAGATATTTCTCAACTGGCAGAAGTGGAAACAAAAACCAAAGGAATTGAAAAGGAAGCACAGCATAACTGGATAGGAGCAGTATTTGATTCTTTGGGGCTTCACCTGTCTGGCTGGATTACGTCTGCTATACAGTATGTACTAATGTTTTTAGTATTTTTAGTGACTGTATGGATTGTATATAGATGCCTCTTAGGTGTGATCGAAAAGGAAAAGAGGCGATCTCTCCGGTTGCTGAAGGCGATGACCCGCGGGCGGCAGAATGAAGAACATTCCCCACCTCGTTATGAAGATGTTACTGTCAATACTGTTGATTGAGCATCCTTGCAGTAGGACTGAAGGATGCTCAAAAGGGGGGAAATGTTGGAAAAGAAATGAAATTTAGCAAAATATTTAATTATAGTGAGTTGTGTGTGAAACTGGTTTGTTAAAAAGTAGTTTTTGTAGCCATTGAAAGTGTGTTGGGTTTTGTGTGTAACCTAGCAGGTAGTCTTAGGGATTTAATAAATAATTAAACTAGTGCAGGAAAGTAAGAATGCTAACCTGTCTGGAGGCAGCATACAATGCTCTTAGAATAAGATAAGCAGAGGATTAATGATCTTGTTTATGAACCAAGGAATGTATCACAAGGGTGTCTGTGACCAGGCAAGGGGAACGGGGAAACTGTTTCTTGGAGACTTTGTTGTGAATCGCATGTATAAGAGGGAAGCACCCATATGTGAATTTGGGGGCTCGGACTTTGGGACGTGAGTCCCCCAGTTCCCCGGGCCCTTAATAAAGCACCCACAAAACTTATCCGAGTTTTGTGTCATTTATCAATCGGGCAACAGGAAAACCCAGGGAAAAACAACAGGAATTGATGGGGAAAATCCTGGGAAAACACCGGGAATTGCAACAGGAATTAACACTGGGAATTAATGGGGAAAAACCTGGGAATTATACGGGAATAAAGGGGAATAAACATGGGAATTCCAGTGGGAATTAATGGGAATTCCCGCTGGGGATTATAGCAGCAGGAATTCACAACAGGAATTCCAGTGGGAATTAACAAGAATTAACACCAGTATTTACAGCAGGAAAACACCAGGAATTGCAGCGGGAATTACAGTGGGAATGAACAGGAAAACACGGGGAAACATCAGGAATTACAGCAGGAATTAATAGGAATGACACTGGGAATAAATGGAAAAAAAACCTGGAATTACAATGGGAATTACACTGGGAATTACAACAGGAATGACACAGGGAGTGGAAGAGGAAAAACCCAGTAATTACATCAGGAATTAGAGCAAGAATGACAGGAAACAGCAGGAATTAATGGGAATGGCACTGGAAAGACACTGGGAATTACAGTGGGAATTGATGGGAAAAAATCTGGGAATTACAGCAGGAATTCCAGTGGGAATTAGCAGAATTACACCGGGAATGAAAAAGAAAGAAGCAGGAATTCCAGCGAGAACTAATGGGAATGACACTGGGAATGAACAGGACAAAGTTGGGAACTACACGGGGAATCAATGGGGAAAAACCTGGGAATTACAGTGGGAATTTACAGCGGGAATTAATGGGAAAAGTCCAGGAATTATGGTGGGAATTACCATGAGTGAACAGGAAAACAGCAGGAATGACACTGGGGAATGAACAGGAAAATCCTGGGAATTACACCAGGAATGACAGTGAGAATTATTGGGAATTACAGAAGGAATTAACAGGAAAACACCAGGAAAATGCCCGGGAATTACACCAGGAATTACAGTGGGAATAACACCAGGAATTAATGGGAAAATCCCAGGAATTCCAGCAGGAATTAATGGGAATGACACCGGGAATTACCAGGAATGACACGAGGAACAAACAGGAAAACAGCGGGAATTACAGCAGGAATTAATGGGAAAAACCTGGGAATCACAGCAGGAATCACAATGGGAATCCATTCCCACAATGGGAGTTAATTCCCATTCCCCAGTGGGAATCACAGTGGGAACTACAGTGGGAATGACACCGGGAATGAGCAGGAAAACCCCAGGAATTCCAGCAGGAACTAACAGGAAAACAACAGGAATTACAGTGGGAATTACAGTGGGAATCTCCAGGAATGACACCAAGAATGAACAGGAAAAAACCAGGAATTCCAGCGGGAATGACACTGGGAATGAACAGGAATTACAGCAGGAACGAACAGGAAAACAGTGGGAATTAACACCGGGAATTACAGCAGGAATAACCTCAGGAATTAAGGGGAAAACCCCAGGAATTCCAGCGAGAATTAACAGCAAAACAACAGGAATTACAGTGGAAATTACAGTGGGAATTACAGTGGAATTACAGTGGGAATTACAGTGGGAATTACCAGGAATGACACCAGGAATGAACAGGAAAACAGCAGGAATTACACCGGGAATTGCCAGGAAAAATCCAGGAATGACACTGGGAATTCCAGCCAGAACAACACCAGGAATTAAAGGGAAAAACCCGGAAATTCCAGTGGGAATTACACTGCAAATGCCACTGGGAATGAACAGGAAAACAGCGGGAATTACCGGGAATGAGCCCAGGAATTCATACTGGAAATTGAAGGGGATTGATGGGAATAACACTGGGGAAAAACACAGGAATTCCAGTGGGAATTACTGGGAATGACAGTGGGAATTACTGGGAATGACAGTGGGAATTACTGGGAATGACACTGGGAATTCCAGCAGGAAATTCCAGTGGGAGTTAAGGGGGGAAAAAATGGGAATTACAGCAGGAATTTCAGCGGGAATTAATGGGAAAAACAGTCGGAATTAGGGGGAATCACCCTGTGAATTCCCACTGGGAATGGATGGGGATTGATGGGAATGACACCGGGAATAACACCAGGAATTAGTGGAAAAACTGGGAATTACACCAGGAATGACACCAGGAATGACACCAAGGAATGACACCAGGAATTAATGGGAATTACACTGGGAATGACACCAAGAAACAAACAGGAAGAGTGGGATTTACACCGGGAGTTACACTGGGAATTAATGGGAAAACCCCAGGAATTCCAGTGGGAATGACACCAGAAATTAACAGGAATTACAGTGGGAATGACACTGGGAATGAACAGGAAAAACCCCAGGAATTCCAGTGGGAATTAACGGGAATGACACTGGGAATTAAAGGGAAATATCTGGGAATCACAGCGGGAATTACAGTGGGAATTCCATCAGGAATTAACAGGAAAACACCAGGAATGACATCGAGAAAGATATCGGGAATTAGTGGGAAAAATGCAGGAATGACACCGGGAATTACAGCGGGAATTAATGGGGCAAACCCGGGAATTACAACAGGAATTAATGGGGAAAACCCGGGAATTACAGGGGGAATTAGCGGGAGAAAACCTGCTAAATTTTGGGGAATTTTTTGGGACTTTTTGGGGAACTTTTTTTTTTTTAATCGAATTTTGGGGGGGATTTTTGGGGGGATTTTTTGGGGAATTTTTGTGACCTTTTTTGGCAATTTTCGGTGACTTTTTGGGCGTTCCGGCCTCACCTTGGTGGCCACAGCGAAGATGCAGCAGCGGGCAGCTCCAGGGGGCGGCGCCGGCCGGGGGGGCGGGGGCAACGTGGCAGTGCTGGTGGTACGCTGGGAACAGCGGGAATTCGGGAATTGTGGGAATTCTGCGGGAATTCTGCGGGAATTCTGCACCCCCCGCCCTTCTCCCAGCCCCTCCCCCTCTTCCTCCCGCCATTATTCCCTTTTTTGGGGCCCAAATCCACCTTTTTCCCATATTTTTCCCATTCCTCCCGTTTTTTCCCCCATTTTCCACCCCCATTCCCACTTTTCCCATTTTCCACCCAAATCCCAGTTTTTTCCGCCTTGCAGGGATTTTCCCACCCTTTTCCTATTTTTCCCACTCTATGTTCACATTTCCCCCCCATTTTCCCCCCATTCCCATTTTTCCCATTTCCCCCCATTTTCCCCATTAAAATTCCCATTTTTTCCCACCCTTCTCCCCTTAATTCCCGTTATCCCCCCATTCCCCCCTCCATTCCCATATTCCCACTTCCCCCCATTTTCTCCACCCAAATCTCATTTCCCCCCATTTTTTCTCAATTTTTTCCCACTTTTGAGGGGATTCTCCCATTTTTCCCACCCCCACCCCCATTTTCCCATTAAAATTCCCATTTTTCCCACCCATCACATCTCAATTCCCATTTCCCCCCCCATTCCTACTTTTCCCATTTTCCTACCCAAATCCCAATTTTTCCCATTTTTTCCCACTTTTTAGGAGATTTTCCCACCCTCACCCCCCCCATTCCCATTTTCCCACTCCCATTTTCCCATCCCAACCCCATTTTTCCCACTTTGGAGGGGATTTCCCCACCCTTTTCCCATTTTCCCCACTCTCTATTCCCATTTCCTCCCATTTTCCCATCCCAATCCCATTTCCC